>CM076080.1:33330000-33345000 GCA_038088235.1 Zacco platypus | reverse complement strand
CCCAGAAGATCATTTAAAGTCATTATTGTGTTAAATGAGAAAAGCATCAAATAGACACAAAATGTAGCTTTAGAAAGAAATATTATATTTGATTCAACATAGTATTTATTAACAAACTTTAAGACTTGATGAGGGTGAGTAAATGATGACAATTTTCATTTATAGATGAACTATATCTTGAATGAAACTACATCAATTTATCCACTAACCGTTCAGAAACGTCTAAAAGTTGGAACTTCTTCCTGAGTCTCTCCATCAGTTTGAACACTTTCCTCATTTTGTCTGCGTGAGATTCTCCAGCTTTGTTGTTGTTGAGCTGTTAAAGCTCCGCCCTCTTCTGGAGCAGCAGCTCATTTGCATTTAAAGGGACACACACAAAAACGGCGTGTTTTTTGCTCACACCCAAATAGAGGCGAATTTGACAAGCGATAATAAATGATCTGTGGAGGATTTTGAGCTCAAACTTCACACACATTCTGGAGACACCAGAGACTGATATTGGTCCGCTTTAATACTGATCAAAGTCTAACGGTGTGTGACCTTTTTGCCATTCGCTGTCGTGTGAGGATGGCACTTGTTGTGCTCTGGACGTTTTGTCTTCGCGTTAATGAAAGTAAAGGCCGGGTGCACTGGGAGCTAAAGCTAAATGTCAAACGCTAATCAACCAGGAGGATTACGTGACAAATTAAAATAAACAGCCACTGGGCTACAACGAAGAATAAAAAGGAAGAGTAATTGGAGTTTATTTCTGCTATATTTTCGGATTGGAGTGGCTTTGAATTAGCATTCAAGAAATATGCGTCCAAGCTTAAGTGCTTCCCAGTTAAACACATCCGAGAGAGAGAGAGAGAGCGGTGGGAACGGATCGGTTCCCGGACGGACAGTCGCGCCATCCAGTCACGTGACCCGAATTGAATCCTCCTCAATCTCTCTCTGTCATGTTCACCATATTAAGCAATCATATGACACCAGTAAGCAGGGCAGAAAGGATGACCGGCTGTCACTTAGGACGCCGTGATGGATCACCCCGTGATAATGTGTCATTTTACCAAACCACAAATTAGGCCCGTGTCCATATATTAGCAGATGCTACAATAGGACATATTGATTCATTTTGAAATGCACATTGACATAATTTGAAAAGGTTATACGGTGTGGCGAAGAAGGCTCGAAAGGCCAAACCATGACGGATGGGGTTGTCGGGCACGTGCGTAAACTCTCTGCAGAAACGCACCAACCCCAAAATTCACTTTTACTCACTCTCTCTCGGTAGCATCGCGGCGAGTCCCGCGGGTGTTTAGTCTAATTACCCCTCTCAGTCATGCTGTCAGACGGGGGTTTAGGTGTCTCTTAATGTGAGTGCAGAAGGCATTAAAAGAACACAGGAGCCCGAGTCTGGATGGTGCGATATAGATCCACTCAGACCTCCGGAGGGTTCGGACAGCAGCGCCGGAAAACTGACCCCTGCCCCGTGTAAAAGCGGCTCCACACACACACACACACACACACACGCAAAACAAACTTCTTCGCTTAACAAGAAAACTTCCCACCCTTGTGATTTGTCGACTCTATAAACAGTTTTTATCATTGTGTAATGGGAACACAAAAGCCTGTGTAATACTCATTAAACGGAGGGACATTTCTCTCTGTTCTCCGCACCGACACGAGTCTGCTATGGCGAAAACGTGATTTGTGTTCTGCTCGAACTTCTGTAACGCAATATGATTTGTTTGAAAAACAGTCGGTGATGTTCATCTGTACTGTCTTGCTGCTGATTGTATTATGGCGGCCCTACAGGCTGCCCATAAATCTGTCCGCCTGCCATACTAATGATGGCTGAAAAATGAGTCTGTGTTCCATATGATCCGTGTGTGTGTGTGTGTGTGTGTGTGATGCACAGCAAGACAAAGGAGAGAAAAAGAGAGTGGGGATTGGTTGTAATGACCATAACATAGAGTGAGAAGAGAGGCAGGAGTGCTTTTAAAAGCTGACCTTCTCTGACCCGTCCTCTCTCTCCGTCTCTGGAGAGTAGGACATCCGTCTCCGGCACAGCGTGCGGGTCAGAAAGGCCCTGTTTTGCTTAACATAAAAATCAACTTTTTGCAGCCTCATTAGGATGATGTACTGAATGTTTTTTAGATTTAGTTCTTCTTTGGGCCACAGTACCGGTCAAACGTTTGTAAACATTACTGTTTTTAATGTTTTTGAAAGTCTTCTGCTCATCAGGCCTGCATTTATTTGATCAAAAATACTGAAAAATCAGTAATATTGTGAAATATTATTACAATTTAAAATAATCATTTTCTATTTTAATATCCTTTAAAATATAATTTATATCCAGTGATCAAAGCTGAATTTTCAGCATCATTACTCCAGTCTTCAGAGTCACATGATCCGTCAGAAATCATTCTGATATGATGATTTGATCAGTTTTGGAAACTGTTATGCTGATTAATATTTTTTGATGAATAAAAAGTAAAAAAAGAACAGCATTTATTTTATATATATATATATATTATTTTCTTTTTTAATATATATATATATATATATATATATATATATATATATATATAAATAAAAAATATATATATTATTTTCTTTTTTAATATATATATATATATATATATATATGTAAATAAAAATATATATATTATTTTATTTTTTATATATATATATATATTAAAAATATAATATATATATTTTTATTTACATACATACATATATATATATATATATATATATATATATATATATATATATATATATATATATATATATATATATATATATTAAAAAAATTAATACTTCTACTCAGCAAGGATTTTAAATTGATAAAAAGACTTATTGTTAAATATTTATATTTTGAATAAATGCTATTCTTTTTAACTTCTTATTCATCTAAATCTTGAAAAAAGTATCGCAGATTAGAAGAAAAGACTGGAGTAATGATGCTGAAAATGGAGCTTTTTTAAAAAATTATAATTAAAATTATATTTTAAAGTATATACAAATGGAAAACTATTTTAAATTGTAATATTTTTTCCTCTGTATTATTAAATTGTATTAAATATTAAATTATATAATATACATACTTTATTTATTAATTACGTAATTTGTATTTATATCTGACCAGGGGTGTACATGTTTGCTCCAATGTTCTATTAGATTATTCCATTAATAATTCTACATAATTATTACTAAATAATTCAGTGCATCATGAAATTGTCACAGTTTGATTATAATATTTTGTTGTGATTCATAAACCCTTTAAAATCCAGTCAAACAAGTCAAACTTGGTTGTAAGTTTCCACTCCGATGTAAATTATAGTTGGTTTGACAGTATTTTGGATCTGCAATACAATATTCATCATCAGACGGAAGTATCAGTGCATTTCTACACCTTATCTAAACCCAAGTTTAGGTATAAAAACGTGTGTGTGTGTGTATATAGTGCGTTTAGAGAAGGAAAAGAGATGCCAAAGCTTCAGGTGAGAAATTAAAAATATTAGCATTTATTACAGCGACATGTAGAACCTCAATGCGTACACCCTTTTTTGCGAGCTCAGTGTGTGAAGAGATGACGGGCACACAGCTTACAAAAGAACAGATCATTCACAGAGGATCAGCCCAAACACGGACGGAGCCGGGCAGAACAAAAGACAACAGCTTCAGAAGCGATGTTCATCATATTAACAACACTCCACATCCTTCTGACACGCTTTAGTCACACACACATTTGGTGAGCAGATACAGTATATCTTTACTTGGCTGTATTCGCTGAATGGGAAAGTTTGTTGCAGTAGTAAAAATCGGAGCTTATGTTTTATTAATGGTCATTAATAATAATTCCATTATCATCAACATCGTTTCATTGGGATTTTATGCAGTCAGTTTCAGCACATCAGCATATTTCCTCCCCTAGACATGCTTTTCTCACAGAAACGGATGATAATCTGGCCTTATTTTACAAATTGAAATCAGCATAAGGTTCATTAACGAATCTCAGGATGGAAGAAATGAATTGATCTGAATGCGTGATCACTGGTTTGAGGAAGTGTGTGAAAATAAAGAAAAGTGCAGTAGTAGTGATCGTTGGCGGCGTCGGTAAATGTTTTGTTTTTGCGGTTTTAATTCGGGAAACTAAATGTGAACATTTTAAACATGGTATAAGTTTCAGTGTTTTATGCAAATTATCCAGTACATAATCTACTGACATGATGATGATGATGGATTTTCCTTAAAAATTGACTGAAGGAACTGTGGTTGGATAAATCCACTCAATCTGTGGCCTCAGGATTCTGACATTCATTTTACTCCTCATTCCATTTTAAAAGAGTGATGTGGAAGCTTGTTTCCGCCACTAAATACAAAAATTAAAAAGGTAATTGTGACTATTTATCTCACAATTCTGACTTTTTTCTCAGAATTGCGAGATTTAAACTCACAATTGTGTCTTATAAAGTCAGAAATGCGAGTTATAAAGTCATAATTCTGACTTTTTTTCTCACAAATTGCTAGTTTGTAGCTCACAATTCTGACTTTTTCTCAGAATTGTGATTAAAAAGTCAGAATTGCAAGAAGTCAAAATTACGAGATATAAACTCGCAATTCTAACTTTTTTCTCAGAATTGTCTTGACTTTATATCTCATAATTCTGACTTTTTAACTTGTAATTCTGACTTTATCACGTAATTCTGAATTTATCTCGTAATTCTGACTTTTTAACTTGTAATTCTGACTTTCTCGTAATTCTGACTTTTTAACTTGTAATTCTGACTTTCTCATAATTCTGAATTTATATCTCATAATTCTCAATTTATATCTCATAATTCTGACTATATTTTTCGTAATTCTGACTAACTTGCAATTCTGACTTTTTTTCTCACAAATTGCTAGTTTGTAGCTCACAATTCTGACTTTTTTCTCAGAATTGTCTTGACTTTATATCTCATAATTCTGAATTTATAACTCGTAATTCTGACTTTTTAACTTGTAATTCTGACTTTTTTTCGTAATTCTGACTTTATATCTCATAATTCTGACTTTTTATCTCGCAATTCTGACTTTATATCTCGTAATTCTGACTTTTTAACTTGTAATTCTGACTATATTTCTCGTAATTCTGACTAACTTGCAATTCTGACTTTATATCTTGTAATTCTGACTTTATTTCTCGTAATTCTGACTTTTTATCTCACAATTCTGAGGAAAAAAAAGACATTTATTTCATGGCGGAAACGAGGTTCCATAGTTTTCCAGCATATCTGAATCCTTTCAGAACACAAAAGCCGGGAGGAGAGAGAACCCCCACAGATTGAGTAGCTCTAGCGACGTTAGTGTTGCGCTGAAGCATCGAAACAAATCATGACGTGAAAGAAACGACATCAGGAAAACATGATCTGAAATGTGTTTATCTCTCCGTACCATCCGTTCCTGTCTCACATATATATTTAAATAAAATGGGTCGACTTTGACTTTACAGAACAACCTCACTAGTACAAAAATATACAGTGCAGCAAATCAGTCTCGGTTAAGTTAGCATGAGGAATTTAGTTCAGCCCAATAGATGTATTATAACTCTTCCGTCACTACACCACAGAGAGCGGCGCGAATCGAACGCGTTTCCACAAACAGCAGACTAAAAACAATGGTAAACATGTCGAGCCTGGCTTTAATATCGAGCTCCAGCTTCTCAGTGACGCGATGATAAATACTATATACATTATACTTCATGATATCATTTCTAAGGGGAGGACGAGAAAGAGAGAGAACTGCACAGTTAATAAGGCATCTAAAGTCAAGCAGCTAAGAGCACCACTTGAGTGAAAAACTGCAGTCACTGTCACCTGTCAATCAAAGATGAAGCGTAGGATCCATGCTACATTCCAGAGATGAGTTATTATCGGCGATGAGCGCCACCACACGGCCGCTTCCTCCTCTTCATACTAAATAAAAGTACATCATTACAAACATTCTAGTTTTTCTTGTGTTTTCTCTTCTTCTTTTTTTTAAATCAACACTGTACATTTTATACACTATAGTACAAGTCGCCACACACTACGAGCGTAAACGCGAAGACGATGCGCACGTTTATAATCGCGGAAATCACGTATTTTTATTCGAAGACATGTCTGGAAGTCAAACGGTTTCTCGTTCAGGTGAGTGAAGAGCAGTTACTTCTCAACGAAACGCAATCTTGTGGTCCTGCGCGGCCTCGGACTTCTCCTTCGTCGTCGCCATCTTCGCTGCTGGAACGTCCGCCTGGATATTGGATTCTGCGGCCCGAATCCATCGGTGCTCAACCATTGCCTCGGTTATGACAAAATAAATATACTATAAACATCTTCTGTTATGGTACTGTGGCTTATAGATATCCCAAACATGGATGTGAGGAAAAAGAAACAACAACCCTCGTTTTCATGAGCATCAGTCCGACCTTTGATATGCGAAACGTCACCAATGAAATGCACAAGCTGGGAATTCTCCCTAATGGATTATTGTTCCTTTTGTTTGTTTGATAACCATACTTCATATCTGATTTGCCGTGGCCTTGTCAAGCGGTTGTAGTTCAGTCTCGGTGTGTCCCTCGGAAGCTCGGACGTGCGTGGACGGAAGCCAGAGTGGTCGTATGCGGGAACTGTACGGTGAAGCTGCTGATAGGGACTGTCGTGGAAGCGGTTGGGAGCTCTCAGTCTGTGCGCTCAGGCGGTTATACCTGCACGTGAGTCCCCTGTGCGTGCAAACTCTGGACGGCCGAGAGGATCTTCTTTTGGTGGCCCACCAGAGTCACACCCATCTTGCTTAACTCGCTGAGGGAGGAGAGACACAAACAAGTTTCAGGAAATCATGTAATACTGAAAGCAGCTTATTTGTAGAAACAACATCTGTGAAGTTATGAGAGACATTTTCTTTTACAGAAATCGCTGGTAGGGTCTACATGAGCTTCTTCCTGGGTTTGTGACATCACAAACCCTAAAATTTACATAAACTCCGCCCCCGAGGACACACAACAAAGGGGGCGGGGCCATGTTGGGCTGCTTTAGAGAAGAGGAAGAGTTGTTGTAGTCGAGTGTTGTTGATGCCGTCATTTTACGCCGGACTGCTTTTACCCCCAGAAGATCATTTAAAGTCATTATTGTGTTAAATGAGAAAAGCATCAAATAGACATTTACAAAAAGTAGCTTTAGAAAGAAATATAATATTTGATTCAACATCGAATTTATTAAACTTTAAGACTCGATGAGGGTGAGTAAATGACGACAATTTTCATTTTTGGGTGAACTATATTTAATGCAACTACATCAATTTATCCACTAACCGTTCAGAAACGTCTAAAAGTTGGAACTTCTTCCTGAGTCTCTCCATCAGTTTGAACACTTTCCTCATTTTGTCTGCGTGAGATTCTCCAGCTTTGTTGTTGTTGAGCTGTTAAAGCTCCGCCCTCTTCTGGAGCAGCAGCTCATTTGCATTTAAAGGGACACACACAAAAACTGTGCAAATTTGAAGAGCTATAATAAATGATCTGTGGGGGATTTTGAGCTGAAACTTCACACACATTCTGGAGACACCAGAGACTGATATTACTTCTAGTGAAAGGGCGTTATAGGTCCGATTTAAGAGTAAAGGTTCTTTATTGGTATTGATGGTTCCATGAAGAACCTTAAACATTTATGGAGCTTTTGGATTGCTCAAAAGGTTTATTATAACGGAAAATGTTTCTTTAGATTCTTACAATGTACTTTACACTAAGAAAAATCAGAACCTATTTGATGTTTAATATACTACAATGTGGAGGACAATTATATAACTGAAGAGATTTCTTTGTAGGCGGACCTACCAGCGGCACATTATAAAGATACCAACTAATTGACTTTTTTGCATGACACTTTTTGCAGCTGAAATGACAAAGCTGAATTTTCAGCATCATTACTCCAGTCTTCAGTGTCACATGACCCTTCAGAACTCATTCTGATATGATGATTTGATGATCAAGAAACATTTTTGATTATTATCTGTTGAAAACAGTAGATACTTTTTTTTTTTAGAGAGTTCTTTTGATAGAAAGTTAAAAAAACAGCATAATTTATTTGAAACAGAAAAATAAATAAATAAATAAATATAATAAACATAAAATAAAAGCACTATAAAAAAACAAAGTAATTTCTTTCATTGAAAAAAAAAAAACTTATTCACCCCAAACTTAAAAATAAATAAAATAAAATAATAAAATATCAAAATAACAAAATAAAATAAAAAATAAATAAAATAAAATAAATAAAATAAAATAATAAAATAAAATAATAAAATAAAAAAAAATTAAAAATAAAATTAAAAATAAAAATAAAATAAAATTAAAAATAAAATTAAAATTAAAAATTAAAATAAAATAAAATAAAATAATAAAATAAAATAAAATAAAATAAAATAAAATAAAATAAAAATAAAAATTCTGGTCTGCCCACTTGCCCAGATGTGAGTCTTTATATAGGAACACAAACTTACCACATGCTGATGTACAGTATGGAGTCTAGAGAAACGTAGCCCGCGCTGGCAAAGTTGTCCTTGTACTGGCCCATATTGATGGCGTCTAGCCATTCATCCACCGTACTAACGCTGAACTCTGGGGTGATGGGGTCTTCCCTGGAAAGGAAATTGAATTTGTATCAATTGTGGTGTGGTTCGAAGCTGAAGAATTGAGATCTGCTGTTGCATAATAAATGGTCTTTAGAATTGTAGGTTATAGTGTGAAGGCTTCAGGCCTACAGTTTACGGAAATCTAATCAAACTGTCATTCGTCTCTGAGTTTGATAGCGATTTTTCAGGACCAACAAAGCAAGTCGATCTAAGAACTTCCTCGCACTTCCTTGTGAGAGTCGATATCTTAAGCAATTTCATGAGAAGAGGATAAAAGTTCAGGAGATGCAGTTGAGGTTAAAACCCATTGTGTCGCCGATCCGTTCCTCCTGACAGACGGGTGAGGTTCACACTGTTGACTGACAGCTGCGAGGGTCAATTCAATCTCAGACCTGGGATGTATTTAACGCCCTCGTCCTTCTTTGTACTCTTCGGACAGAGCGGGATAAAATGACGGCAGGTTGGGCTGCAATCAGAGAGACTGTGATGGGCTTGAGGAAGCGTATATCTCGCCCGCTCCGTCTCCTGATAAACCGCTCCGTCTCATGACAGGTTTTACAATGGGGTTCAGGCTATCTGTGCGACTTCTTACAAAGCTGCGAAACGGATGTCTGCTGGAAAAGGATCAGTGACACTAGGTTTGGTTATATTAGACAATATGGAGTTTATCGGCTTGTTGTCTCACATTAAACGAAAGATTTGAGAGTTCATGAGGCAGACAAAGAAAAGCTGGATTGGATTTTCCACTGGATTTATTTGAGCTGTTAGGGATTTGTTTCTGTGGCTTTTAAATGTTTTATCTGAACGTCACTTTAAAAGAGACGATCCTTTGGTTTAAACTGGTGTTGTTCAGTGTTTCATGTTTCCTTCACTTTATCATTATTAAACATGGTTAACAGCGGTTCTTTGTTACACTGAGTTAACATGAAAAACAACACAAGTTGGGTTGAAAAAGGACAAAGCCAGCGATTGGGTTGGGTTATTTTAACCCATGCAGTGAGTGGATTGGGTTGTTTTAACCCAGCGAGTGAGCCGGTTGGGTTGTTTTAACCCATGCAGCGAGCCGGTTGGGTTGTTTTAACCCATGCAGCGAGCGGATTGGGTTGTTTTAACCCAGCGAGCGAGCCGGTTGGGTTGGGTTGTTTTAACCCATGCAGCGAGCGGATTGGGTTGTTCTAACCCAGAGAGCGAGCCGGTTGGGTTGGGTTGTTTTAACCCATGCAGCGAGCGGATTGGGTTGTTCTAACCCATGCGGCGAGCGGATTGGGTTGTTCTAACCCAGAGAGCGAGCCGGTTGGGTTGGGTTATTTTAACCCATGCAGCGAGCAGATTGGGCTGGGTTTTTTTAACCCATGCAGCGAGCAGATTGGGCTGGGTTATTTTAACCCATGCAGCGAGCAGATTGGGTTGGGTTATTTTAACCCATGCAGCGAGCAGATTGGGTTGGGTTATTTTAACCCATGCAGCGAGCAGATTGGGTTGGGTTTTTTTAACCCATGCAGCGAGCAGATTGGGTTGGGTTATTTTAACCCATGCAGCGAGCAGATTGGGTTGGGTTATTTTAACCCATGCAGCGAGCAGATTGGGTTGGGTTGTTTTAACCCATGCAGCGAGCGGATTGGGTTGTTTTAACCCATGCAGCGAGCGGATTGGGTTGTTTTAACCCAGTGAACGGGTTAAATGTTGGATTTGATACTCAAGAAACATTTTTTTTTATTATTACTGTAAATGTTGAAACCAGTCTAAGTGCTGCTTAATATTTTTGTGGAAGCCATAATTATTTTTTTCAGGATTCTATGATGAATAGAAAGTTCAAAAGAACAGCATTTATTTGAAACAGAAATCTTTTGTAACATTTATAAATGATCAGTTTAATGCATAATCAATTTAATGGATAATTACATAAAATTGTTTTTGTTTTTCAAAAAATGTTCGAATAGTGGTGCATATTACCATATCTTCAGTTTATCCCGTTTTAAGGATGTTCAGATATTTTTACAAGATTTATTGTTACCATTACTTAACTCAGGGTCAAAATGTGGCCTCAACGCAGGGTTAAGCATAGTATGAAAAGCTGATTTTGAATGAGGTGTGCGTTCACGTCGTTTCCTCACCAGACGGAGCTGTTGGCGAGCTCTTTCAGACTGTTGGGGTTGCGGATGAGTTTGTCAAGAGTGTTGACGATCTGCCCAAATTTGGGCCGTTCGCTTCTGGTCTTCTCCCAGCAGTCCAGCATCAGCTGGTGGAGGACCACGGGACAGTCCATCGGAGCGGGCAGCCGGTAACCCTCGTCTATAGCTTTAATCACCTGAAACACACATGCATCAAACGGAAACACAAAGAGACTGCAGTCTAAGAAAAGTCCGTACAAATATTGATTTTTCACAGGTGTTCAGTGTACCTTTTCAGCATCTTTTGATGAATCTGTTAATTGCCAATGCTAACATGTTAATTTTTACTACTTTATCTGAATGAACTTTTGTCTACTGCATGGCGTAAAACATTAGGACCAACAGTATAATTGAGAAAGCAGACGTTTCCTGTATGACTAACTAATTACTACGGTTAAAACATCCGCTCTTCTCTGCCACTTCACGTTCTTAAATCAAACGTACTATTTTCTTTTAGACATGAAACATTCTTCTTCGTTTCAGACTGAGCACAGAAGCTGTAAATCATTATCGGCGGCGCCCTGAAGGTCTTCAGGATTTCTCTGACATTTGATGGTAATAAAGAGAGAAGTCAGAGAGTGTTAGCATAACACAGCCGTGAGAGACGAGGTGTGTTTAACTGGACGGCTCTCGTTTACGAGCCTCCTAAAAACCGTTGTCATCCGAGCGGTTTCTATACAGACATCAGCGCAGGAAGATTTCACTTGCGAGGACACGCTGCTCGGAGACTCTCCCCCCCCGAGAGGCTCCAATGGAAATGATATTAGTGGAGATATTAGATATTAGTGGAGCAGATTTCAATTTAAACAATCCACGTGAGAACAGTTTCTCAAGGACACTTACGTCTTGATTAGACATCTCCCAATAAGGCCGCTCTCCATACGAGATCACCTCCCACATGACGATGCCGTAGCTCCAGACGTCACTGGCCGAGGTGAACTTCCTGTACGCTATAGCCTCAGGAGCCGTCCATCGAATGGGGATCTTTCCACCCTGATAAAGAAAATAAAAACATGGTGTTTCTTTACATTCGGGTACTTTCATGTGGCAGGGGTTGATCTTAATTTTGTTTTGATGCAGTATATGAAGGTATGGAAGCTTGTTTCTGCCATTAAATAAAAAAAAATAAAACTTTTTATCTCACAATTCTGACTTTTTCTCACAATTTCGAGTTTGTGATTCTGACTCCTTCAAGCGGCTCGTGAAGCGATCATCTCTTCATACTAGTTCATTTATAGCATCAAATAAACATGAATGAACATCAGAAGGAATGTTGTTTCAAGACGTGATTCAAGTTCACCAACGTTAATCTACTAACTCCCCTGACCGCTTTGATGACAAAATGGCGGATTCGGGGTTATGATTGGTCAGATCGCCTGTCAATCAAACTGTTTGTGAAGGGTCAGTGTAACTTTTCTCATAATTCTGACTTTTTCTCACAATTTTTTATTATGCAATTCTGATTTTGTCTCACAATTCAGACTTTTTTTTTTCTCAGAATTGCATATGAATTCTGAAAAAAACACTTTTTCCCCCTTACAATTGGACATTATAACACGCAATATATACTTTATAATACTTTATAACTCACAATTGTGAGTTTTTATCTCGCAATTCTGAGTAAAAAAGTCATGGCGGAAGCAAGCTGATTTTTTTTTTTTAACCTTTTAATGGCTTCATCATTTATATTTTCTATAAATTATTGTTTGAAAATTGTCATTTTCAAAACTTTCAGTTGTCCCACATTTGTGGCATTTCCACCTCACCAAATCAGTTTTCACAACAATTAATGACAAATATGACGTGACGTATAAAGAAAATATAATATAAAAAAAAATATATATATATATAAATATAAAAATAAATATTAAAAAGTGAAAAAACACTACTTCTTCAGCAGCAAATTGGTATAATTGAATGATTTCTGAAGAATCAAAGTAATGACTGCTCTATTAAAATAGAAAACAGCTATTTTAAATTGCAAGAATTCAGAATATTATAATTCTTTTTCTTTATTTACTGTATTTTTGAGTAAATGCCTTGACGAGCAGAAAAGACTTTTATTCACAAAAATTAATGACAAATATGACACGTGCCGTATAAAGAAAATATAATATAATATAAAAAACAAGGTTTTTACTGTGCATAGTTTCCAAAGAAGCTGTAAATTATGCAGAAAAAAGTGAAAATACACTACTACTTCAGCAGCAAATTGGTATATTTGAATGATTTCTGAAGAATCAAAGTAATGACTGCTCTATTAAAATAGAAAACATATAATAATTCAGAATATTATAATTCTTTCTTTATTTTACTGCATTTTTGAGTAAATTAATGCAGCCTTGATGAGCAGAAAATACTTTTATTTTAAAAAAATCTCACTGACCCCAAACTTTTCAACGGTAGTGTATAGTTTAATTGCCTCTATTTAAGACGCATAAAATGCCATCTATGAAATTATCCTAATGTAGAATTAACCATTTTATTCCAAAAATAAAAATACACTTCCATCATTGTCATTTCCAGCACAAAATGCTATTAAACACAACATATAATCTGAGATGTAGCTGAAATGGCATTGTGTAATTTCCATGATAAAAATGGCATAATTCTGCACTGCTGGACATTGCTAGTGCACGAATAAAAATGAATGCGAGTGTGAAAAATACATTTTAGTTTGAAAGTTAAAGAAATGACCATAAACAAACAGCAGAATGGATCCTTTTCCAGCTCTACGGCTGGGTCTGTATTTCCCCAAATGCCTTTTTAAATAGCTGCAGTTAATCTCTACAGTCAAAGTCAAACAAAAGACAAACCGGCTGTACTCTATATAGACATACGTGACGAGCGTGCCAAAGAACGGCAGCAGGGCCCATGGGGGAAAATCATTTACAGAGGATTTCAAAAAGCGATCTTTACAATTTTTTAATTATATAACGTCACGGCACATAAACGGCCGCCTCGCGTGGCCTGGAGGGTTTTGTCTCTTCGTGAGTTTAGGGCTCGAAGCAACGGGGCACGGGGCGTTGAATGTCAGAGACGCTTATATTTTAAGAGTTCCTCCCTGAGAGAAACACACATTTGGCCTCAGACGCGCACACACCAACATCTAAAGGCAATCTGCAGGGGTCTGCTCGGGTTGTACAAGCACTTCCCTCCCTTGTTTGCATGTGACAACAGATTCTCCTGCTGAGTCTATGCTTTGTCCATTCGAGCGGACACCGACGCGCACACACACACACACACACACACACACACACCCCTCTCTTGCCCTTGGCCTTCATACGCATCCACAGGGTGCTCGCCAATTACCGAGCTGAGAAGGACAGAGAGAGCTTGAGGAACGAGTGTAGGGGGTTCGGAGGCGGTTGTCCTGTCAGAAACGGATGTAATTAATACATGCTGGGTGGACAGAGAAACTGACCCCCGAGAAAGCCAACATCCCGCCTCTGTCTCTTTCTCTCCGTGTCTCATCTTAGGATGAGTCCACACTAGTGCGATGAAAACGATCCTCGTCCATTCTGGCGTTTCAGAAAAGACCCCCGAACACGTTACGCGAGCGAAGACGGATGTCACATGACCAGGGCTTGACATAACACCTGAATTTTATGTGTAGTGTGTATATTAGGCATCTGAAATAATAAACTAAGTGTAATGTATTGTCAAAAATGTTCGATTCACATCGATACTGAAATGCTTCCAATACACATTTTCCTCAGAATAGATTCGCGACACCAGCGTCTTTCTCTCTCCGACAGCGAGTCGACACACAAACCGCCTCGTTTCATTTGCTCCGGATGAATATTGTTGGTGTTTCAGGGCTTAATTTCGGCGTGTGATTGTGTGTATTGCGCATAATTTTACTCATTCCTGCATATTTTGTCTTCTTACAAGCATAAATCCGCCTCTCAGTACTAAACTGAGTTCTGCTTATTGCTCTTAAACAGTCAAACACACACAAAATATGTCAAAAATGGGGAGTATTCACGTAAACAGCTGAGAAAACGCATGTGTAACAGTATAATGGATCCGTGCGGCAGCTCTTAAAGTGACAGCAGTGTAATAAACCTAAAATACTGTAAACAACATCATTGTCATAATGTCAGGATCTGATATAATCTTTACCCGTGTGGTGTACGCGGCTTCAGGGTCGTCCTCGAGCACTCTGGACAGGCCGAAGTCGGACACTTTGCAC
>CM076080.1:33310000-33327500 GCA_038088235.1 Zacco platypus | reverse complement strand
ATAGTTGCAGATTAATGAGAGTTAGTTGTCATGTAGTTAAATTAGAGTTGGTTGTCATGCGGTTGCAAATTAATGAGTTAGTTGACATGTAGTTGCAAATTAGTTGTCATTTAGTATCAAATTAATGAATTAGTTGTAGTTGCAAATTAATGAGTTAGTTGACATGTAGTTGCAAATTAGTTGTCATTTAGTATCAAATTAATGAATTAGTTGTAGTTGCATAATGAGTTAGTTGACATGTAGTTGCAGATTAATGAGAGTTAGTTGTCATGTAGTTGCAAATTAATTAGTTGACATTTAGTTGCAAATTAATGAATTAGTTGACATTTAGTTGCAAATTAATGAGTTAGTTGTCATATAGTTGCAGATTGAGAGTTAGTTGTCATGTGGTTAAATTAATTAGAGTTGGTTGACATGTAGTTGCAAATTAATTAGTTGACATTTAGTATCAAATTAATGAGTTAGTTGTGAGTTAGTCGTAGTTGAAAATTAATGTAAATTTTCATGTAATACCAAAGTTACTTATAGTTAGTACACTCTAAAATGCTGGGTTGTTTTTAATTTAAATTAATGAACTAATGGTTGGGTTTGTCCATATTTGACCCAAACATGGGTTGAAACATCACAATTTGTTTTAGTGTAGAATTTCTAAAGTGGACTATCAAAATAGTGTAACCCAAAGGCAAACTATTTTTGTGAGCAGAAAAAAAATAATGTATTATTATTATTAATAATATTAATATCAATATTAATGATACTAATGTTAATATTAATATTAATATTAATATTACTATTATTATTATTAATAATAATAATAATAATAATAATAAATAAATGCAAATAAGTGAACTATTCAATGAATAATAAACTGAAATAAAACATGAAAAATAAATAGTAGGTAAACTATAGATGGTATTATAGTGCGTGAAGCAGTTTAATTGAACCACTGCTCTGAAAAATGAGAATGGCACTATGCAAAATCCATTTTAGATGGGGATATTCTGTTGAGTCTAAACGGAAAACATTGAACTAAAAACAGGTGTATAAAAAACGCAACAGAAATATTCCAAGAAATGAAAACTAAACTGGAACAAACGTTCCTGAAACTAAATTTGAAGAAGTCAAACTACAATAACCTTGGCACGTTCGCTGTACAACAGACAGGACGCGAGAGCCCTAATGGACAGAACGCAACTGAATCCGTACTGCCTCAACCAGGCATCCATTCCATGCTTAATTTCCCTCCAGTAATAGACTTTCAGGGAGGTATCCATGGCTTATACCCTTGAGCGATGCTCGTTTATTGGCTGCAGGTAATTAAATGTAAGGCAGCATCTTAAATGGCATGCGAACATCGGTGTGGATTTGTGCCACTGGCGCTTTGCCTTCCTCACCTTCAGGAAAGTATCCAACGATCCATTCTCCATGTACTCTGTAATAATCATCACGGGCTTGCCTGTAGACATAAAGAGAGAAAAAAAGACAAAAACACAAGATTTACCATCAGCCTAAATGGAGGGAAAAAAACATAAAATGTCCTAACAGATTGATGATTCTACACAAATCCACACCGAAATAAATCATGGTAATGGTGTCATTAATCCTTTATAGCTGAGATGCTGAAACACAGGATGAAGAAGAGAAGAGGAGGCTAAACCCTGGCCACACGCTCAACCGCATTATTCAGCATGACAGACCTTCATCAGAGCCTTCCACCATCAAAGACGGCAGTTAATTAACCCCGGCTAATCCACGGAGAACCAATTAGAGAGCTTTGTTGCCATGATGGGCGGGCAGGACGGTCAATGAGAGCCGATGGGAGGGCGCAGCACCTGCTGTGGTGGGCATGAGCAGTGAAGGATGGCAGCGACGAGAAGATCTCTTGAAAGAACTCGGTTTGTTTTAAAAAAAATGAACTGGATGCAAAACAGCATTAGTTAGTCAACTGAAAACCATGACCAAGTATTGATCTGCCTGAGAAACAACCTCCCAAATGTGACATTGTAATCATTTATGATGCCTTAAAACAGCATTATAAGTGCACTTCCGATATGAGGGATCCAAAAGAAAATGTTGCTTCTTCTGAGGCCCTCTTTACTCCTGATATTAAGATGAGTTTTGGTCGATCGGATCACAAGTGGACGACACTAAATTTGAGCTTCACTTCCAGAGGGAGTTGAAAACACATTGTTTTGGTCGTGTAGACGCTCATGTGGTGGAATGTGTTCAAACAGACCGTCTACTCTCCGTCTGCTGACCTAATGCGGAAACATTATGGGAAGAGCTCCAGCCAGACGGATTGAAACGTTGTCGAATGAAGACCCGAGTTTGGTTTGAAGGTGAAAAACGCACCAAAGTTCTTCACCGTTCCTGATTTCTAACACACATAACTGATAATCAGGGATTGACATGAAAGTCCAAAGCATTTTCACTGGCCACAATTTTGACATTGATACCACTGCTGTATAGACATTTTTAATATTACGTCATAATTTGTCAGCAGGTTTATTAGGCTGCTGTCACTTTAAGAGCTGACGCATGGATTCATTATACTTTCTTTCTCAACTGTTTACATTCCCTTCATTTTTCATTTCATTTTTCATCATTTAGCAGACGCTTTTATCCAAAGCGACTTACAAGGGGAGCAATTAGGGGTTAGGTGTCTTGCTCGAGGGCACTTTAGTCATGGTATTGAAGGTGGAGAGAGTGCCGTTTATTCACAAAACCCCACTTTCAATTCCTGCCGGCGTGGGAATCGAACCAGCAACCTTCAGATTACAAGCCCGACTCCCTCACCACTAGGCCACGACTACCCCATTCAAAAGTAAAGGTACTGAGTACTGAGAGGCACAAAATCTCAAGGAATGAGTAAAATTATGCCAACCAATCTGATGAATCTGTGGGTAAGAATCATGTTTACATACAGACCAGCATATTTAGACGAAAAACGCATCTTCTGTTCAATTCCACGAAGCCGTTTTGAGCAAAAGAAGTCATCCTACATGAACGGCCACAAGATATTGGGCAAGAATGCAGCAAACTACTTTTTTGGAAGAGATTTATAGTCTTACAAACACACTCTCGCTAATTGACAAAAGTTATAGTTGTGCTGGCACCAATCCACCGCAAGGCATCATCTGCAAGACGATATCTGAAATAAAGCGACAGTGAAATAAACAGAAAAATGTTCCAGAGTCTCGGTTAACAAGCTCTGTCATATCCCTGACCTAAATACATCACTCACAGGTCACCGAGAGTTCAACAGTTTAACGTCACTCGTTTGATTTGACAGGAACGTCCATGTACAGATTTGATGGAACGAATCAAAACGTGACCGCTGTGGTAAAATGACCGTGTCAAATGTGCCTGTTGATTAGTCGGCACATTTGATTCTGGTGTCGTACAGCATGCTTGCCCTTGTTTAAGGGGCATATCAGTGCTGTGAATGAACGTACGCTCCACAGAGGAGGATTATGGGTACATAAACACAGGCACTGAATGCTAAGTGAATGCAGGAAACCGTTTATCGTATTGGCGTCCAGATGAGACAGATGTTTTAACATTCATTATTCACAAATAAAGTGCATTATTGAATTAAATGTCCTACATTTTAAATAGAAGTAAATAAATCATTGGTTATCGGTTGATAACGTACACGTGCAAAACAACTGTTCGCTGACATTTTGATGGTTTTAAACACAATTGTAATGTTAAATTGTAAAACAAGGTACCTAGAGAGAAAACAATTCTTATTTTGCTTTACCTTTTCCAGATCTTTCCTTTCTAAATGAATTTGCCTTTTGAACGAATCAGTCGGGCGAATCAATGATTCAACGACTCATTCATAAAGAGAGCCATTTACTTCATTCCTGAATGAATGACTCAATGAGTTATTCATTAAGACATTTAATGCCACAAACTGATATAATTTAGTTTCTTATTCAAAGTATTTTCATTTAAAAAAAATTTTCCATAAAAAATAAATATAACATTTCATTGTCTAATTTTCTTATTTAACACAATAATGAACTTATGGGGTAATTTTTCAATTTGCAATTAATCGCAACATCATGTAATTTTACAAAGCTTTAATCTAAAGCTTTTCATTTCAATTATCGAAATTAGTTTCAGTTCAAGTTAACATTCACAACATTGATACAAAATGGCTGTAAACAAACCAGGAGGTGCTACTCCGGTTACTCAGTACACAGAATGTGTGTCAGTGTATCAGTCGTGGGCTGTTGTTCCTGTCTCTCTCAGGGACGTGTAAACACTCGCCGTGTCAGTGCTGATAAATGACTTATATTCCGGACATCTCCACTCTGGAATACTGAGATATGTGCTCTAGTCATATATATATGTCTCTGTGAGTTTGTGAAAAAACAGGTTTGATCACCCCCCTCCGAGCATCACTACGGCAACTGGCTGGTTATACATCACCTAAAATTAAATCACTATCTCACTGAGATAAATGCCTTCCTTGACACCCCCAAACCTAACCCCCCATGTCTCATCTGAAAAAAAGGGGAGAAAAAATGCAATTCCTTTTACTTTACACAGGCAGACTAATGTAGCTGTCAGCCGCAGAAAGAGAAAGAGAGGGAACGGACCGCGGAACACTGTGTTCTGGGAATGGCACGGCAACGGGTGGCAATCTGATGTCACTGTGTGTGTGTGTGTGTGTGTGTGTGTGTGGGACCGCTTTATCAGAGAGACAGTTGAAGCGGCAACTGGCATTGATCCTGAAAGAGCGGGTGGCCGAGGCAGTGGATCCGATCAGAGGAGCTTACGGCCGCCTCCCGGGGCCTTGACCTCAGCGGAACAGCATACAGCCGAGCCCAGAGAGGGAAAACACATGCTGGACATGCAGTTAACACGGTGAGGATTTAACAGAATCACGTACATGCCTTTAAAGGGGACCTGTAATGCCCCCTTTCACAAGATGTAATATCAGTCTCTGGTGTCTCCAGAAGTTTCAGCTCAAAATCCCCTACAGATCATTTATTATCGCTTGTCAAATTTGGGTGTGAGTAAAAACACGCCGTTTTTGTGTGTGTGTCCCTTTAAATGCAAATGAGCTGCTGCTCCAGAAGAGGGCGGAGCTTTAACAGCTCAACAACAACAAAGCTGGAGAATCTCACGCAGACAAAATGAGGAAAGTGTTCAAACTGATGGAGAGACTCAGGAAGAAGTTCAACTTTTAGACGTTTCTGAACGGTTAGTGGATAAATTGATGTAGTTTCATTCAAGATATAGTTCATCTATAAATGAAAAGTCATCATTTACTCACCCTCATCAAGTCTTAAAGTTTGTTTAATAAATACTATGTTGAATCAAATATAACATTTCTTTCTAAAGCTACATTTTGTGTCTATTTGATGCTTTTCTCATTTAACACAATAATGACTTTAAATGATCTTCTGGGGGTAAAAGCAGTCCGGCGTAAAATGACGGCATCAACAACACTCGACTACAACAACTCTTCCTCTTCTCTAAAGCAGCCCAACATGGCCCGCCCCATTTGTTGTGATTTCTAGGGGGCGGGGTTTATGTAAATTTTAGTTACTGATGTCACAAACGCAGGAAGAAGCTCATGTAGACCCTACCAGCCGTTTCTGTAAAAGAAAATGTCTCCCTTTGCATTGAACTTTGAGCGCCGTAACTTTGCAGATGTTGTTTTTTAACTTTAGTTATTACACACCAACTAAAATTAAAAAAAAAACGACAAATATCGATCTCGAATGCAGTTGTCCTCCAAACCAGAATTGGTTTCAAAAGCTGGAACTTACCAAAAAAATTATTTCATACTAAACGCTGTCCTAAATCTGTCTGGTGATAAAACGGCTCTGATAAATGTTTTTGAAAGGTCATCTAGTGTTGATTTTGTGCGTGTCTGGTGTTAAAACAACCGTCAGGAATGTTTACAGAGGCTGTTTAACTAATAAAACTCCTCATTATGAGCTCTTCGGAAAACAGCTCTGAAAGATTGGCTCTTGACATTAATCTCTGGCAACCTTGAGGGGATTTTTTTTTTAATTTCCCCTCTAATTCATGCGTTATCAAGCGATCATCTGGACATCTGATGTGGCATATTTTCCTGATGAGCTACAAAGAGGTTACGGCACAACCACAAGCATCCGGTGCAGACGGTGTGCTCGCGATATCAAAAGTGCACAATAGAGCTCATTGAGGGCTTCCTGTATTAGCATCACATGTCTTGTGAACAGAGGCCAGGCATATCTGTGTGATTTCACCCTCAAGACCTGATCTTCTCTTTCTGCTTTGTTGCTACAAAGAGACGAATACGTTTAACCCTTCGTGAACCCTCCGCGGCTGGAATAGCAGCCGTCTACAATCAGCTCTGTGTGTTCGGGAATGAATTAGCAGTTTGTCACTAAGCGTGGCCTGAGGTACAGAGCTTCAACACAGGGTTAGGTTATTGATTTACATACGGTGAAGATCAGAAAGCCCTGAGGGGGACACTAAATACAGTTAAAGGACAATGATGTGTTAATACAATTCTGCACTGACTTTTCATGAGTGTTTTCCCCATATTTTGAATTACGCATCAGATTGTTTTCTGTTGTGTTCCTGTTCTATAGTTTGTTTGTTTTTTGTCTTTTTTGGAAATTAACATGTTAATAAATGACCTTTTTATTAAGTTTAATGAATTATTATTAAACAATAAACATTAAATTGCTTGTTAATAATGTTCACCTTTTGATTATTATTGTTGTCTCTAGTAATCATGTGTCTGATTTTTAATTTCCAACCTATTTTGGGTTCATTTTAAGCCAGCCAGTCATTTTTAAACAATAGTTGAGTTAAATAAAACTACCCAGCATGTTTAACCCAACTGCTGGGTTAAAACAACCCAATCACAGAGCTTGTCTATTTTCAACCCAACTCAGGTTGTATTAATAAATTGATCAAAAGTGACAGTAAAGACTTTTACACTCTAAAAAATGCTGGGTTGAAAAAGGACAAACTCAGCGATTGAGTTGTTTTAACCCTGCGAATGGGGTGTTTTAACTCTGCAAGTGGGGTGTTTTAACTCTGCAAGTGGGGTGTTTTAACCCAGCGAATGAGGTGTTTTAACCCTGCGAATGGGGTGTTTTAACTCTGCAAGTGGGGTGTTTTAACTCAGCGAATGAGGTGTTTTAACCCAGCGAATGAGGTGTTTTAACCCAGCGAATGGGGTGTTTTAACCCAGCGACTGGGTTGTTTTAACTCTGCGATTGGGCTGTTTTAACCCTGCGAATGGGATGTTTTATCACAGTGATTGGGCTGTTTTAACCCTGCGAATGGGGTGTTTTAACTCTGCAAATGGGGTGTTTTAACCCTGCGAATGGGGTGTTTTAACTCTGCGAATGGGGTGTTTTAACCCAGCGACTGGGTTGTTTTAACTCTGCGATTGGGCTGTTTTAACCCAGTGGTTGGGTTAAATGTTTGCCCAAGCTACTGGATAGTTTTATTTAACTCAACTATTGTTTAAAAATTGCCGTATTACTTGGGCAAACATTTAACCCAGTCTAAAAATATAAAACATTTCACAATATTACTGTATTTTTGATCAATAAGCAATGAGAGGCTTCTTTCAAAAACATTTAAAAACAAGTTGGCGATCCATTAAATAATAATTTTTTTCAAACCTCCCATATCTGATCAAGAACATCGCTTATCTTGGATATAAAAGTGTCTGATAAATGAATAGACGTAAAATGTGACTTTTAAAGGACAGAAATAAAGATTAAGTTGTCATCGTCTCTGCTGAAATCCAGGTGTACATGTGTTGTGATTTCTAGGACAGAGATTTAAACGCCATATCCAGTGAGATGAAGCTGTCACGGCACGCTGCTGTCAGACGCATTTCGCACAGAATCTCTTGAACTCTATACATACTTACCGGGGAAAATCGCCGGATAAATCTATTCCCAACGGAGTCCCGCTGACCTACATGTTTGTATTGCAGGTTCGGTAACAAAACAAAAAAAAGAAAAAATGAATACGTGCAACAAACTCAAGTAATCAATATCACATAACACCTCATCTGTGTAATGCAATGCCCCTGTGATTTAGCTCGAACCGGTTCTGTGGGATAATCATTAAAGGAAACAGACCTTTGCTGCAGGTGATTTGACATTGTGTACGTGATAAAATAAAATGCTTCGTGACATCAGATACGAGGCGGACGGTGTAATTGCGAACGGGGAGGGGGGGGCATGTGTATAAACACATGTTTGTGTGTAGAGCGGCACGCAAGAGGTCCCATCAGCCCGTTCTCCCATAGAGCGAGAACCCCTATTGCAAATAGAGTATTGATTCACACCCCCATTACAGCGGTTACTGTGGGAACAGCAGAACTCACATCTCCATATATTCCTGGCTTTGATATTCAAGGTACTGACTTATAGGATTAAAGAGATATTGAGCAGGTTGATGCCCCGACGGCCCACTTTGTGTCCTCCAGCTACGATTATGAACAAAAGAACAAAAGCCGCGGTTCTTCAACTTTACGGTCTTATTGATTTTCCAAATGGTGTTTTAACTAAATGACACATGATGTACTTAGCACTAAGATGTTGGCCCGGTGGTGCATCGCAGCCCTTAATCTACACAAGAGTCTCCGCGAGACTTTAAACTTTCATTGTCCTCTAAACAAAGGAGCGGCGGTTGTAATGAACGCTTTCTCGAAATAGCAGCCACTTCGTTAGGAGCGAAATCCTTTGCGGTGGAAAGAGCCCGATGAGAGGAGATGATAGCCTCCTCCAAATTGAATGCTTCCAGATTAGCCGATTGTTGGCACATAAAGGAGGAAATGAGAGATACGGAAAGATCATAACTTTTCCGACAAATGACGAGATGGCAATTAAAAGGGCTATTTCCAAAGATTTCTTTCAGCCGCGCCAATACACGCCATCTACATAACAATGGAGGCAATCACAGCGAGAGGAAGGGCTCGGGACGTTACTCGGATAAACAGCTGCTGATTGGGCCTCTGTTTTGGGTTTGTTGATCATCGAGGCCGCAATGACAATAAACCCACATTTGAAAAAGGTACATTACTGAAAATGGTAACATTGGGAGGAGGCCAGAATCATTTTGGAAAATGGACTGAGAAATAAACATTAAGAAATACCAAACCATAATAAATAATTAGGGATGCAATGAAATGAAAATTAAAAACCTAAAATTCTGGATGGACTTGGATGAAACCGAAACTGAAAATATTTATTTCTTATTTTAAATTACCTTTTTTTTTTGTATAATTGTATTGATATTAGACTTTTGAGTGAAATTCAATCTGAATTTAAAAAATGTAATAAAATAAAATAACCTCACTTTTTTTTTTTTTTTTTTTAAAGTAACCCACTGATGGGAGGCGGGGCATATATTTTTGGCTCATATTTTTTTTTTGTCCATTTTTCTCTTTCGCCAAAGACCGAAAATCCCATTTTCGGCTGATCATTTTCAGTGGTCGAAAATTTTAGTTAAAAATAATAATTTTTAGTAATAAATAATAATATAAATTAAGCGCTCAAACACGCATAAAGCTTTCTGAAGCTAATTTATTAATTATTTTCTTATTTTCTAATTTATTAATACATTAGTAGGGTTGTCAAAAGTACTTTGGTACCAAGTTGGTACTGAAATTTGAAAAATGTGGCGATACCAGCATCCCGTGTGATGTCTATTTACGACATGCTTTTGAAGCGTTGTTCATTGTAGCCAATCACAGACATTTCTGTTGAGTGCGTGAACTCAATGGCCAATCAGATGTCAAGAACAGCGCATTAAATTCTAGAGGAAATGCTGGTATCATCACATTTTTAAATTTTACTGTAGAGTTTTTTTTTTCCCCACCCAATGACTAACTGGCTAAGCCTCTTCTTGTCGACTAACATTTTGTTGATTATTTCAATAACTTCATTCAATAAACCAGTTACACTCATTTTGTATTATTATTTATTTGTTTTACATTTTATTGTATTAAATGCTGCTGTTCATCAAATGCTACTGTTCCAGGGTTTATAAATGAATTCATTTTTCCATTACCTTCGTAGTCATTTGAGAGTTTAAACATAATTCTACAATGATTTTTTTTATAGAGACTGCGCTCAGAGTCTGCGTGCCAATGAAATGTTTTATGAAATATTTCAGAGCAGAGCAAAACCAAAAGAACATATATTCACTATAAAAATTCCACGTTATTTTAATATTTTTTCATTCATGGAAATGAATTAAATGAGTCATTTATGAAGCATCACTGAAGGAGCTCATCAGTGAGATATTGAGACACACTTCCCTGCATATTTCAGTTTTTTTTGGGTGCAAAAATGTGAGAATTTTAATGCTGAGAGCTGTTAGAAATGGATGTTATGAATAACAGTTTGGAGTTAAAGGTTAGCGAGTCGTCCCTTCTGTTCTCCTGCCCTCTCCTCGGCCCTGCAGCCGCTGACCTGCTGACCTGCTGACCAGTGAACTGTGAAATTGCCTCTCCTCGCTGTCATACGTGCAACTCTTCACAACCCCGTGGCCGGAGTACATGAGGCCGTATGGACAGTGACATGACCATCCCTTCACCCTCACAGAGTCTGGGAGATAGTTAGGACACATATAGTGCTAGTGCATAAGAATGTTTTAATGCATTAGGGCTTTCGATTTAACATGTTAATTTAATTAATGAGAAATTTAACACACCCCACACGCTCCAGACCGACACGGTTCAACTTACATTTCCTAAAGATGATTAGAGACGGACATGAAGTTATATGACCCTAAAATTCAAGATATCAGATATAATTTTGTACAACACTTCAAAAAATAAGTTGATATAGTGTTATATTTAGACACAATATTGTCTGCTTTTGTTCAAATTTTGCCCAGAAAATATTTCCTATAAATCCAGAGAGGAACTGTTGTGCATCTCTGAGCAACACACATCAGAGTTTTATTTCTTAATGAATGCACAAATCAATCGGGTGTATCAATGATTCAATGATTCATTCATAAAGAGCCATTTACTTCATTTCTGAACGAATCCGTGTTTTGAGCGAAACAATCAGGTGTATCAATGATTCAATGACTCATTCATAAAGAGAGCCATTTACTTCATTTCTGAATGAATCAGTGTTTTGAGCGAAACAATCAGGTGTAACAATGATTCAATGACTCATTCATAAAGAGAGCCATTTACTTTATTTCTGAACGAACCAGTGTTTTGAGCGAATCAATCAGGTGTATCAATGATTCAATGACTCATTCATAAAGAGAGCCATTTACTTCATTTCTGAACGAATCAGTGTTTTGAGCGAAACAATCAGGTGTAACAATGATTCAATGACTCATTCATAGAGAGAGCCATTTACTTAATTCCTGGATGAATCCATGTTTTGAGCGAATCAATCGGGTGAATTAATGATTCAATGACTCCTTCATAAAGAGAGCCATTTACTTCATTCCTGGATGAATCGGCCATTTGAACGAATCGAATGAATGAAGGACTCAGACTTACTTGTTTAGGCAGTTTCTTATTTAGAGTATAAAGTAATATTTCCATATTAATAAAAAATTCTGTCTTTATTCACTCACCCTCATGGCTGTTGAAGCCTAAAAGTTTGTGTAAAAAATTCTATGTTGAATCTATTAAAATATATATATATATTTTAAAGCTACTTTTTGTAATGTTTATTTGATGCTTTTCTCATTTTACACAATAATGACTTAATTTGTAATTAATTAATTAATTACAAATTATTTCCCTCTGATTTAGGCATAAGTTATGTTTAGGGATGGGGTTAGCTCTACTTTTTGGACGGGATTGTTGATCCAGGAACATGCCTTACTTGGCAAAACCAAGCTGACCTCAGTTACTTACTGTAGTAATAACAGTACTGTAAATTATGCATAATTGTGGGGAGTTGGCTCAGTGAGTAACCACTCACTTCTAATGCACCAGAGACCGGGTTCAATCCCCACCGAGGGCAACTTCTCACTTGTAAGCCGCTTTGGATAAAAGCGTCTGCCAAATGTATATGCATAACCCTACAGTAAGTACATGTTATTAATTAAATGTATTGCACTGTATTTACACCTGAAGCGTATCCTCTGCCCAAAATGGCAAACATCTCACAGATTCTAAAATTAGTAAATGTATAAGCGTTGCACATCTCGTTTCCAAGAATGTCTAATATTTTCCCTCTTCATCTTCCTCTAAACTCTCGTTTACCCCGTCAAAAGCAGGCTTTTTTTAGATTCCAACAGCGGACCGGTCTTTTCCATGAAGACAGAGGTCAAAGTGCAGCCCAACGTCGAATGCATTACTCTCACTTAAACCGCTACTTTGTTCTTCCAAATAGTCCGCGCGCTCCGAGAGATACTGAACTGAGCTTTAACCCCGAGCCCCTGATATTTGCTCAGAACATAAATACACCACTTATAACTGGAAGACAGGCAATTAGGCAACGTCTGCCTTTTCAAAATGAAAAGCAAACTCGATTTACGGAGAAAATAGTCCTGTAAACTGCACAAACCAATGCTAACAAAAGGTCAAAATTAGCATTCCGCATTAGAGAGAACAGAGCGAAAAATGAATAAGAAATGTTGAGACTTCGCTGTTCGTATGTGCACTGCTGAATATTTATGACACTTAAAACGCATCCAATTAACCATTTAAAATATTAATATTCATGCCGTCATAAATATGCATACTCTCATTGTTGTGCTCTATAGGTAGTGTGGCGAGACGCAGACGTCGCTTCAGTCATAATGACACTTGAAAGAAAGGGTTTTTGTTTGGCGTCTGGTGAGAGCTGAAGTTCTTCGATAAGCTCTGCCCCATTACTGATGAGATAATGAGACTCTTAAAGCCTTCCAACACACACAACACAGTGGACGTCTATCTCTGTCTGCCATTAAGATCCAATTTAGACAACGGCAACAGGCCACAAACACATACGTGCAAAACGGCAGTCAAAGATTGGAGAAATGAGCGATAAAAGGAAAACAAACGCAAAGAATATTCAGCGCAAAGAAAGTGGCCTCACATTAAGCTCCCAGATAGCAATTTTATGTCCTGAAATTTTCTAAACATTTCATTTTTTGTTGTATAAGGTTGCTCATATTATCATCTACCCGGTGAAAATTGTACATCCAGTTGCAAAGTAACAGCAGAACTCTTCAACACATTACATAACAGTGCCAATGCAAAAAGACGCTTAATACTTAGGTCTGCTTTAACATGGTAATAATAAGGTTCTGCATATCATTACCTAACGAGAAGATTCCAAAGGATTGCATTGGATTGTGCAAATAGGTTGTTTTAACTCAGCGGATTGGTTTAAACCAGGAAACGGGTTGTTTTAACCCACTGATTGGGTTGTCTTAACCCACTGATTGGACTGTTTTAACCCAGCGAATGGACTGTTTTAACTCCGTAAATGGATTGTTTTAACCCAGTGAATGGGTTGTTTTAACCCACTGATTGGACCATTTTAACCCAGCGAATGGGTTGTTTTTTTTACCCTGCAATTGGGTTGTTTTAACCCAGTGAATGGATTGTTTTAACTCCGCAAATGCGTTATTTTAACCCAGCGAATGGGTTGTTTTAACCCACCGATTGGGTTGTTTTTTTACCCTGCAATTGGGTTGTTTTAACCCAGTGAATGCATTGTTTTAACTCCGCAAATGCGTTATTTTAACCCTGCGAATGGACTGTTTTAACTCGGTAAATGGATTGTTTTAACCCGGTAAATGGATTGTTTTAACCCGGTAAATGGATTGTTTTAACCCGGTAAATGGATTGTTTTAACCCAGCGAATGGGTTGTTTTAACCCACCGATTGGGTTGGTTTTTTTACCCTGCAATTGGATTGTTTTAACCCAGCAAATGCGTTATTTTAACCCTGCGAATGGACTGTTATAACTCCGTAAATGGATTGTTTTAACCCAGCGAATGGGTTGTTTTAACCCACCGATTGGGTTGGTTTTTTTACCCTGCAATTGGGTTGTTTTAACCCAGTGAATGCATTGTTTTAACTCAGCAAATGCGTTATTTTAACCCACCGATTGGGTTGTTTTTTTTTACCCTGCAATTGGGTTGTTTTAACCCAGTGAATGGATTGTTTTAACTCCGCAAATGCGTTATTTTAACCCTGCGAATGGACTGTTATAACTCCGTAAATGGATTGTTCTAACCCAGCGAATGGGTTGTTTTAACCCACCGATTGGGTTGGTTTTTTTACCTTGCAATTAGATTGTTTTAACCCAGCGAATGGGTTGTTTTAACCCACCGATTGGGTTGGTTTTTTTACCCTGCAATTGGGTTGTTTTAACCCAGTGAATGCATTGTTTTAACCCAGCGAATGGGTTGTTTTAACCCAGCGAATGGGTTGTTTTAACCCAGTGAATGCATTGTTTTAACTCCGCAAATGCGTTATTTTAACCCTGCGAATGGACTGTTTTAACTCCGTAAATGGATTGTTTTAACCCTGCGAATGGATTGTTTTAACCCAGCGGTTGGGTTAAATGTTTGACCCAACCTGCTGGGTAGTTTTATTTAACTCAACTATTGTTTAAAAATTACTGCTTGCTTAAAATGAACTAAATATGAACCCAAAGTATGTTGTAAATTAACATTTATTAATGTTTAATGAATAATAATTAAATTGTCTAATAATAATTTAAATGTCTGATTTTTAATGTCCAACCTATTTTGAGTTAATTTTAATCCAGACATATAGTCATTTTTAAACAATAGTTGGGTTAAATAAAACTGCCCAGCACGTTGGGCAAACAATAACCCAATCACTGGGTTTTTTTTCAATTTAAACCCAACTTTTTTTATGGAGCATTTTTTAGAGTAAGTTTGCTCTGCAGCACATCTGCTGTAGCGAGTCTTTGTCTTCCAATCCTCTCGTGAGTTCAGATCCAACTCAACAGATCCGTTCAGGTGGAACAGTGGAGCTCAGAGAGTGCTGCACACCTCCATCTGCCTCTTAATCACAACGCCATGAAAACACTTTGTGACCGCTGTGGTGGAAAAGGTTGTTGGTGTAGTCACAATAATCCATATTTTCTCACACTTGTGCTATTCAACCACGCACTGAGAAAAGAACGGAAAACCCTTATTTTTCCCCTCAGTGTGAATGTTTGCTTCCTTAAACATTTGAGTCTGTCATTTTAAAAGGTTTCGGGTGACGGTGAACACGACATGTTAGTCACTCACATCTGGTGACGACTCCCTCCAGTCGGATGATGTTGGGGTGGTCGAACTGGCCCATGATGCTGGCCTCGCTCAGGAAGTCCCGCCTCTGCTTCTCAGAGTATCCGGCCTTCAGACTTTTGATGGCCACGTAGATTTCTCTCTTGCTGGGGAGCTTCAGACGGCCACTGCAAACCTCACCGAACTCACCTGGGGAGCGACACACGGCTACCGTCAGCGGCAGTGCCAGAGTATGATGCTTTATGAAGGATATGCATAAATAATATCCACATGACTGACTTTACAACTGTGACTGTGCTCATTTTGGTGTGCAAAATCTGACTTTCTTCTTAAATGGTGAATCTGTAAACACCCTGAATGGGTTAATTTTGTGATAATCTGCAGATGAATATCACTCCTGCTTACACTGCAATTCATATTTCGTATTTCTGTCATGTTTTCCAATGAAAACGTATAAATATCCTTCTGTCTGTCCATCCAGTTATCCAGTTATCCATCCATCCATCCAGTTATCCATCCATCCAGTTATTCAGTTATCCATCCATCCATCCATCCATCCATCCAGTTATCCATCCATCCAGTTATCCAGTTATCCATCCATCCATCCATCCATCCATCCAGTTATCCATCCATCCATCCATCCAGTTATTCAGTTATCCATCCATCCATCCAGTTATTCAGTTATCCATCCATCCATCCATCCATCCATCCATCCAGTTATCCATCCATCCAGTTATCCAGTTATCCATCCATCCATCCATCCATCCAGCCATCCATCCAGCCATCCAGTCATCCATCCATCCATCCATCCAGCCATCCAGTCATCCATCCATCCATCCATCCTTCCAGCCATCCAATCATCCATCCATCCATCCAATCATCCATCCATCCAGCCATCCATCCATCCATCCATCCATCCAGTTATCATCTATTCAGCCATCCAGCCATCCAGCCATCCATCCATCCAGTTATCATCTATCCATCCATCCATCCAGCCATCCATCCATCCATCCAGTCATCCATCCATCCATCCATCCATCCATCCAGCCATCCATCCATCCATCCATCTATCCAGCCATCCATCCATCCATCCATCCATCCATCCATCCATCCATCCAGCCATCCAGTCATCCATCCAGCCATCCAGCCATCCATCCATCCATCCAGCCATCCAGTCATCCATCCAGTCATCCAGCCATCCATCCATCCATCCATCCATCCATCCATCCATCCAGCCATCCAGCCATCCATCCATCCATCCATCCATCCATCCATCCATTCGTCCATTCATTCATCCATCCATTCATCCATCCATTCATCCATCCATTCAGTTATCCGTCCGTCCGTCCCTCCCTCCGTCCCTCAGTCCGTCCCTCCCTCCATTCATCCCTCCCTCATTTTGCTACTGACCAATCAGAATCCAGTGTTCAGCGCAGCAGTGTTTTGGGGAAAGCTGTGCTGGATAACATCTCAGCCTGACATGTCTGGGTTAAACGTGTGTCCTGTTCTCACACTAAGAATCTAACAACATTTCTCAATGGTATCATTTAATTCAGATCTCCCGAAGCGCTGAAGAAGTCTATTACACACTATTGCAGCCAGATGAAGAGAAAGAGGAAATGAGACTGAGAAAGGACAAAAACAGTCTGAAAATAGAGAAGCAGACACTCGCTCACAGAGAAAGCACACGCTGAAGAAAAATGAGATTTCAAAGCCAGGTTCAGACGCAGAGATATGCCGTATAAGTATTTCAAACGACAGCTGTGTGTGTGCGGATTACAGTCCTTCTATAATGAGGGCTCAAATACAAATCTCTACTCTTTGACGTACATTAGCAAACACTTACGCCCTGAAAACATTCAGAAATAAGGTTTTATGAAGTGAACAAACTCTAGTATGTAAGTAGCTACACTGACACGATTTTTACAATGTATATTTGTGATTCAAACTGATTTTATTTCCACAATTCGGCCTACAGAAGAGTAAGACTCTCACCTGCACCGATAACTCTCTCTATACGTATAGTGGAGGCATCGATTTCCTTGGCAAAATCTCGGACGGCTTGATTCGGGTCCTCGTAAGTGTGGGGGTGAATGTACGTCCTGCTTCCAGGCAGTTTCACTGCAATAAGAAAAAAAACATACGATTTTCACACAGTCCAAATGAAAGCCCAGACATGACTGAACCATAAACCCAAACAGCCTCCTAAAAAAAAATCTGGAAAACATAAACTCCGAGATGCGAGTTTTTGATTTATACCTCATGCACTCTCTCAGCT
>CM076080.1:33290000-33305000 GCA_038088235.1 Zacco platypus | reverse complement strand
ATAAATACAATAAAATAAAAGTATTAAAGGTCTAGATCACTTTAAAATGAATCACATCAAGCTTTACTCACCCTCAAGCCATTCTAGATGTGTATGACTTTCTTCTTTCTAATGAACACAGAGTTGTATTAATAAATCTTCTGACGCGTCCAAGCTTTATAATGGCAGTATGAAGCTCAAGAAAGTGCATCCGTCCATCATTAATGTACTCCACACTGATTCTGAAGCGATTATGTAAGAAAAATATCCATGTTATGACCAACTTCCGTGTTTACACTTCCTTCATACACTTTTTGCTTCGCTTCAGAAGGTCTTTATTAACACCCCGAATCAGTGCGGAGTACATTTATGATGGACGGATGCACTTTCTTGAGCTTCATCCTCGTTGATCCCTTTCACTGCCATTATAAAGCTTGAACGCGTATTATAATACATATTATAATCTATTATAATACAAGTAATCCATGTATTAATATTAGTGTTTAATGAAAAGAAGACAGTCATATTCATCTGGGATGAGGAGTAGGAATATGTTTGCCATTTTATACATGTCGCCCAATTGTTCGTCTCTCTTATCTGACCTTTTCACTTTTTAGAACTTCCATCACCATCGTTTCTCCGTTCCCTTCATCTCCCTCGCTATACTTCCTCATCTCCGTCTTGACACTCTTTGAGGGCTGGAGCCGGCGCAGGAGCTGACGATTGTGCTGACAGCGTGCTTTCTGCTCGGAGCGCTCTGTTGGGCTGCAGCATACTAACACTATTGAAATGAGACTTGGGGAGAAAGTGATCCAGTGTAACAGGAACCCTAGAGCTGTGGAGCCCATTCCCATCAGCTCCGGCCCCGGGCGGCGAGCTGACCGAGGCACTTTTTGATTCCCTCATCTCTGTGAAAAACGTCTCTCTCCAAAACGGAATCTCTTTAGGATCAAGAACGCCGGCCGGACAAAGACAGCGGCGTGATCAAACGAAAGGGAACTTCAACCAAAGAAAGTTTGATACCTTTAAACTGAGTAAATATGGATGTAAAGGGAAGGCTTTGAAAGCAAACGGACTCGAAATGAAGTGTGAATTTAATGGAAGCTCAAAGGCGGCAAAGACCTTGACAAAACCTTTTCGAAATTCAAACTTGGGCTTTAAAATGACCATAAACAAGCTGCATAATGAGACGTACTTGAGATGAAAAGCAGGTTGTCTTGAAACTCAGAAGAGTTGATGGAGACTACAGAAATAGGAGGACGGGTCAGGGTTCTCCTGCTATCCTCCTGGCATTCCATTCATCTCCATTAAAGCGTCCCTAGCCACATGTCCTTGCCAACTGTTTCTAACCGACTTGCAATTAGGTGAAAAAAAAAAGAATGGTTGAGATATTCCCATGCTGCCCTCACCCCCGCGCTCCAGCGGTGTGTTGAATTACGATCACCTCATCTGGTTTAATTCATCCGCCGTCTCATTTTACAAACACAAAGTGGACCGCCTTAGAAATGAGCTGAAGTGAAGTAATCAGTGAGTGTTTGGTCAAAGTTATGACCCTTTGAAATATCAGTCAGTTCATTAAATTAAAACTTGATTTTTATTTAAACGAACGTGGATGTTTATGGAAGGCTACACGCCTGACCTCCAAGCCGACCTCCTTCTACCTTCAAAACATTCTCCTCATGAATGGCAGGCGGTCTTAAATGTGGACTTCCTGTTTGGCGCGCGTCTGGGCTTTAAAACCTGAAAGGAGACTGCAAAGGGCGCAGCGTGGAGTTATTTCCTCCCATAATGCTTAATTGCTTGTTTGATTACCTTGTGTTTTCCTGCTGCATTAAAACGGGAGGTGACCAACCTTAGCCTTTCATTTGACAATAAGCATGTGACCTTGAGATAACCGCCCATGCTGATTTCACAGAACGGCTACGGTCAGGACGGTATGTGGATTTTACTTTTTATTAATGTGAGAACTAATGAAGCGTAGGAGACGAAGGGACCTTCTTTTAGCTCTGCAAAATGTCGACAGCTAATTCATGCTGAAATTTGGGCGGCTCTAATTAAAAATACTCCTTGAACAAATATTAATTTCAACTAAAACTTTTACAGCCTGATACCATTAGTTCCATAAAGAATTTTTTATTCTTCTTAATGAAGGTTCCAAAAGGGGGATTAGGCAGCTGTGTCACAGGAGAAACCGTTCTGGTCCCGCAAAGAACCTTTCAGAGTGAAAAATATGGAATGGAAAGATTCTATGGAAGTTACATTTTCTTCATGTAAACAGAAAGTTTATTAAACCTTTATTAAACAAATTAATAAAAGTTAATTTGCAACATATTTTGGGTTAATTTTTAAGCAATACAGTAATTTTTAAACTAATAAAAAAAAACATTTCACTGGGTTAAAAAGATCCAATAGCTGGTTAAAACAATCCAATCGCTGTTTCGATGGGTTAAAACAACCCAATCACGGGGTTAAAACAATCCAATCACGGGGTTAAAACAATCCAATCGCTGTTTCAATGGGTTAAAACAACCCAATCGCTGGGTTAAAACAACCCATTCGCTGGTTAAAACAACCCAATCGCTGGGTTAAAACAACCCATTCGCTGGTTAAAACAACCTAATCGCTGGTTAAAACAATCCAATCGCTGTTTCGATGGGTTAAAACAACCCAATCACGGGGTTAAAACAATCCAATAGCTGGTTAAAACAATCCAATCGCTGGTTAAAACAATCCAATCGCTGTTTCGATGGGTTAAAACAACCCAATCGCTGGGTTAAAACAACCCATTCGCTGGTTAAAACATCCTAATCGCTGTTTCGATGGGTTAAAACAACCCAATCACGGGGTTAAAACAATCCAATAGCTGGTTAAAACAATCCAATCGCTGGTTAAAACAATCCAATCGCTGTTTCGATGGGTTAAAACAACCCAATCGCTGTTTCGATGGGTTAAAACAACCCAATCGCTGGTTAAAACAACCCAAGTTTCAACCCCACATTTTTAGTGTATTATGAGTTCTTTACATCAGCATTTTGGTCTCTGTGTTGCTTAAAGACGTGACTTTCTTTCAAAAATGTCGAATGTTTCATTTTTGAGGAATGTTTGATTTTGCCCAAACAATGGAAGTCGGTAGGTCCAGTGTTGCTTTGGACCCCATTGACTTTCATTGTATGGACAACAACAAAAAAACAACAGAGATTTCTCAAAATCTCTTCTTTTGTGTCCCACAGAAAGTGATAGTCAAGTGATAGTGATACAGGTTTGGAATGACATGAGGGTGAGTAAATGATGACATCTTTATTTTTTATTTTTGGGTGATTTTAAAGAAACTACACTCTAAAAAAAAAAAAAAAAAGCTGGGTTGTTTCAACCCAAATTTGGGTCAAATGGGTTGTCCTTATTTAACCCAAATTCAGGTTGAAACAACCCAATAACCTTATTTTTTCATCTCTAAAGATCTACACAGCCCATATAACACCAGTGTACAGTGAAAACGTACATTGAACCTGAGACACTTTTATGTTGAAGATTGCCGCATAATAACTCACGTTTGTTTGTTGTTAACATCTGACGCAGGCCAGGACGCTTTCGGTGTCATTCACATTGGCCGTGTTTGAAGTCAGAATCAAAGTAAACGGCTTTGAAGGGCCTCTATTACCGATGAACAAAAAAGAAAATTACGTGAATGATCTCGTCGGCATTCGGTAATGAAGAAATTCAACAAATGGCAGCACTTTGTTCAGAACCCTTTGTTCACTTACTGTCATGCCAAGAAAGAGAAAGGGAGAGAAACGGGGATCGGATTTGTTTCTGGGCTTCAGAACATCTACGGCACATTCAGTGCAGAACAAAAGAGAAGTTACTACTACACTGCAAACGTCTGTACAAAATTAGTCTGGAAAAATTGACAACGAAGCTGAAAGAGAGCCTCGGCAGTGCCGCGTATTCTTGGCCTGCAGTGGCCGTCAGAAGGGCTGATTAGCATAAACGACAGGCTTTTTTCAAAGATCAGACGATTTCTAATCATTCGCTGTGTTTGCCACAGCGCTAATAAGACGGAGACGGACAGAGAAATGCCTCGCTAATGCTTTCATCGCGCGGAGTGGCTCTCCAGATTAATGGCAATCGGCGACACCCACGGCTCCAGCTCACGGGAGCCGTCGCCGCCGCGCCGCGGTCATTACATTATCACGCAATAACAGATAGCCCGCATGAATGTGAAACAAAACGCTCGTCCCTTGTCTCTTGATCCCTCATTTCTTTGAGCTACTTGCTCTTGGCTGGAGGAGACCTGGCAGACCTCCAAGGACTGCGCTCGCTGTTTTAAAAAAAGATTTACTCCAGACAAAGTCATTATTAGTGAAGTGAAGAGATTAAATGGAGATATGTGCTAAATTCCAGGATGTGTCTGTGATAGGTGTGCAGCAACATCTCATTTGTTAGCTATTCATTACGGTAATTGAGAATGCAGGAGAGGAAATTACGGTGATAATGATCCTGTTTTTGAGAGCTGCTTTTTATTAGTTTGATTCAGTACAGCAGTCAGAATCCAATTAATTAAGGAGTCTGACCTCTGACATGATTACTAGTGTCACCCTAATCTATGCAGGGGCCGCGCGCGCGATAAAACCCTCATTTGCTAATCGGCCCAGAGAAAATGAAAGGGCACGAAGTGTATGGATTTGTTTTTTTTGTGAAACATGACGGTCTAAATATGATAGCAAGTTCATTTTGGTTGACTTTTAATTAAAAATTATAAATACTGAGGATAATTGTGAAAGGTTATTCATTTATGTTAGGCAATTTTAACTCTTTAAAACGTCAAAATGATTAATACTACTACTACTACTACTACTACTACTAATAATAATAATAATAATAATAATAATAATAATAATAATAATAATAACTACTACTACTAATTATTATTATTATTATTATTATTAGTAGTAGTAGTAGTAGTTATTATTATTATTATTATTATTATTATTATTATTAAATTGGTATTATTATTATTGTTATTATTAAAATTATTATTATTAAATTGGTATTATTAGTAGTAGTAGTAATTATTATTATTATTATTATTATTACTACTACTACTACTACTACTACTACTAATTATTATTATTATTATCATTATTATTATTACTACTACTACTAAGTATTATTATTATTATTAGTAGTAGTAGTAGTAGTATTAATAATAATAATAATAATAATTAGTAGTAGTAGTAATTATTATTATTATTATTATTATTATTATTATTATTATTATTACTACTAATTATTATTATTATTATTATTATTAATTATTATTATTATTATTATTATTATTAATACTACTACTACTACTACTACTTATTATTATTATTATTATTAGTAGTAGTAGTAGTAGTAGTTATTATTATTATTAAATTGGTATTATTATTATTGTTATTATTAAAATTATTATTATTAAATTGGTATTATTATTAGTAGTAGTAGTAGTAATTATTATTATTATTATTATTAGTAGTAGTAGTAGTAATAATAATAATAATAATAATAATAATAATAATAATAATAATAATAATAATAATAATAATAATACTACTACTACTACTACTACTACTACTACTACTACTACTAATAATAATAATAATAATAATAATAATAATAATAATAATAATAATAATTTTAATAATAATATTAACCATGTTAAAATTATTAATAATATTAATAAACCTGACATTTGCTTGGAAATAAAAAATGGAATTGAATCTGCCTTTTTTCCGAACTCACTCTTCTCCCTTTTTCCATCACACATCAGAAAAGCATTTATTTTCAATAAAAATGAAGAAAATATTTGAAAAGTGTAAATAAAGTGTCTAACGAGTGTTTAATAATAAAATGTTTGTTAGATTCGGGGGAAAGTGCAGGGAGCGGCATCCGTTTAATAACTGTAATTAATATAATCTTTTACAATCTGTTTTTATATCATACCGTGTAATGAACAACAACACTGAGGTACAAATAATGTCACAATTTATACGTATTACACTTATTGCAAAGAAAAAGAAATTGCCTTACTATTGGCTCTGAAAACCAATCATAACCAATCACATTTCTAACCTTCGAACTTTTGTTGGTCTCAGCAAAGCTTTTTTTTTTACAGTACATGAAAATTTACACTCTCTTCCCCAAAGAACTAAAGCTCCAACCACACAAACAGGCCTGTCACCTCTTTCCTCGCAGCGGTTTAAGATTCCCTTCCTGTATAATTGTGCTTGACAGGCGGCAGCTTGCGTTGCCTTCATTATCTCAGTGTTTACTTCTCTTTTATGCTGACTGTGCGATATTTCAGTCGCTACTCAAATCGCAGCGCTCAAAATGAACCGAGCTATAGTGCCGTCCATCCTATAGAAACAATTATAGGACCGGCGCCGCTGCCAAAGAGTGCTTTTACACGGAGCGAGTATATTGCGGTGAAAGGCCAGTCCATCACGTTAAGAGGATGGGAGAACCATTACACCTCTGGATGAACGTGAGAAGTACAGTATGTGTGTGTTTGCACATGAGAAGCTCTGCTGGTAACTCTCTGTTTATAGCGCTTCAATTGCAGGCGCTTTGGCGAGTCTGTTAGAGGATGCATTTGTTCAGCGGCAGAAAAACAAAGAGCCAAACATTTATTAAATTCGAGCCATTTGGCTGATCAAAGATGGCACTTCGATGTTAGCACATACGAGCACACTTAGAGGAAAAACCGAACATTTCACGCAGAATCCATTATGAACATGGGAGCGTAACAACCTGTTCAGCGGATTATAGGAAGTGATCGAAAACGTGAAGTGCTCTCAGCTTTAGGCTCTTGGGAGAAACGCTCCAGTCTCACGAGAGTGTGTGGAGCACACTTTCCTGTCATCATTAAGTTTTAAGAATAACCCAAGGCTTGCAGCAGATGCTTCAAAGATAACATCTCATTGACAAAGAGCTGCCGCTTCTCTCTGATTAGATCGGCTTGAAAATCTTCCTGTGCACTTCATCTTTTATTATACAGACAAATTAATCTGTGCCATACTTGCATCACCAAGGATTTCAGTCAAAGATCTCTTGTAGAATCTCAAACTCACCCTGACGTGATGAGCGGGCGTTATCTGACAAAAGAGGGATTTAAACACGCATTATACACGTAAAAGTGCACCAGAGACAATAGGCGACCTATTTGTATACGAATGAGGGAAAATCGTGAAGCTCTAGAAATTAAAATCCCAGTTTTTTCTCTAGAACGGACATGCACATCTAAAAATCTTGCTGGGTTAAAATAACCCAATAGCTGGTTAAAACAACCCAATCGCTGGTTAAAACAACCCAGTCGCTGGTTAAAACAACCCAGTCGCTGGTTAAAACAACCCAGTCGTGGGGTTAAAACAACCCAATTGCTGGTTAAAACAACCCAATCGCTGGTTAAAACAACCCAATCGCTGGTTAAAACAACACAATCGCTGTTTCGCTGGGTTAAAACAACCCATTCGCTGGGTTAAAACAACCCAAGTTTCAACCCCACATCAGCATTATGGTCTCTGTGTTGCTAAAAGACGTGACTTTCTTTCAAAAATGTCGAATGTTTCATTTTTGAGGAATGTTTGATTTTGCCCAAACAATGGAAGTCGGTGGGTCCAGTGTTGCTTTGGACCCCATTGACTTTCATTGTATTGACAAAAACAAAAAAACAACAACAGACATTTCTCAAAATCTCTTCTTTTGTGTCCCACAGAAAGTGATGGTCATACAGGTTTGGAATGACATGAGGGTGAGTAAATGATGACATTTTTATTTTTTATTTTTGGGTGATTTAAAGAAACTACACTCTAAAAAAAAACCCAAATTTGGGTCAAATATGGTCAAATGGGTTGTCCTTATTTTACCAAAATTCAGGTTGAAACAACCCAATAACCTTATCGGACATGCAGATCTAACTGGAAGTGCAGGTATAGTTTTTAGCAGCATCATGCCAAGCTGGATCTGCTGAAATAAAACGAGTGATAAACCCTTTCATGCATAGTGGACAGCTATTCAAAAAGCATTTTCTTGCATGTGCAGGGGTTTTGATGGCATAATGCACATCATCCTCTGCAGTGGACTCCAGTGCGTCATCATACACATTGCCACCAAGTGACGACGTTGTATGTCAATTTTTTTTTTTTCCCTCTCCAAAGCAAGTAGCTGACTATCCATCAATTCCTTCTGTCTTAGAAGAAAAATGTTGTAGCATCAAGCAACATCTGAATCATATCATGTTTTTAGATTGGGAGGACATTGATTAATCATCTGTCTACTAAATTGGACAACATGCATCTCTAGCTATATTTCAGCTACAATTAATACTGTGATTACTGTTTTTTTTTTTAATACTTCATCTGCAGTAACTTTTTATGAGTGTAAACAAATGTATTTGTGTTATTGGAATGTAATTTGCATTAACATCAAACAAGTCATGTGATTACATACGTACTGTTTGTTACAAGTAATTGCACGCAATGTAAGTTACTTGTAATGAATTAATTGTTACATCAAAAAAAATCTGATTACGTCATGCATGTTACTTGTAATGTTACTTTACTTGTTACATCAAAAGGTAATTGATTATGTAATGCACATTACTTGTAATACGTTATTTTAAAATCTGATTACATCATACACGTTATTGTAATGTTACATTACCCATAACATCAAAAAGTGATCTGATTATGTAATGCATTACTTTACTTGTAACATCAAAAAGTGATCTGATTACGTGACGCGCATTACTTGTAATGCATTACTTGTAACATCAAAAAGTAATCTGATTATGTGACGAGCATTACTTGTAATGCATTACTTTACTTGTAACATCAAAAAGTAATCTGATTACGTAACGCACATTACTTGTAATGCATTACTTGTAACATCAAAAAGTAATCTGATTATGTGACGAGCATTACTTGTAATGCATTACTTTACTTGTAACATCAAAAAGTAATCAGATTACGTAACGAGCATTACTTGTAATGCATTACTTTACTTGTAACATCAAAAAGTGATCTGATTAAGTAACGAGCATTACTTGTAATGCATTACTTTACTTGTAACATCAAAAAGTGATCTGATTACGTAACACACATCACTTGTAATGCATTACTTTACTTGTAACATCAAAAAGTAATCAGATTACGTAACGAGCATTACTTGTAATGCATTACTTTACTTGTAACATCAAAAAGTGATCTGATTAAGTAATGCATTATTTTACTTGTAACATCAAAAAGTGATCTGATTACGTGACGCGCATTACTTGTAATGCATTACTTGTAACATCAAAAAGTAATCTGATTATGTGACGAGCATTACTTGTAATGCATTACTTTACTTGTAACATCAAAAAGTAATCTGATTACGTAACGCACATTACTTGTAATGCATTACTTGTAACATCAAAAAGTAATCTGATTATGTGACGAGCATTACTTGTAATGCATTACTTTACTTGTAACATCAAAAAGTAATCAGATTACGTAACGAGCATTACTTGTAATGCATTACTTTACTTGTAACATCAAAAAGTGATCTGATTAAGTAACGAGCATTACTTGTAATGCATTACTTTACTTGTAACATCAAAAAGTGATCTGATTATGTGACGAGCATTACTTGTAATGCATTACTTTACTTGTAACATCAAAAAGTAATCTGATTACGTAACGCACATTACTTGTAATGCATTACTTGTAACATCAAAAAGTAATCTGATTATGTGACGAGCATTACTTGTAATGCATTACTTTACTTGTAACATCAAAAATTAATCAGATTACGTAACGAGCATTACTTGTAATGCATTACTTTACTTGTAACATCAAAAAGTGATCTGATTAAGTAACGAGCATTACTTGTAATGCATTACTTTACTTGTAACATCAAAAAGTGATCTGATTACGTAACACACATCACTTGTAATGCATTACTTTACTTGTAACATCAAAAAGTAATCAGATTACGTAACGAGCATTACTTGTAATGCATTACTTTACTTGTAACATCAAAAAGTGATCTGATTAAGTAATGCATTATTTTACTTGTAACATCAAAAAGTGATCTGATTACGTGACGCGCATTACTTGTAATGCATTACTTGTAACATCAAAAAGTAATCTGATTATGTGACGAGCATTACTTGTAATGCATTACTTTACTTGTAACATCAAAAAGTAATCTGATTACGTAACGCACATTACTTGTAATGCATTACTTGTAACATCAAAAAGTAATCTGATTATGTGACGAGCATTACTTGTAATGCATTACTTTACTTGTAACATCAAAAAGTAATCAGATTACGTAACGAGCATTACTTGTAATGCATTACTTTACTTGTAACATCAAAAAGTGATCTGATTAAGTAACGAGCATTACTTGTAATGCATTACTTTACTTGTAACATCAAAAAGTGATCTGATTACGTAACACACATCACTTGTAATGCATTACTTTACTTGTAACATCAAAAAGTAATCAGATTACGTAACGAGCATTACTTGTAATGCATTACTTTACTTGTAACATCAAAAAGTGATCTGATTAAGTAACGAGCATTACTTGTAATGCATTACTTGTAACATCAAAAAGTAATCTGATTACATAACACATTACTTGTAATGCATTACTTTACTTGTAACATCTAAAAGCAACCTGATTACATTACACATTACTTGTAATGCATTACATTACCCATTACATCAAAAAGTAATCTAATTACATTTTGCATGTTACTTGTACTGACTGAGGTTATCATAATTCATGCATGAAAGGGTTAAAATATCGCCACCATTAGGCAACAAAAGAGTAAAAATGCATTATGATTTTAAGCTAACTTCTTAACTATTTAAATGAGGGGAAAATCACTGAGTTCACCTTAAAGAACCTTTCAGATATTTATTCAACATTAAAAATACAGTAGCTATTGATAATTATTCAAAAATGGTGTGCTTGCTTGATTTGCGTGCAGCAGAAAATATAAAAAACATAATTAAAAGACAAATATTGGCATGTGTGGCATGCACGCCAAATAATTAGGCGCTCCACTGAGGATACGGCTTAAAAGAGATAATCCGAGTTAGACGTGGGAGTAAAATAGATTTTCCAACTTTCTCATAAAACAAAAATAATTGTCTGGCAATGATGAGAGCAGCAATGATGTTTGATAAGTCCAAGAGCTAAATTTGCAGGAGTTTCCCAGCCGTTAGCACCCACCTGCTGTGTTTTAATTGCTTTTTAGGGAAACAGAGTTTTAAAAAAAAATGACTGAACACCATCTGCCTGCTGTTGCGTATGCCAGTTTTGTTGTCCATACATAAGACCACAAATTTAGTCTGTATTTTCAGCCAATGTAAGTCTATGGTGTCCTGAACGAGCAAAACAAAATAGCATTATTTACTTATTTTGATCTCAGTGGGTATATTTTTCACTCAAAAAGTGAAGAGAATGGAGAGAAGAGAATAGCTTGTATGCTAATGGCTCCAACTAAAACTTTTTCTATTAACCAGCACACTGATTTTTTTATTGAGAATTTAACTGTACGATTAGAAACATGCATTTTTATGGTATGCTAATCATGCTCGCCTGTTTCCATTCAAGTAGGGGAATGATGCTAATTAACTGTATTTCAAATGACTATATTAAAGCATAAATCCCAGCCTCAGTCTTTCTTGTAGGCTGAAACTAATGCGCAAGTATTATAGCGGCGGAGCAGGCGATGCTGATGTTAAAATCTCTAAATTATGCATTATCTCTGTGAGCCAGGTGAAATCATCAACAGTACAAAAATATGCTAACGATGCTGTAGCTGTAGCAAAATACTGCTCTTGTTCTTAGAGACAGACGGAGAGATGAGGAGAATGGGGAATACAGATAGAAAACAATACAAGTAATACAGCTGAAGGTCTAATCACTGTTCACTCGTTCATTAATGCTTTTTGTTCACTTGTTTGCTTGTTCACGCATTTGTTCGATCACTCATTCATTTGTTCGTTCTTTCTTTGCAATGTGGTTCTTGCATAAAAAATGGATGTATTTGGCAGCTAAAAAGACCAAACGGTAAGAGGAAACAAAATGGAGTCAATAGGTCAAGTGGGATTTGCAAAGACTTTGGGTGATTATGCTGTTTGATATCTCTCCCTGAAATCCTGAGCTGCATGAAACTATTCTCAGTGTTTGAAAGTAAGTCAATGACATATATCTGGCCGGCCGAGGTTACTGAGACCTCTCAGACGTGTCTCTAAAGAACAGTCCCGTTTGCATAATCTCTCTATAGTATGTCAGACAGTTGTGCTGCGTGGAGACTTGCACCTGAGGCCTGTTGCCAAAGAAATAATCTTCTGAGGGCTTCAAATTTATGGGAAAGACTGCATAGTCTTTTTTTAACACATATTACTACAGTCAGTGGTAGATGAAGTACAAAAATCATATACTTGAGTAATATTGTATTCGGCTTTTAATATACTTAAGTATTAAAGGGGACCTATTGTGCAAAATTCAATTTTACATGGTGTTTGAACGTAAGTGTGTGTACACAACCAGCCTATGATGATAAAAATCCACCCATTCCTTTTTTAATCACCATAAAGACACAGAACAAGCCATTTTCATTGACATCACCCGCCCACGACTGCTGACGGACACTGCCGTATTAGCATAGCCCCGCCCTGAGCGAGTTGTACACCGTCCGCCATCGTCTCGACAGCCGTAGCGACACGAATGTCTGGTGAGCGATTGTTGGATGTAAGAGTGAACGTAACAGTCTTCATTTACTCCCGACATCTGAGCCGCTGAAGACGCAGTGGATTCGTTTGAGTTTTGAAGGGAATCTAATAAACACACGTGATTTCTGTCCCTGCTGTTTACGTTCAGAGACAGAACCCACTGTGTTTATGGGAACTTTGTGTGTTTTTGACAGTTTAAACACAATAAGACGTGAAAGAGATTAGCCGTCTGACAGACAGCTTTCTGTGCGCGTGTTTCAGATGTGTGCGCTCAGAAAACCATAAATCAGAAGTTTATAGCTTTAAAACGCATGCAGAAAATAAACTTTCATGATGAAGAAGAACTGCAATGTCTGTGAGTGTGATCGCGATATAGATGATAATCAAAACCAAATATAAGTTTGATAGTTTTTGGCAAAGAATCCGAGGCATGAGCTGTACAGGCTCCGCTCTCTTCTGGAAAGGGGGCGGGGAGCAGCAGCTCATTTGCATTTAAAGGCACATGCACAAAAACCAGCATGTTTTTCCTTCCACTCAAAAAGCTATAATAAATGATCTGTGGGGGATTTTGAGCTGAAACTTCACAGACACTTTCTGGACACACCAGAGACTTATTACATCTTGTGAAAAGGGGCATAATTTGTAACTTTCCGTTCAGTCGCACTCGAGCCGGTTCTGGGCTCATTTTGAGTCAGACTTAACTAGAGACTCGCTCTGAACAGATCACTGAATCAGTGAGTCGCAGACTCGAGAACAGCTCCAATTTTTTCAGTTATACAGGCTCATTGAAAAGAATCAGTTTGTTCACGAATCGGTCTATCGCGTCTTGAGCATGTGACAGTTTCTTCATTCTTCAGTTCAGAATGTTTTTATGAAATGCGGTGGAGTAAAAAGTACAATAATATGCTTTGGAATGTGTTGAAGTAAAAGTTTCTCAAAATACTCTGTTTGTTTAGACTGGTTTATGGTCATGTCTACCACTCAAGCTGAGCTATTTTTTACCATGACAAATTAGGATTGACAAACTATCTCCGTTTAAGCATTGACAGGAAAATTGCTCAAAGCAGACAATTTGAAATCTGACAGTAATTGTCCTGAAACGTATTGTTCAAGACGCCGAATTTCTCACAAGCGCTTCAAAGCAGAGGAACGTCTCAATCCAAAGACGACGAAACTGTCAGCATGCTAAAATCCTCTGGTGTCTTCCAATTCATTTGGTTTAAAACACTGGCCCTAAAAATATCACTGCTCCTTTCCTTGCTCTTCCTCTTCTACAGTATGCTATTTCTTTATCGGAGACGCACCAATCAACACCTTCTGTTTTCCCAGCTTTCACTCCGGACAGAGGCATCAGAGAGCTCTAATGCATAATGCATGAAGTTGCACTGGCTTGTGGGTAAAACTGGCAAGAACCGCTCCAGTACACCACTACGATAAGGACTCGCATATTCCAGCCTCACATATTTATTGTTTTGGTTCATAGTTGAGTGGTTTGAGATTAATTATTTGTTGCACATGAATCCATTATGTGCATTTCTACATGCTCTCAGCAGGCAAACATGGGTCTTTTCCAGTCAATACTGAATAGGGCACTCAGCATGATAGGCAATCACCTCCGATCAATACTAATGTTTTTAGAGACTTCGGGCGAGCTTTGTTCGAGAACGAAACCGCTATTTAATTCAGTCAGAGTATATTTATTATCAGCATTAATTTATAGGCTCAGTACGTCTGACTGCACCGCTTCAGCTGATGTTTGAAGAGGAAAACGTCTCCTCAGACTTCAATTTCAAACGCTTTCTTCTTGGTTTTTAGGAGCCTATAAGACACACCTCACCGAGTGCCTGTTTTGGCTCTTTTAAAAGCTTCGCCATGGAAGAATCCACACTTCATTTTCTAATTCAAGGTTCAATTTCTTGTAAAATCGCCATTTGACAGCAGCTCTCAGATCTAACGAACAGAAGCAGTTTATTTTGCTCTGTAATATCAGCCCAGGAGACCGCTATACTTCTTCCTCTGAGGCGGTTCGGGAGGACAGAAGCAAAGGTCAGATGATGCTAAAAGGAAGTCCATTCTTACCGTCCGCTCACGACAAAACACGCCACCAGGAAGATAAGGAGCACAATGCCGCCGGCTATGGACACCGCGAGGATTGTGGACTGGTTAGGGTCTCCGATGGCCAGCATATCTGAAGAGGGAGAGAGAGAAAAAGAGACATTTGTGTCAGTGTGGTCCCTTATGTTCT
>CM076080.1:33282500-33285000 GCA_038088235.1 Zacco platypus | reverse complement strand
TGTTAAAGCTTTTTAAAGTAAACAGCAGGGTGGCAGTGTTGAATCTGGAGTCTGTGCAGTACAATAGGACATACGAGGATTAATGAAGGATATTATTTCAGCAGAATGTTAACACTGTAGCCAGCAGGCGTCATATTTTGAGTCATTTTAGAGAGGCAGATGCTGGGGTGCTAACGGACCGGGCCAGAGCTTTAATTTACACTGTTTGACATGGTTATTGGTTTGATTATAGTTACATGAGTCAGACATCTGCAGTGCTGTATGAATGTGAGTTTATGAATACAGTACGTGGATTAATTTTATAGTGATTGCCAAGACTGCCAGCGAACACTTCACATGTTAGATTCACTCATTCTCTTCTGCACACAAAAAGAGCTCATTTGCTGATGCATTTGGCTAACGCTTGCCTTAAAGATATAAAAGTCTAAAAAAAAAAAACAATGCAAATCTAAAAATATCTGGTAATATGATTTTATAAATTGATAATATACACCTTGACCACTGATATTTCTCAGAGAAATCAGCTACCAGTCACTGAATCGGCCAAAACACCCTTTCAAAACAAGTAAATATTTTCCAAATATCAAAGAGCGTCCCGTAACCGAATGGGTTCTGGGAAAGACTTGGTCCCTGCCGTCCACGCCCAGAATGAACCAGGGCAGAGCGTGGGACCGTTCCAGTTCCAACAAACACAGCACGAACCACACCATCTCCGATGCCAGACACCCATCCTGGCATTCAGGCTGAGCTGACATCCCATAATCGCACAGCAACCAGCATGTGTGCCAGACTAGACTGGGTCAAACGATTGCATCTGTGCAGGACTGACGTTAAAAACCTTTTGCAAAGTCAACAGATTTTGATGCTTTGAAAGGTTTAGAATAGCTTGATGTATTTAATTTGGGAATGAGGCTGTTTGGGATAGAAGTGCAATCTGTTCAATATGTGTACATCTGAAAAAAAATAATTGAAAATTGATTGGATTTTTAGTTTTTAATTACTGTAAATAAATAAATAAAAATAAACTATATAAATTTAAATGAACTATATTATTAAAATGTGCAGCCTGTTGAATGTGTACAATAGGTTCAAAATAAAATAAAATAAATTAAATTAAATTAAAATAAATAAAAATAAAATAAAGAAATATTATAAATAAAAATATTATATAAAAATATATTAAATATTAAATAAATAAAATAAAGTAAAATAACTAAATTAAAATTAAACTATAAAAAATATTTTAATTTCTGGATGGATTGCATCTCCATCCCACAAAGCCTTGATTTTATTAATTAATAACTGTGTGTGTACATATTTTCTTTTAGCCTGGAGTTGTGTATCTGTGTATTCAGGTGTTACAGTGAAGGTATTCTCTCTGATCAGAGACATAAATAAATAATGAATAAAATAAAATATATTGGATATAATAAAGTTCAGCCTTTTGAGGTTCACAATAAAACAAAATAAAATAAATTAAAATAAAATAATGGTATTAATTTCTGAATGGACTATATCTCTATCCCAGAAGGACCTGATTTTCTTAATTAATAACTGTGTGTGCATGTTCTCCTTGAGTCTCGGTGTGTGTGTGTGTGTGTGTGTGTGTGTGTGTGTGTGTGCGCACAGGTGTGTAACAGTGAAGCTATGCTCTCTGATCGGTGACGTCAGCTCTGGTTTCAATCTCGCGTTATAATTAAAGAGCCATGCGTTCGTGTGAGCGTTCGGCTGTGGCGTCCAGGGTCTACTGATTGCTTTCATTCCCAAAGGCACGATGATGCTCCAACCCTCAATTACACATGCCAGGGCTGCTGGACAACTGCAATCGTTACAGCGTCTAATGGAGGTCAAAGACGCGTGTGTGAGATCTGTGTACGAGGACTTGTTCGATGAGATGTACCTTCTCGTAGTAGATGACTTCATACTCCACTATGACTCCGTTCGGTCTGTCGGGTCCCTGCCAGGCCAGCGTGATGCTGTCTTTACTCTTCCTCTCTTTCAGGATCACGTTCACTGCAAACAGAGGGAGACAATGAGAGAGGAGAGTCATAATGAGGTGATGTGCGTACAGAACTGCTCTGTCATTGAGTCGAGACCACCTCAGTTCTGACCCACACGGTTTTATTGCAGTTACACCTCTAACACCACACACACACACATTCACACACACACACGTTTTCATGTTTTATGGGGACATTCCATAGGTGTAATGGTTTTTATACTGTACAAACTGTACATTCTGTCCCCCTATACTACTCCTACCCCTAAACTTAACCCTCACAGAAAATGTTCTGCTATTTTAGATTTTCAGAAAAGATAATTCTGTACGATTTATAAGCTTGTTTCCTCATGGGGACCAAAAAAATGTCCCCACAAGATCAACATTTACTAGTATTACTATACTTGTGGGGACATTTGGTCCCCATAACGTAGGGAGTACCCACACACACACACACACACACACACATGCTGTGTTTTCATGGTTTATGGGGTCATTCCA
>CM076080.1:33272500-33277500 GCA_038088235.1 Zacco platypus | reverse complement strand
CCCTGGGAGAGAGAAATACAGTTTATGTTTGTGTGGATCTACACCAGAGTTTCTCAACTAGTAGATTATGTCACCCAAAAAATGGTCAAACAAATGGGTTTATCAACTTTTAAAAAGAGGATAAAACACTTCAGATTTCTTTTGTAACAATATAAACTACTGTTCAAAAGTTTGGGTTCAGTCACTTTTTTCTCTCTTTAAAAATTTAAACTTTTATTCAGCAAGGACGTGTTAAATTGCTAAAAAAAAAGTGATGGTAAAGATTTATTTTATTAGAAAATATTTCTATTTTAAGTAAACGCTGTTCTTTTTTACTTTTTATTCATCAAAAAAATCCTGAAAAAGTTATAAAAAAATATTAATCAGTTTCCAACACTGATAATAAATCATCATATCAGAATGATTTCTGAAGGGTCATGTGACTCTGAAGACTGGAGTAATGATGCTGAAAATTCAGCTTTGATCACTGGATATAAATTATATTTTAAAGTATATCAACATAGAAAACCATTATTTTAAATTGCAAAAATTTTTCACAATATTACTGTATTTTTCTGTATTTTTGATCAAATGAATGCAGGCTTGATGAGACTTCGAAGTCTTCCTTTTGACTGGTACAGTTTATATAAAAAAAACAAAAAATTCTCAAAAAAAGTTGTCAAAACAAAATATTAAGCATTTAATGTGTGCATACATATATTTAAATGATCATTTTATAATATTAACAATTAAAATTATAAAAATGACTAATAAAACGGCCCTTATAAGCATTTTTCTTTACATTTTTACCAGCGAGAAACTCATACTGTGCAGCACATCAACTGAGACGACGAGGAGCAAATAAATACGAAGAAAAAGCAAGGGGTTCTCCGGTGCTGTTTTACTGGAGCTTTAACGCTGAATGCTTCCCATACTTCTTTGCTGCAGTGCATTAGGGACGGCATTGATCCGAGGCCACGGAAGGACGGCATGGATAATGAGAGGAGGGTCTGAGGTGTAGGGAGCTGGATAGTGCTGCCACGGGGTATTTTCTTTAACAGTCTGCAACTTCGCACAACTAAAGGTTTTTTAACACTACTACACTCAGCAGGGTGTCTGCTCAACGAAACAGCTTCTGAAAACACAGCCGTAAGAAAAGAGAATAAGAGAATGCACATATTCCACACGGACACGAGCTGTTTTTGCAAAGCCTCGGTAATCAAACCCGCTCATCTCTATTCCTAGAGAGTGAAGGTTGCGCTCACCGCTCAGAGAGTTTGAAGAGTCTGCGAGAGAGTTTCCCGATAGAGAGAGTAAATGAAGCAGAGGAAACCAGGGATCAGGGTGGAGGAGTTTAAATGTCTGTGGTGATGACATTTCACCAGATCTACCGGCTGGAAAGGGAGGGATCCTCTGGGACACAGATCAGTGCGCGCGCGTGTGTGTGTGAGTGTGTTTGCGGTCACCTGTGGATGAAGTCTATATGTTGTAAAGTTCATCCCAGTCACTGAGATTGAAAAAGATTTTTGTTTCAAATGCATGCTGTACTTTTGAACTAGAAAATATTAATCGGCATATTAGAATGATTTCTGAAGGATCATGTGACACTGGAGTAATGATGCTGGAAATCACAGACATAAATTCTATTTTAAAATATATTGAAATGGAAAACAGTTCTTTTAAAGCAGTTAAAAGTAGTGGCTGTTTTCAGCCACGAACAGTAAATGAGAGAGAAAAAGTTAAAATCTGATGCTGCACAAAAACTAACAATGCATCAAAGCCAATGTTGTTTCTAATCTTTGACACGTCCAAGACTGTGATAAAAGGCAAAAAAAAATTCAGTCCACAATCACATTTAATACTGAAAATAAGTCATTTTGTGTGTTTTTTTCCCCCAAATCAGTGACATCATTTATGAATTTGGCAATTAAAGAGTTAAAATCCTGAATTTTTTTTTTTTAAATTTTGTAGTTTTGATCAGGACTGAGGTTGATTAATAGATTTAAGCAAAAAAATTTAAAAAAAAATATTTATCTGATACATTTTTAAAGCAGTTAAAAGTAGTGGCTGTTTTCAGCCACGAACATAACGAAAGGGTCGTGAATTTGAACAATGCACAAGGGTTAATTGTAACAATATCTCACAATATCTTACTGTATTGTTTTAAATGCAGCCATGCCATGCAGTCATTCCCAAATATGTTGGGATATTGCATAAAAATGCTGGATTGAATGTTGTTTAAATATTTAAAACGAGCATAAAAAATACATCGTCTCGTTTGAGGTAAATAACAACAAACAAACATGATTTTCAGTGGTTTCTCAGTAATCACATCAGCACCTCATTTTTAATTCCTGGCACATGATTTTCATATACAGTATAAACAGTCTCATTTCACTGCTGTTGCCCTAATTTATTTTATCATTAAGTGAGTGAGTGAGTGAGTGTGTGTGTGTGTGTGTGTGTGTGTGTGTAAGTGTGTGTGTGATGTACTACAACTGAAGGTCATTAAGTAGATCCATATGTTTAGCTGCATGCATGATTTGCTTTATCAGATGAATGAGTCCTTTAATTAGGATCTGTCATATGGGGTTCTTTCCTTCTCTTTCTTGTGCATTTCTCTCGTTCTTTCTTCCGCCCTTCATACCCCAGGACACACACACACACACACAGATATATATAGGTAATGACTCACTCTCCTGGTCTACATAAGGTGACCTCACCAGCCTTGTAAACGCAGAGCTAAACGTCCAATCTTGCGTGATGTATGATGATGAGACAGTGATGAAGGTGAAAATGTACTGAGCCCAGTCTATAAGAATAAATAAGGAAAACAGCCTCCAGCTTCCTTTTATGAACTATCTGTCCTCCATCCATCCATGCATGTATACGTAGAACCAGCTTTCCACCATTTTATGCATCCACTTATCCATTTACCCTTCATCCATCCATCCACACATCATTCATATCCATTCAACCCTCTTTCCATCACTTCAGATCTCTCTACCTAACACGGTTGTAGTATTGGATCACTCACGGGTGCAGGCCATTGAGCGCGGGTCCATGTCAGCTCTGTAAAATCCCTTCTCGCAGGAACACTCCGAGGCTTCTTCCTGATGGGAGAGGCTGTGAGGAGGACACTTGGTGCAGTAGGCGTCCATGGAAGAGGCCTTGTAGGTGCCTGGCCTGCAGGCTGTAAAACAGAGACAAGAAGACCGAAAGGTTAGACTTACAGAGAAATATATATGTATAGCTGCAAGCAGCATTTATTGGGATTAAAGTGCTTTAAGCACTTGCGTAAAATGTTTTATTTAGCAAGCATGTAGATCATAGAAGGAAAAGAGCATTTACAGCCAATACAGGTAATTTACCGTAGGAAATATATGGTTTTAAAAGCTTTTTAATAGTTATTGAGACTGAGACAATAACCTAGGACTAATTCGCCAAAGTTGGTTTTCTAAATAATCTCCAATATTTAACGAACGATTCAATTTACAGCGGCGGTCCTACAGGCGAAGTTGCACAGAATGAGGAGTTCCACCATGTGGTGTGAATGTTGTGGGTGTGTGCGCACAATATACAATCCTTTGAACACGTGAAAAATGTGAAGGCGCCCCCCGGTGGCCTCTAGGGGCGGCCTCCATCAACGTTGTCTGATAGCTGCTCAAAATTCATTGGCCGACAGTGGCCGTGTTTTTTGAGATACTTGAATGTCTTCAAAGGCAGTCTTGGGATCTTGGACAAAGACACCACATGCCAATTTTCAAGTCAATCAGACTTTGGGTTACGTAGTTATGGTCATTTTTTAGATTTTTTCCATGTTACAGCTCCACCAAGTGGCCAGTTGCCACATCTTTGTCACATGACCACAGAATGTGCTCTTACATATGTGCGCCAAGTTCAGTGCAAATATCTATATCGACGAAAAAATTCTGTTCACAAGTTATAACCATTTTAATAAAAGTGTCTCCGCCCACTTCGAACATTTTGGCGGAACGTGAATCGAAATTTCAACTTTTTTTGGGGTAATTATTGACAATCAGACTCCAGAGAATCTTACTGCATTGATTCGAATCAGGCAAAAAACCTAAGACTAGCTCACAAAAGTAGATTTTTCAAAAAATCGAGATGGTCGAATCCAAGCCATGGATTCCAACGATATAAGACACTTGAGGCTACACCTAATGGTTTAAGAGTTATGAGCAATTTCGTACTTTTCACCGCTACACACTTGAATCCCTAACCAACAAAACACAAAACAAAACCAAACAAGGCTCCATTTAAAGATGGTCTTCCAGATTGACCTCTAATGTCCAGCTTTGACCAGCAGAAACCAAGATCAGAAGCTAATCGGACGAGTTTGGAGTGGAACTAATTGTTTGTCTTACCAAGGCTAGACAACCTTTGACAAACTGGTTTAAAAACAGTTGTCATTTCTGTAATTTACGTTTGCTGAAGTACACATTCCTTTTTTGTTTTTCGGAGCCGTTACAACATCCCGTATTCTGTAAAAATGGGTCAGTCAACACGGACTTAAATAACCATTGCAGAAAAACGAGCCCGAGCGCAGGAATTACAAATAGATTCTTGTAGCAGAGCGTCCCTAAAGGACTTCACAAAACCAAAACACATCCTTGAGACCTGGATTCAAATTCCAACATTTCCCTGCCTCAGAGTGCACCATGATTATGTTTACAAACCGGAGAACATGACTCTCTTTCCCAAAAACGTGGCCATTTCTGAGAGGGGGAAACGGTTCGCTTTCTCTTTCCTATTCATCGCTCCATCTTCTTCACATCTGCCTTTCACATTCATTTGTTTGCCTCAGAGCCCCAATGGATGACCCAATTTCTCAGCTCCTCCGAGGAGCCGCTGAAATACGTGAGGAGGAAGTCAGCCTTTTACCCAATTACAAATGCGAAGTGTTCACACAAACACGGGCGCGTGGAAGACGGTGGCGAGTACGACTTTAGCATAGTGTTCGCCTCGCTCTAGCTCAAGGCGCCAATAAAAACACCACA
>CM076080.1:32922500-33267500 GCA_038088235.1 Zacco platypus | reverse complement strand
TTGGGACCCCCAAAATCTTCGTCTATGCTTCTTGTATAAGACAGCCCAGGCCTCACGCATCACAACAAAGAGATTTTTCAACATTTAAGTATTCTGACTGCAGAGGTAAGTCTGAGGAAGCGTAAAGCGCTGCGCCCGCTCTAACTCGGAGAGTGAATCAAAAGACAAGGCGACGCGAGCGCTACAGAAATCTACATCTCGGATATCTCCAGCAGGTTTGCCCCATTAAAAATTCATACCCATCTGACTCCCGCTCTTTGTTTATGGCAATCAATAGCTTTTAGATATAATTCCTGAACATAAGAGAAGGGAAAACGCGATTCTTCGGGGAGCCGAGAGCTGATGAAAACGATCCACTCGCGAGACGACGTTTGTTTATGAGACGAACTTAATCGTCATTTTAATTTACCGAGCAGCGGTCATCCGTGGAATTTGATTACGGCATTGCTCAAATGTTTTATGGCGAGAGCATTTTATGATGTTCGATAATTGTGTGCTGTGTTATAATAATGCTTGAGGGGGGAAAAAAAAGAGAGATAAAGCAGGTTTTATGTTAAGCGTATGCATGCATTTAATGAACAAGGAATGTCTGATCTCATCATAGTCACCAGTCAAGTGAATAATAAATTACAAAATGAATAATTCTCCATTTCCATCTACATATCCTGATTCACTTCTTCCATCTCTTACACAGAATTCAAACCGGATCTGACAACCCAACGCACGTCCCTGATGAAGTACGACCAGTTCGGGTTATCCGACTGCAGCGCTGTCACATCGCATCCATGTATCACTGATTATAATCTAAACAAATTTTCCCCGTGCTAATTGGCTATCACAGCAGTAAACAGGCAGAACAGATTTCAACAACATCCCTCTTTATCCAATCAGACGTCAAAGCAGAGGTGTGCATTTTTCAATTACTGCCCTTTGTTCGGCTCGAGAACGAATTCGCAAGACCGAAAATTACAAACCCCACAGCCGTCGCCGTGCTCATACATAATGCATCGTTTGTCTTTTTAACGGACTGACAGTAAGTAAACAGTGCTGTACCATGACCCACGCCTTACCAGCATTAATAAAAACGATGTTATTTGCGTGTTTTTTGGCCCAAATAATAAAACGATGGCTCTGAATTGCAGCTGAAAGGTAGGCGTGGAAAGAACGCAGCTGGCTAGTGGAGCAAATGGGTCTAAAACCTCTGTAAAACATGGATGTGTCAGTCAAACTCTTTCCACAACAGTCTAGGATATGCTAGGGTTTTTTCCCCAACAAGTGTGAAATTCATATGAAATACAATCACATCCCGAGAAAGCAATACCAGGTCCCCGGGCTAAACAAGTGTGTGTGTGTGTGTGAGAGAGAGAATATACCAGCGGAGGTCTCGGTGTCTCTCGCTACCTCAGGCAGAGAAATAGAAATCACACACTCCTAGATAACTGTGAATTACATCCTGGAGGATGACATCATTACTGGAGCGCACACACACACACAAAGGTAGGTAATCACCAGCAGTGAGTTGCTTCCTGGTCTGTGTGTGATAAGGCGATGTGGAGCCTCACAGACGGAGCTCTAAGAGCTGGTGTTACTGCATCATGTGATATCAGGATGTGCTCATCACTCTCACGGTGGAGGGTGAGGGTCCATCTGATTGCCCACAAACACACGGGGAAAGAAAATGGATGAAGACACTCTATACAGGGCTTAAGATAAGCCTTTCTCGAAACACACCCACACTGGAAATGACAAATTCAATCGTCGCATCTGATGTACGGCCTCTAGAGTAATACACATGCTGTTTTAGCAGCGTGGAAGTTATTAACTAAGACTATTAAACATGGTGTTGTCAAAAGTTTCAACGTCGGTACAGAAATTTTAAAAATGTGACGATACCAGTATTTCCCCCTAGAATTCTGAGCTCTGTTAAGCAGATTGTGACTAACTTAAACTCTGATTGGCCATCAAGTTCACGCGTTCAACAGATATGTCTCTGATTGGCCATCGAGTTCATGCGTTCAACAGATATGTCTCTGATTGGCCATTGAGTTCATGCGTTCAACAGATATGTCTCTGATTGGCTGCTGAATTCAAACGTTCAACAGATATGTCTCTGATTGGCCGTTGAATTCACACGTTCAACAGATATGTCTCTGATTGGCTGCTGAATTCACACGTTCAACAGATATGTCTCTGATTGGCCATCAAGTTCATGCGTTCAACAGATATGTCTCTGATTGGCTTCTGAATACACACGTTCAACAGATATGTCTCTGATTGGCTTCTGAATACACACGTTCAACAGATATGTCTCTGATTGGCCATCAAGTTCATGCGTTCAACAGATATGTCTCTGATTGGCCGTTGAATTCACACGTTCAACAGATATGTCTCTGATTGGCTTCTGAATACACACGTTCAACAGATATGTCTCTGATTGGCCGCTGAATTCACACATTCAACAGAAATGTCTCTGATTGGCCATTGAATTCACACGTTCAACAGATATGTCTCTGATTGGCCGTTGAATTCACACATTCAACAGAAATGTCTCTGATTGGCTGTTGAATTCACGCGTTCAACAGATATGTCTCTGATTGGCTGTTGAATTCACACGTTCAACAGATATGTCTCTGATTGGCCATTGAATTCACGCGTTCAACAGATATGTCTCTGATTGGCCATTGAATTCACACGTTCAACAGATATGTCTCTGATTGGCTGCTGAATTCACACGTTCAACAGATATGTCTCTGATTGGCTGCTGAATTCACACGTTCAACAGATATGTCTCTGATTGGCCATTGAGTTAATGCGTTCAACAGATATGTCTCTGATTGGCCGTTGAATTCACACGTTCAACAGATATGTCTCTGATTGGCCGTTGAGTTCACGCGTTCAACAGATATGTCTCTGATTGGCTGCTGAATTCACATGTTCAACAGATATGTCTCTGATTGGCCGTTGAGTTCACGCGTTCAACAGATATGTCTCTGATTGGCTGCTGAATTCAAACGTTCAACAGATATGTCTCTGATTGGCCGTTGAATTCACACGTTCAACAGATATGTCTCTGATTGGCTGCTGAATTCACACGTTCAACAGATATGTCTCTGATTGGCCATCAAGTTCATGCGTTCAACAGATATGTCTCTGATTGGCTTCTGAATACACACGTTCAACAGATATGTCTCTGATTGGCCGCTGAATTCACACATTCAACAGAAATGTCTCTGATTGGCCATTGAATTCACACGTTCAACAGATATGTCTCTGATTGGCCGTTGAATTCACACATTCAACAGAAATGTCTCTGATTGGCTGTTGAATTCACGCGTTCAACAGATATGTCTCTGATTGGCTGTTGAATTCACACGTTCAACAGATATGTCTCTGATTGGCCATTGAATTCACGCGTTCAACAGATATGTCTCTGATTGGCTGCTGAATTCACACGTTCAACAGATATGTCTCTGATTGGCTGCTGAATTCACACGTTCAACAGATATGTCTCTGATTGGCCATTGAGTTAATGCGTTCAACAGATATGTCTCTGATTGGCCGTTGAATTCACACGTTCAACAGATATGTCTCTGATTGGCTGCTGAATTCACACGTTCAACAGATATGTCTCTGATTGGCCATTGAGTTAATGCGTTCAACAGATATGTCTCTGATTGGCCGTTGAATTCACACGTTCAACAGATATGTCTCTGATTGGCTGCTGAATTCACACGTTCAACAGATATGTCTCTGTTGAGTGCGTGATCCTAATGGCCAATCAGAGGTCTTCTCCACTAGGTGTCACCCTCATTCATTCGACGCTGAACATGGCGGATACAGAAGTGCCTTTCAGCGTGAAAGACAACGCGTGTGTATCAGTATATTGGATCTGTGCTGCTCTTAAAGTGACAGCAGCCTAATATTCCTGTTTACTACAAATGGCAAACGCACAGCTCTTCACTGAATAACTTTTTTTTGCAACTTTAATAAGGATTAACCTTTATTTGATTTGTACAGTGAATGTTATATGCAGCATTTTTATATTGTGCATACTAATTCACATCAAAAGGTTTGTGTGGCGCTCTGAACATCCCATCATAGCCTGGAGAGAGAGTCATGTGATCGGCCTCTGTGGTCATCAGGGCAGTGTCATTTTAAGATAACTCTCATTTAATAATCCCCTCCCTTAAGCAGAATGTTTCTATGGGATTACGCACGACCTCTCTATTGAACTTCAATACGGAAAGCATCAATAGACACGGGGCGGGAGATAATGGGATTTGACTGGTCTTAAAGCCTGAGGGGCCACTGTAGGGGTCGAGGACATTCAGCACATAAACATAAGCACTTCCTCATAACTTCCTCCACATTCTGCTATATCATATACAGAGGAAACATGGGTCAGGCCATCACAAATATCTGATCACGGCGCAAAATGCACTTGAGCGCGTAACCTAATGAAAAGACGGCGCGTTCGCTGATATCTTTCAAAAGGCAAAGCAACGCAGGTGCTAATGTTATTTAAGAAGAAACAACCGGACTGTATCAGCCAGGCTCGGCGCAAATCGCATTCAAATCTCAGGATATGAAAAACATGGCAGACAATTGTTCCTGCCTCTAATAAACGTCGGAGAGATAAAGGGATTCAATTTCAATGCCGGCTAGTGTTAGATTTCCAGGAACTCTTTTTGTCATTCGATGGCAGTCGCCTTCACTACCTGTATCTCCATTTACTGTTTATGATTTCATAAAACCATTCCCCCAACGTATTAGAGTTGGACATTGACATAAGGAGCTGTTCCTGAAGGGCTCTAAACAGTGACAGGCCTCATTTGTCATGAGAGAGTAGAGTGTATCTGGCAGACAAAGGAGCAGACGGATATCTGCAGGAATGAGGGTGGCGTAGGGGAGTGAGATGTAAAACCAAATCTCTTTGTTTTCCTCTCGGCCTTTGATGCCTATGACAGATGTGCCGTTAACGTTTCGGAACAATACCGTGCATGTGGTGGACCGCTGTAGCGACAACATAATTAGCTGCACTTCCTGTGCGGGAACATAGAAGCTAACAACCTAGAACAAACACAATTAGCAGTTCACAAACCTTGCCTTTTAACGCCATGAAAGATGCAAGTGGCACTACTGGTTTAAAGAGTTCAAAATTCAACTTAGATTTCACAGCCAAACATAGCTAATCCAACCAAACCGATCCGTTTTATGAATACGTGTTAATGTGATAGTTCAAGAAAAAAAATTCTGTAATCATGTATGCAAAAGGATAAATTTCGTAGTTGTGTTTTTGATTTCAAACTATATTGTTTTGGACCCCACTGACTTCTACTGTATAGACAAAAACGGCCCCTCAAAATACCTTCTTTTGTTCCTCAATTTTCATTTTTGGGTGATCTATTCCTTTAATAGGGATCCATAAAACAGCTAGACCTTGCAAAATAAAATAAAATACATAAAATAAAATAATAACATTTATTAAATTTTATTTTATATTACATTTTATTATTTTATTTTTTATTTTTTTATTTTAGATTTTATTATATTTTATTTTATTTTATATTATAGTAAAATAATAAAATATAATAAAATAAAATAAAAATAGTTCACCCATAAATGGAAATTCGGTCATCATTTACTCACCTTCATGTTGAGTGTGTGTTTTTGTTTTTGTTTTTTTATTTTATCTATTATTTTATTGTTTATTTTTTTATTTTATATTATAATAAAATAATAAATTATAATAAAATATAAAATAAAAAAATAAAATAAAAATACATAAAATAATAAAATAAAATAAAATAAAAAAAATAAAAACAAAAACACAAACACAACATGGAGGTGAGTAAATGATGACCGAATTTCCATTTTTGGGTGAACAATCCCTTTAATAGGGATCCATAAAACAGCTAGGCGATGGATGGATGGATGGATGGATGGATGCATAGATAATATTTAATTATTTTTAACAAATTTTACATTTTAATAAAACTTTTTTTTTTCAACAGAGGAGGATTCCTGTGATGAAGTTCCAGGCTGAGTATAAACTCTCCCTCTTCATTTAACATCATGTATGCCTAGTCACACTCTCAATTAATTTCTAAAATCACTCTGGCCCTTATCAGCTCTTATTGTGCCTTCTGGAAACTTCTGATCTGTATATTGTCTACAGCTGTTACCTCAGCAGGGTTATAAGCTCTCCTCGGGGGTTACATAAAAGAAAACTGTGACCTGAAATGTTTTGCCCGGTTAGCAAGCACTGAGCTAAAGCTCTGGAGGCCAAATGGAGACATTCACAGCTCGGCTAAATGCAACCTGAGTGCCTTCTTTCCCCGTAAGAGCCCAAATCAGGGCTAAATCCTAATAAGCACCGAAGCAAACCAAATCCCCACGCCACTCCTCCTCATTCCCTCTCCCTATTTCCCTCCTCCAGCTTCTCTCGGAGGGAGAGACGGCAGTCTGCCAATCAGCTGTGAAGAGGACAGCTCCGACTCCATGACTCATCGCACCTCACATGAGGGCCACACACAGCCATGTTCAAGAGCTCTTCATAGAATATAAATTATTCAAAATAAATCATTTAAAAAGAAAAATTGGATTGCTATAATTATAAATATGAGGACAAACACACACACACCCAGTCATATTCAAGTGTGTGTTAAAGAAATATAAATACATAAAGTATAAATACTAATATATATATATATATATATATATATATATCAATAAAAATATATATATATATATCAATAAAAAAAAAAAATATATATATATATCAATAAAAATATATATATATATCAATAAAAAAAAATATATATATATATATATATATATACAAATATGATAAATTATATTTAATATAATAATAATAATAAAATCAGTTAATAATTAATTCAATTAATATATAGTTTATAATATAAAATGATTAATTTAGTAAATACATAAATGTTCGTAACGTCTTATAAAAACATTATAACACACCTTATAAATATGTGCACATACACATAATATCATACCACACAATATCATAAGTTGTTTTATATGACATTATGGAAATTACAAAAAAAATATTTATAAAATATTTAACTTAATGCCCTAAAGTTCAATTTCTATATATATATATATATATATATTTTTTTATATTTACTTGTTTGTTTGTTTATTCTTGTGTGTGTGTGTGTGTGTGTGTGTGTGTGTGCTTCATATTACTTTATTCATGCGTGTCAAAGCCTTGGTGAAATACAGTTCTCTGAATGTACATTCAGCATGTGTTTGTTTATACCCTTGTGAATCCGAAGCCATCACACACACACTCACAAACACACACACACACACACTCAAACACACTTACACACACACTCACACACACACTCACACACACAAACAGGCATTGTCAATAGTAAAACAGCACTAAAATAGGAGACTTTAATGGAGAGCAGCATAATTCAGCATGAAACCCTGCTGACGGCCTCACAAAAACCCAGAGATTCTTCCTCTCTCACATTTTCATTCAGCTGATGGGCAGTGGGCCGGCCGGCTGATCTACAGTATTGATTTTGCGTCATCCAGGGGAGGACAGACTCTTTGAAAATCATCTTTAAACTCTTCTCCCTCCTCTTCATGCTAAGCCGGAGCGCTGCACTGCATCAATAGAGAATCAACATGTCCCTGTTCCAGCCCGAGCAGAGCGGCAGATGAGCTGAACTAAGGGCTTTTCTCTGTAATAGCCACAGCCGGCCCACAATCATGCGCGGGGCAGTTATTCACCCGGGAGTCGCTTCAACAAAATGCATTTATCTCGTCGGCTGCTGTTTTCTGAGCTAAACGGGTCACTGAATAATTATCTCTGCCAATGATAAAAGAAAGAGAGAAGGGGAAAATAACAGCTCGAGCTTGGGGTGTAAAAGAGTGAAGAACTAAAACAGAAGAGCAGACGGAGCGCAACACTGACCACCCACTTCATGCATTTAATCTCATTTTAACTGACCTTCGATAGGTAGCTAGCGATTGTTGGGTAGATGACCCAATTGCTGGGTTAAACAAGACATTCGCGAATGGCATTTCCGTTAACCCTAAAACACAACTCAATAAAGTGAAAAATTACGTTAAATTATTACAGTATATTGTGCCCTATTTTTACGGATTGTTTTTGGAGTGTGTATAATATAAAATAAAATAAAAATATAAAATATAAAATATAATATAATAATAATAATATTAATAATAATATTAATAATAATAATAATAAAATATAATAAAATATAAAATAAAAAATAAAGTGAAATGAAATGAAAAAATAAAATAAAATAATAAAATAAAATAAAATGAAATATAATGAAATAATGAAATGAAATGAAAAAATAAAATAAAATAATAAAATAATGTAATGTAATGAAATGAAATAATGAAATGAAATCATGAAATGAAAAAATAAAAAAATAAAATAAAATAAAATAAAATGAAATGAAATATAATGAAATAATGAAATAATGAAATGAAATAATGAAATGAAATGAAATGAAAAAATAAAATAAAATAATAAAATGATGTAATGTAATGAAATGAAATAATAAAATGAAATATAACTTATAACACAAATATAAGGTGGCACAGAGAAAGTGTTCCTACATTTTTTTTTCCTAAATTTAGAATCAATTTTAGTATGAGAATTTTTGGTGAATCATGATTTGATCACACGTCATGAATACTATTTAACTGAGCCTTTGTCTTATCCAAAATAAATCCTGTTTAGCTGAATTCTGAATGCAGACCACTGCTTTTCTCTCAAAGTTCTCTGTGACCTTTGCCCTCCTTATCCACAATTCCGTCAGATGAATTTCATGTGATGATTATCCCCTAAAATGTCCAAACTGAGCATCTGTGATCCAGCGGGATGAACGGAAACATCCCAGACTCCCCGAGTCAAGCTTCGGGTGACATTGTAATGGAAAAACAAGCACAAGTCTTCACGCTCTCACACATGATCAAACAAACACACACACACACGTAAGAAAAGAAACTTTAACATTAAAAGCTGAAATGTCCCATTTTAGCAGAGCACCTTCCCAAAACTGAGTAAACCCTTTCCGATTATTTAGACCAGTGGAGGGGAGCATCATGTGTCTGGGACAGCAGTGTGTGGGATGAGGAAGCTTCGACTGTTCTAGAACATGTGGATTTAGAAACATGATTCATTTATTTTGCAGAATCATATGCATATTATTCTTAATTAGTACACTGTAAAAAGAAAACAGTGAAATTAATTAAATGAATTGAGCACATTTTTCCGCAAACAATAATAAAAGTTCATTGCACTTAGTAGAAAAAAGGTTGCATGAACTCAATTTGATTGTAGTAAGCTGAACTTTTCAAATGATTGAGTTGCAGCAGATTTTTAATTCCCAGCATGCTTTGTGTCGCTGTTTTGTGTGTTTTTGCACATTAACATAGGGTTAATGTTGTCATCATTGCTTTGTCCCAATGTTCATTTTTTGCTTTGTCTTATATAACTTGATTACTTTCAGTTTGATGAACTTAAACCATTTAAGGCAATCGCTTTCCTCTTAAGTAGCTATATATTTGTTAACTAACTGAATGAGTGGAATAAACTTAAAATCTTTAAGTTGAGTTTACTCTAATGATTGACTAAATCAACACTAAAATATAAGTGAATTTAACTTAAGTTTACAGTACTCGTACTTATTGGTTTTAAAACTTTCCGTCACTCAATCGGGTTTTATAGTGGGCGCATCTCATGAAAACAGTGAAGAAATGTCACATTTCATCTCAAAATCAAAAGATCTTCAGCATTTTTGACATCATTTGCCGTTAATAAGATTTAAAAACCGCTCTACTAATTCCCGGTAACCTGTAATGTGAAAAAAAAAATGTTATTCTCATTGCTGGAATAATAAAATAAAATAATAAAAATAATGGGAATTTGTAAAATAATGAAAATTTACAATGAAAATAATCCAAAAATATATATTTTGTTATTTTTTTTATTAATTATTGTATTTTATAATCAAAAGCAATATTTAATATTATTTTATTTATCCTTTTTTTTGGGGGGGGGGGGTGTATACAATATAAAAGAATATTTTCATAATTTGTTATCACAACATTTTTCTTCTGTCAAATCAACTTATATAATTAATGCGGTTCAGATAACATAATATTTTGAGTTTCGGTTGATTAAACCAATCGCCTTCATTGTATGAACTCAAATTTTTAATTTTAATGAACTCAAAACTTTAAGGCAACCCGTTAACTTACTTTTTTAAGTTAAACCAACATTTTTTTTTTACAGTATGAGCCATTTCTACATGACATAAACAGAGTCAGGCTGATTCAGTCAGGTTAAATAATATTTTTTGATTGAATAAAGCTAGTTTCCAAATAAACTGACCTGGAAAACTGCCCAACAACAGGACCATCAAATGATTTTAGGTACAGTTATACACTGTACTGTATGTGTGTGTGAGTATTATAGTATTCTGAGCAGTTTACTGATACAAAAAAGCCCAGATTTAATCAGTCAACAATCTAGAAAAAAAAATGGATATGTATAGACAGGAAGTCCGAGCTCGAGCTTTAGTCTCCGTCTGCCAGTTTGTGATTGTTATTCCTCTCTGACCTCTCGGCATTGTGCCGGCCATTTGAAATTAAATAAATATTAGTGCAGGAGCTCTGGAGGGGTCAGGGTCACGGTCTGACAGACAGCCACGGCAGGAGGCACACACACACTCATCTCTCAAGACATTCCCGTCTCCAAAATTACCCGTAAATGTTGATGTGAATACTAAACGGGCTGGGAAGAAAAAAGAAAAAAAAATGAAGAAAGCACAAGCTGTGATTGAGGCCTGCTGTTTCATCCCCGTTCCCCTCTGAAAAGTGCTCTGGAAACAGAGAAGGACCATCCAACTGCTTGAAAGAAGATGGGACGACGCTCAAAAAAGACAGCCAGACAGAAATACGGAGGATGAGAGAAAAAAGCTCCAGAGAACGAGAAAAGAATTCGCCAGGCTTTCTGCCTCGGTCCAGATACTCAGCAGTGAGCCACACTAATCACTCGCTAATTTCATGCATGCCTACAGACACTATAATCACCCAAACACACTACAAAACCCAAATCGATCCCAGCTGCGTTCCTGCTCATGTATAGAGCTGGACGCAGCATGTGTTCAGGAACAGAGCCGGAGTACATGATGAAGAGTTTGTGCTGGACGGACGCGTGTGCTGCTGCTGTTCCCCTCAAATACTCACAGATTTTCCTCTCGCTCAACAAAAGGTTTGTACACCGGCATTTCATGTAAATAAATAAATCAAATAGTAAGTGAAATCTTATTCTCATTGTGGAAAACGTGTTTGAACTGCAATGAAAATAAAGTCTTATGATTATAAAAAGTCTTATAATTCACAATGCAAATAAAAAAAGTCTTAAATTGTCTAATAATACACTCTAAAATTCAGGGTTAAAAACAACCCAAGTTGGGTTGAAAATGGACAAACCAAAAAGCATGCAGTGATTGGGTTGTTTTAACCCAGCGATTGGGTTGTTTAACTCAGCGGTGAATGGGTTGTTTTAACCCAGGAGTGAATGGGTTGTTTTAACCCAGGAGTGAATGGGTTGTTTTAACCCAGCGATTGGGTTGTTTAACTCAGCGGTGAATGGGTTGTTTTAACCCAGCGATTGGGTTGTTTTAACCCAGGAGTGAATGGGTTGTTTTAACCCAGCGATTGGGTTGTTTAACTCAGCGGTGAATGGGTTGTTTTAAACCAGGAGTGAATGGGTTGTTTTAACCCAGGAGTGAATGGGTTGTTTTAACCCAGCGATTGGGTTGTTTAACTCAGCGGTGAATGGGTTGTTTTAACCCAGGAGTGAATGGGTTGTTTTAACCCAGGAGTGAATGGGTTGTTTTAACCCAGCGATTGGGTTGTTTAACTCAGCGGTGAATGGGTTGTTTTAACCCAGGAGTGAATGGGTTGTTTTAACCCAGCGATTGGGTTGTTTAACTCAGCGGTGAATGGGTTGTTTTAACCCAGCGATTGGGTTGTTTAACTCAGCGGTGAATGGGTTGTTTTAACCCAGGAGTGAATGGGTTGTTTTAACCCAGGAGTGAATGGGTTGTTTTAACCCAGCAGTGAATGGGTTGTTTTAACCCAGCGATTGGGTTGTTTAACTCAGCGGTGAATGGGTTGTTTTAACCCAGGAGTGAATGGGTTGTTTTAACCCAGCGATTGGGTTGTTTAACTCAGCGGTGAATGGGTTGTTTTAACCCAGCGATTGGGTTGTTTAACTCAGCGGTGAATGGGTTGTTTTAACCCAGGAGTGAATGGGTTGTTTTAACCCAGGAGTGAATGGGTTGTTTTAACCCAGCGATTGGGTTGTTTAACTCAGCGGTGAATGGGTTGTTTTAACCCAGGAGTGAATGGGTTGTTTTAACCCAGCGATTGGGTTGTTTAACTCAGCGGTGAATGGGTTGTTTTAACCCAGCGATTGGGTTGTTTAACTCAGCGGTGAATGGGTTGTTTTAACCCAGGAGTGAATGGGTTGTTTTAACCCAGCGATTGGGTTGTTTAACTCAGCGGTGAATGGGTTGTTTTAACCCAGCGATTGGGTTGTTTAACTCAGCGGTGAATGGGTTGTTTTAACTCAGCGGTGAATGGGTTGTTTTAACCCAGCGGTGAATGGGTTGTTTTAACCCAACGGTGATTGGGTTGTTTTAACTCAGCGGTGATTGTGTTGTTTTAACCCAGGAGTGAATGGGTTGTTTTAACCCAGCGATTGGGTTGTTTAACTCAGCGGTGAATGGGTTGTTTTAACCCAGCGATTGGGTTGTTTAACTCAGCGGTGAATGGGTTGTTTTAACCCAGGAGTGAATGGGTTGTTTTAACCCAGCGATTGGGTTGTTTAACTCAGCGGTGAATGGGTTGTTTTAACCCAGCGATTGGGTTGTTTAACTCAGCGGTGAATGGGTTGTTTTAACTCAGCGGTGAATGGGTTGTTTTAACCCAGCGGTGAATGGGTTGTTTTAACCCAACGGTGATTGGGTTGTTTTAACTCAGCGGTGATTGTGTTGTTTTAACCCAACGGTGAATGGGTTGTTTTAACCCAGCGATTGGGTTGTTTAACTCAGCGGTGAATGGGTTGTTTTAACCCAGGAGTGAATGGGTTGTTTTAACCCAGGAGTGAATGGGTTGTTTTAACCCAGCGATTGGGTTGTTTAACTCAGCGGTGAATGGGTTGTTTTAACCCAGGAGTGAATGGGTTGTTTTAACCCAGCGATTGGGTTGTTTAACTCAGCGGTGAATGGGTTGTTTTAACCCAGCGATTGGGTTGTTTAACTCAGCGGTGAATGGGTTGTTTTAACCCAGGAGTGAATGGGTTGTTTTAACCCAGCGATTGGGTTGTTTAACTCAGCGGTGAATGGGTTGTTTTAACCCAGCGATTGGGTTGTTTAACTCAGCGGTGAATGGGTTGTTTTAACTCAGCGGTGAATGGGTTGTTTTAACCCAGCGGTGAATGGGTTGTTTTAACCCAACGGTGATTGGGTTGTTTTAACTCAGCGGTGATTGTGTTGTTTTAACCCAACGGTGAATGGGTTGTTTTAACCCAACAAATGGATTGTTTTAACCCAGTGATTGGGTTGTTTTAACCCAGCTAAGGAGTTTTAACTAAGCGGTTGGGTTGTTTTAACCCAGCAGTTGGGTTAAATGTTTGCCCGACCTGCTGGGTAGTTTTATTTAACTCAACTCTTGTTTAAAAATGACTATTTCTTGCTTAAAATGAACCCAAATTATTTTGGATATGAACATTTATTAATAAGTTTAAAGAATAATTAAACAATAAACATTTATTAAATTGCTTATTAATAAATGTCCACCGTTTGATTATTATTGTTGTCTCTATTAATGATGTGTCTGATTTTTAATGTCCAACATATTTTGGGTTCATTTTAATCCAGACATACAGTCATTTTTAAACAATAGTTGGGTTAAATAAAACTAAATACTGGGTTGAAACTTTGGGTTGTTTTTAACCCAATTATTTTAAATGAATAAATAATTGCAAAATTCAACCAACACTTATTTTATTAGTCGTTGAGTTCAACTGAACACTGAAAACTTTCAACTGAAAGTGTGATGCATTATAGTTAACACATGAGCTAATGTTCACAAATGAGAGCTCACAGTGAAGTGTAATGAAAAGAGCTTCCTAGAGGAACAGAGAGCTAAAGCAGGGCGAGGACGGGACGGTTCCGGGAGAGTGATGGGAGCGGTGTTGTCATGTGTGAGAATGAGCAGTAAATATTTAACGCTGCAGGCTGGGACTCACGTTGCTGCGGCAGGTGCTCCCGTCTGGAGACCGCTCGCTTTCTCTCTCCGCATTTACATCTATCTCTGCACCAGATGCCTTCTTACCAGAGTAAACACGCACGTAACGTGTGGTGAAGCTCAAAATGCAAATCGCAAACGTAGGAAAATAAAGGCAGCGTGTCAAGTGAGGACATTCTTTATTTCTTTAGGTTTTAATGTTTTAGTTCCTGCTCTTAAAACGATCATCAAACTGTGTTTCAGCTGTTTGTACGGTAAACAAAACCACCACTACAGCAACACACACACCCAGAGACAGATGTATGCAGTTTTCAGTCCATGTACGTTGACGTCCCGCTCTGTGCCATTTACAGGATAAACTGAGCACCAGTTAAATAAAAAAAAGCCTGTGAAACCGCGGCCCAGCTTTCTCTGAGCTCTTCTGTGCGTGAAATATCTGACATGAAGCAATTCAAACACCCCCTGCTCTCCAAACCTCACCGCTCTCACTGGGAAACGCAAGTCAAACTACGCTGTGTTTCTGAATTCTACACAACCAGCCTAACTTTAGTCTCTGCTCAACGGGAACCCGGAGAAACACGTCCATCTGCTCTGATCAGATGTCCAAAACAGCATGTGCTTTTAGTCGGGATTCTAGAAAGAAGGAATACGTGTTTAGGGGGAAAGCAAAGCGAGTTTTCGTCTCATAAATATCATGATTTAGTTGTTAAAATCAGCTGTTTTGGTCCCCAATAGCAAAAGTGCAAATATGATTTTATATGACGGTTCAATAATTAAGAAGTTATTATTGTGTTCTATTTTAGTTCTGCTTTTGCACACTTTTTCCAATGAAAATATTATCTATAAAGCCAGAACAGAACTGAAGTGTGTCTCCGAGCAACACACAGCGGTGTTTCGTTTCTGAATGAATCAATCGGGTGAGTCAATGATTCAATGACTCCTTCATAAAGAGAGCCGTTTAATTCACTCCTGAATGAATCAGGCGTTTAAACGAATCAAATGAATGAATGATTCAATGAATGACTGCTACCTACTGGCAGTTTTAGTTTCTTAAAAAATATTCCATATTTCATATTTCCATATTAATAAAAAAAAAACAAAACATTAAAGGTATAGTTCACCCAAAAAATTAAAATTCTGTCTTTATTTACTCACCCTAAAAATTTATGCAATAAATTTAAAAAAAGTAAAGAAATTGTGGGAAATATACATCACACTATATATGTTTTACATATTGTTATACTGATATATTGAATAGATAAAATTACATAAATGAATAATACAATATGACTCAAATAATAACAATGCAAATAGTTATTTATGACTTTCTGTTCCTCTCACAATATTAAAGCACAAGTCACACCGACCAAATGAAGAAAGAAAGAAACTCATATGATTTGGAGCGACATAAGAAGGAAACATTGTGACACATATTTGGATGAAATATCCCTATTATTTATGATTTATTCCCAAAAGGAAAGCATTTGGGAACTAGTCTGTTTTCCCTTTTCCTCCCTTATTGATTAATCTCTATTATTTTTATTCTCAGAGAAGTCGATGAAACTGAAATCACAAGATCCAGAGTAGAATTAATTTTTGGCCGCTGTCATTAGAAGGTATCAGGTTTCTGCAAATGACATCCTGGCTCCGTTCATCTGACCCCCGGCTCCACGTGGCAAGTGACGGACACAGAAACTACTATAAAACACTGATAACAGGTCTGACCTGACACAATACCTCATCCCTATTCACTCATTCACACGCCGCCGAACTCCAGCTCCAGAGCCGGCAGATTGTCCGCGGGCCATTGTTCCTTTCATCTTCAGATGGGAGGTTATGGATTTCAGATTGAAACTGCATACTGATTCAGATGAAGCATATGCTCCCTCTGTCAGAATTAATAGGAAAAGCTCGCTCCTTTCAGTCTGGCTGATAGGGATTTTAGTGTCCGTTTCTTTGAGAGTACAAATGAACCCTGATGAGCTCTTCCTCGTTGATAAGCGCAGTAATATCCGGGTTTCGCCCTCCGCGGCGGCCTGCTGCTTTCCATTGTCCTGGACTGATTTGACTCATGGAACTCTCTGGGAAGCTTTCCAGGCGGCTTCTTTATGAGCGCCGCACACCGACACCAGGAAAAGGGTCTGCATTGTAACTATATTGCAGAAATAAAACTGGTTCTCAGGTTTGATTTTTCAGCAAAGTTTGATATCGAAGGACGGGTGAAAAGGCAAAACTTTCTATCCTTATTTCCAAGTAAAGAGGAAGCGTGTGCACTACGATCACATTGTTTGACACTGTTTTGTGCCTTTATAACCTTATTACATGAACCAAGTTGAATGTCGATAAAATCTTTCAATGTTTAAATGCATTACAAAGCCTGAGTCGGCTCACTTCAGGCAGAAGTTATGATTCAATATTCAACACTTGAAAAAAAAATGACATTAAATACTACACTAAAAAAATAACAGTAAAAAAACTAAACAAATTTACACAGTAAAATACCGTTTTCTATTGAAATTTCTAGGTAACATTATTTGTTGTTTTCGAGAAAGTAACCTATCTCAAAAATGACAAGTATTACCCAGAATGCATTATTTGTACAGTATATTACTTTTGTATATTACAATACATTCTGTATATTATAGTGCATTCTGGGTAATATTATTTGTCATTTTCGAAAAAGTACCCTATTTTCTTAAAATCACATTGTTTTTATGGTGTATTACTGTTTCAATGGAAAACGGTGATTTACTATGTAAATTTGTTTTTGGGTTTTTTTTACAGTTAGTGTGCTTAAGTCGGTAAACTTTTTAATAACTTGTTTGTATCAATCATAAAAATTCATACAGTACCAATCTAACCTAATAAGAACTTTTTATGACTTGACGACAAATACTGCGACACTTTTCTGAGATCTTGAAATATATAATATAATATATATTATATGTTTATATATAATATAAGAATTTTATATATATATATATATATAAGAATTATTTAATATATATATATATATATATATAACTTCATTCATGATAGAGGAGGCGGAGTTATGAGGTTTGACTGACAGTTTGTTATTAAACCTCAAAACTGGCTCCTCAAACTTTTTAATACTTTTGATTGGTTAAATATTTGGAATACGTAAATGGTGACCAATGTGATTTATGAAATTAATAAATAAAAATGACAAAATATGGAGATACAAGGTTTCTGACAGATGACAGAGACAAAATGCTGTTTATTTGAACTTTATATTCAACAAATAATCAAGGGGAAAAAATGTATCACAATGGTATTCAAAAAAAATATTAAATACTACTGTTTCAAAATAGACAATAATAAGACTAAATCAGCATATTAGAATGATTTCCGAAGGATCATGTGACACTGACGACTGGAGTAATGATGCTGAAAATCACAGGAATAATATATTCAAATAAAAAAAATAGTTATTTATTTATATATATATATATATTTTTTTTTTTTTTTTTTTTCAGGATATCACTGATTTTACCATATTTTTTGATCAAACAACTGCAGCCTTGATGAGCATTAGAAATTTCCTTTCAAAAAACATCTTAAAAAAGGATAAAATGTCACCTGATAACTGCCAAAAAAACTCAAATAAAGATGCAGTGGTCAGTGTGGCTCAGTTGCTGGCTGAAGAATCAGTGATCAGGATGGAGGGAGGGTCGAATGAGCCGCGTGGTGCAGCTGATAAAGGGGCTACGAGACTTGTGAACATGTTACTGTGCGCTCTTGGGACAGAGGTTATGAATTATTGAGAGAGACGAACTTAAAATAAAACAGGGCTGGAGGTAGTCTGAAGACTGACGATGCGCTGACGGGCTGTAGGGCACTTAGTCTTTTTGTGCCGTGTTCCCACCTCACCGTTGTGCTGGTGAGAGCATGAGAAATGCTAAACATGAGGGGAACGACGCAAGCGGTGTGAAATTAAAGCGTCCGAACATCTCCAGTTATCCTTTCTAAAGTCCCCTGTTTATTAAAAACAATAAACTGGCAAAAACGATGAAGGCAAGCTCATGTGTAGAGCAGCAGTGATATCCTGCTCCGGCCGACAACATGATCAAAGGCAGGCGCAGAAAAGCGCTCTCTCTATAATTAGCACAGCGATGTCCGACTCGCAGCTCGGTGTAATGAAGCTGTTCAACACGCTCGGCTCACAGTATGACCACAGATCGCAACAGCGAACACAGACAGCGCTCTGCCACGATTAGCACTGATTAGCTCTCCGCCTCTCGAATGCCACACGCTAATAACTGCTAATACTAACCCCCGCGTCGGTCGGTTTACAGAGATCTAAAATCACTTAGCGGTGAGTGCTGATTGAAAACACCCTTTGATTTTACAACCGGTATCAGATTTAGGATATTAGATGACAAACAGGGTTTGATATTTACTTTTTTTGCTGGATGGTGGTTTTATAAAGTTACTAGCCACTCAGCATTTTCGCTAGCCACAATTTTGACATTGATACCATGGGGAAAACTGCTGTAAAGATATTCCAAATATTATCTTATAATTTGTCAGCAGGTTTATTAGGCTGCTGTCACTTTAAGAGCTGATGCACGGATCCATTATACTGTTACACATGCGTTTTCTTTCTCAGCTGTTTACGTTTAAGTGAATTTTGACATTATTTTGTGTGTGTTTGACTGTTTAAGAGCAGTAAGCAGAACTCAGTTTAGTACTGAGAGGCGGATTTATGCGTGTAAGAAGACAAAATATGCGGGAATGAGTAAAATTATGCGCGATACACACAATCCCACGCCGAAATTAAGCCCTGAAACGCCAACAATATTAATCCGGCGCAAATGAAACGAGGCGGTTTGTGTGTCGACTCGCTGTTGTTTTTGACATCACTACATTGCGCTTAGTTTATTATTCCACATGCTTTTTTTTTTTTTTTTAAAAAGACTACAATTGAAAAATGTATATATATATTATATACAAAATTCAACCCGCCAAAGTGTCTACGGCGGGTGTTAATGTCAAGCCCTGTTCACAACGGTTTCATGGATTGATTTTGTTTTCACTTTTTTTTCCCATTCAGGGCATAAAACTGAATCTCCCCACAGGGATCAGTGGCGGATTCTAACATTTGGAACTTGTCCATCATGCAAAGCTCAATTTCATCACACAAGCCCCAAATGTCACATTGTTTAGTGATATTTTCCACTTAGTAAGGAGGAGTTGGGTTGTGAAAGACTGTTCAACACAACAGATAACATTACTTCCCTGAAAACAAAACACCACAGCCTACACCAGTTTGGACCATCCTGAAGATGGTCTAGTTGGATTTAGAGGAGTAATCGCAAAGCCCCGCCCCCTTTAGTTACTGTTGCTATGCGCTCTCACGCCACACATCATGTTCTCACGGAGTGAAAAATACATCGAAGCAAAGAGGACACTGACAACATATGAAAATATTGTAATGTTTTAAAGCAGTTGAATCAATAAATAGCGTCTAGTGTGTGTTTAATGTGTGGTGACAGATCGCTGTAGCTCCTCGTGAAGCGATCATCTCTTCATACTAGTTCATTTATAGCATCAAATAAACATGAATGAACATCAGAAGGAATGTTGTTTCAAGACGTGATTCAAGTTCACCAACGTTAATCTACTAACTCCCCTGACCGCTTTGACGGACAAAATGGCGGATTCGGGGTTACGATTGGTCAGATCGCCTGTCAATCAAACTGTTGGTGAAGGGTCAATCAAATTAACACTTTTCTTCAGCATTAAAATGATACAAATTGACATTATAATGTTACAAAATGTCTATTTTTGGATAAATTGTTCTTTCTATTTTCATCACAGAATCCTGAAAGGAATGTTAAAAATATGAAGCAGCACAATTGATTGAGTATTAATTTCCTGATTGTTATCAATTTTCAACATTCCTAATAATCATAAATGTTTCTTGAGCAGCAAATCATCATATTAGAATGATTTCTGAAGGATCATGTGACACTGAAGACTGAAGACTATTTTTTTCAGAATATTACTGATTTTAGTGTATTTTTGATCAAATAAATGTAGACTTGTTGAACATAAGATACTTTTTTTTCAAAAACGCTTAAAAACCCCAAACGTTTGAATGCTGTTACTTTGGTACCGACAAAATCTTCACGTTTATATGTTTTCTATGCAAAAATGTGGCTATTAATGTCTATTAAGGCGATATCAGTGAATTCAGAATCACTTCATGTGTTTTCTCTGATCAGAAGGCGATCTGATTTATTCAGTTCACGCCACAAAACGGATATAAATCCAATCTTTCATTCCAGTGCTATATGCAAACTTAAGTGTTTCGTTTAATAAGAGCGACAGATACGAGCTGCGTGAGCTTATTTCAAGAACAAACACCGCAACAGGAGAGAGAGCGGCATCAGCTCTGGTAGCAATCCTGTAGTCTCACTACTTTTAATGAAGATGATTGTGTATCAAGCGTCTGTTTCATTTGCAGCAGTTTGTGTGTCAACCTGCTGAACAGACTCTCCTCTGCAATATCTGTGACGAATGCAAAGTCATATCTGGCTATAACATGTCATATAGCCTATAACACACTCTCACGTGTTTGTTTATTTATTTATTTTACATTTTGGGAGGAGTAAAATTCACATAAGCGCTTCCAGAAACCAGATGCATTTACAGTTGTCAAGTTTGGTCAGACCACCATTGGAGAGAAAATGCATGAAGTGACCAGGTGTAAACAGGCCCTAAATGTCATATTAAAATGAAATAAAATAAACAGTAACCCTTTTTTAAATTTCAGGTTATTTCAGTTCATTTAAAGTGACGTAGTTACATTGAATCATAAGTACTGAGTAACATAATTAATTAATGTACTTACTATAGAGTTACAGTTAGGGTTTGAGGTTACACTATTTGGTAACACTTTATTTTACATCATCATTGTTACCAAATGTAGAAAAGTGTCACCAAATATAGTGTAACTGCAATTTCTGAATGTGTTGTTACATGTTACATGCAGTTACTGTATTTACTACTATAAATTATGCATAATTACATGCAATTAACCCTAAACCAAACCCTCATCCTAATTATTATTACTAAGTACTTAAATACATTTAATTACACTCTAATAATGACCACTTAAAATAAAGTGTAACCCGTTATTTTAAGATGTTTGAGTTACAGTTTATTATACATTTAAGTACTGAGTAATAATAATTACCTGCATGTACTTACCATAGGGTTACGTTTTGCTTTAGGGTTAATTGCATGTAATTATGCATAATTTATTGTTATTATTACAGTAACTGCATGTAACACATGTAACAATGACACATTCAGAAATTGCAGTTACACTATATTTGGTAACACTTTATTTTACAGTGTCATTGTTACATATATTACATGTATTTACTATAGTAATAACCAGAAACTATGCAGAATTACATACAATTAACCCTAAACTAAACCCTCATCCTAACCCTACAGTAAGTACATGTAGTTAATTGTTATTACTCAGTACTTAAATGTATAATTACACTGTAATACTGACACCTTAAAATAAAGTGTAACTAAATAAAGTGTTATCCACTATTTTACAGTACAATATACTTACCCGAGAAAGTACTGGTACTATAACGTAACTACATGGGTTAAGGTCAGGTTTAGTGTTAGTATATAGTTAGTTATAACCCAGTTATTGTAATTGCTATAAGTATAGTATGTACATGGGGAACAGGACTGCAAAATAAAGTGCTACCAGGTTTGGTTTAGGGTTAGTTACTTGCATTTATGCCTAATTTACTGTATTAGTAAGTACGTGTAGTAACTACATCACCTTAAAATAAAAGAAAGATACGACAATATACATGCCACACTCAAATAAATATTTCAGTCTAAACATAAGTTTTGTGTAATTTAATTACATAGCAATTTTCCATCCATTTGGATTACATAGTTTTAACCTAAACAAACTAATAAACTTAATGTGATTCATATTTGTCAGTCATATGTAAATGAAATAGGTAAGATTTATGTAATAGTTCACAGGAAAATGCCCAGGTTAGTTAACAGTTTTAGTGGTCGTGTGTGCGCACTACTGAGTTAAAGAACCATTGAAGCAGTGTCAGAGTTAATGAGATCATTAAGTGATGATTGAACATTAATGATGAACGCCTGCTGTTAACAAGCAGAATCACTGAAGGACAGAGAAACACAAGAACTACAACTGATGAAATCAACTGAAGATAAAAGACATTTAATCTCTCACTATTCATATACTCAACTATTACATAAATTACATATGACTGACAAATATGAATCATATTAAGTTTATTAGTTTATGTTAAAACTATGTAATCCAAATGGATGGAAAATTGCTATGTAATTAAATTACATAAAACTTATGTTTAGACTGAAATATTTTTTTGAGTGCAGTCTCTTCTTGTCCTCTGGCTGAGAACAAAGGGAAAGTCTGGCCCTGAATAGGAGACCAGCCAAACGAAGCATGAAAATACGCAAAAATAAACCTTAGACGGTTCATACGGTAAACTGTAGTATCCAGCGCGGTTTCTGAGCGTGTTTTCTCGCGGTGTGATGGCAGGGAGAGGGTGATGAAGCAGGTCAGATCTTTACCTCCTCTGACAGACTAATCAATCCAGAGCGATCCTGATCACCTGCTCGCACTCTCCAATACATCACACACATTTTATTAAGGAAACACTAAAAATGTTCAAGCATGTTACATGTATGTGATGTTGGTGTGATAACAGACGCGTCAGAGACTCAAAAGCACAGAGAAATGCAGGTTTGAAGATGTCTTTTGGTTTGAGGTTCTCCGCGTCCTTCGTGTGAAGTGCGAGCCGGCGGAGAGTGGTTTGGAGGACACAAAGCCTCCAGGAAGGCAAAGTGGGGATCTGAGGTGCAAATTGGGTTATGTGAGAAACGGACCGCGGGCGAAAGCGCCGGAGCCGCTGCATTATTGATAACAGGGCCTCGACGGTTCAGCGGCCGGCTGTGATTGGTGTGTCAGCACAGAGGTCAACGCGGACACGGCCTTCGGTCTGACAACGTTCAAACACATCTGGAATTTATCGCCCCGGATCAGAGGAGTCAATTCTCCATTTCCTCCAGGAGTAAGGCAGCTGCCTCCCAACATGCGCCCCGATGCTCCGACTCCCCAATATTCCCATCCTTTTTTCCCCTCTGTCCCTCTCGGCTCCATTTCTCAATCCCACAATTCTTTTTCTCCTCTCTCAATATTCACCTCTTAACATTTTACGATACGGTCCCATTCGTTAACAAACAGAGTCTTATTGTAAAGTGTTACGCATTTATATTCAAGGGATATTAAAATTCTGGGCAATACGATAAGGCAATATTTTCTTTTTATGGTTAATAATTAATAAACACATAAATAATGAAATGTTTCCCTATTTCCTCTAAGTTAAATGAAAAATAAAACTCTTTTTTTAACTTTTTTAAAAAAAAAAATTAATTCTAAGACTGTCTTTAAATTTATATATATTTATGTATATTATATGTAGTATTTAAAAAAAAAAAAAGGAAGTCTGTGCAGCTGAGCTGGTTGGTGACAAATGTTTAAATATATGTGCATATATATTAAAAAATTATATAAAAATCATTAAAAATATTAAATCACAAAAAATTATTATTATAAAATCATATTATAATGTTAAAAAAGAGTTTTATTTTTCATTTAACTTAGAAATAGGGAAACATTTCAATATTAATGTGCTCATAAAACCTGCATTTATTTAGTAAAAAATCCATAAAAAACAGTAAATATTGTGAAATATTATTACAATTTAAAATAGCTGTTTTCTATTTAAATATACAGTATTATGTAATTTATATCCAGTGATCAGAGCTGAATTTTCAGCATCATTACTCCAGTCTTCAGTGTCACATGATCCTTCAGAAATCATTCTGATATGATGATTTATTATCAATGTTGGAAACAGTTGATTAATATTTTTTGTGACACTTTTTCCAGGATTCTTTGGTGAATAAACAGTATAAAAACAGAATTTATTCAAAATAGAAATCTTTTCTAACAATATATAATAGTATCGCTTTTTTATTAATTTAACACATTTATATGAATGCTGTTCTTTTATTATTAGTATTATTCATCAAATAATCCTGAAAAAGTGTCACAGGTTATAAAATGTTAATCAGCACAACTGTTGATAATAAATCATCATATTAATGATTTGTGAAGGATCATGTGACACTGAAGACTGGAGTAATGATGCTGAAAATTCACTGGAATAAATTATATTTTAATCAAACGGTAAGTATTTTTTTCAACCTTGTCCGCTCTTATTATGGATAATTCATCCGCTATTTAAAACTGTACAATCAAAGAAAGTGTACTTCCTCTGAAAAAACGTTCCTTTTCAGGTGATTTGGTGTTATTTTCACCTCCTCCGCCGGCGAGTAACGTCCACTTTCATGAATAAAATTCTTGCTCTGCATTTTTATTTTAAATTCAACAGATTAAGAAAGTAAAACTGCATCCAGCGTTTCATGTAGACCTTCCAAAAATCATGTGTGTGTATCATAACAATGCTTAATATCACACCGTCCGAGCAAAGATGAGCTCTGATGTCCCCAATTACAGCAAAAATATGTATTGAGCTTTGACTGTGACCGCCGTGTTCTGCACAACTATTACGGCGGCGGCGTTCCGTGGGGAAAAGGACATCTATATTTGGACCTTACATTTTCCAACTCTACATCCATTTACTGCTACCCACGTTCCATTGGCCTTATTTTTCCTCTAGACTTGAAATACTGGGGAATAAATGTTATTCATTTCACTTGCTCTGAGAACAAGAGGAGGAGGAGGAGGAGGAGGAGGAAGAGAGGGTGATGTAGTCTGAAAATGAGGCACAGCTGTGTATTTGAGGCCAGAAGTGAGTAACACTGAAGCTTTGTGAGGATGTGAGCAACGGCCCCCAGATTGTTATTCAAGGAGTCGCTCCACATCACCCATCAGTCCTCCTTACAAAACATCTGGCATGAGGTGAAATTGCCCCTATGCGCACGCAGAGCTTCAAGAGCTCTCTTACAGCGAGAGGTCTGCGACTTCTGACCGACCCTCTACCGCAGCAAAGAAAGACGGAACGAGAGAGAGCTCGGGAATAATGCGGCCGCTCGGGGAGCACTTGACCTTCAAAGATCCTCCGCTGTTTCAGATGAACTTAGCAGGGATCAGGTGGGTCTTGACTGACTGCTGCTCCACACACACACACACACACACACACACCTCATCTGATATATGACAGGACACTGGCGAGAGGAAGAGAGGTTATTTGAACGTGATCTGCCAAAAGACGATTAAAAATGCTCCCCAGAAGATTAAAATGCATTTTGCAGGACTAAAGGAAAACCTTTCATAACATCTGTTTTAACTTCGAACACGTCCATACATCACGGCGACTTCATATATCACACAGAGCGCTCTTTTAAAATGTGAAGTCTGTTTTTCTTGTGAGCTACAAAGAGCAATTCCCCTCTGTGAGAGTCGATCAAAACTTCATTGAGACAAAGATTTGATAGACCTCTGTATTGCTTTTAAGACGTTTGGTAATGCTTTGCAGGGGGAAAAAAAATCCATAAAACGTTTGGACGTTTTAAAATAAATGATGGCCGTTTAAGGTCATTTAAAATAAATTATGGACAATTTGTTGGATATTTCCCTTCATGAACTTACAGTGAATATCAATGTTATATTCTGACTCCTTTCTGAAAAATAAATAAATAAAAAAGGAAGTTGTTCGGTTATTGTGTGGTACAAAATAATCCCATATCTGTTATAAATCTAAAAAGATTAATACGTAAAAGTACGTATTTACATTAAATATGCAATCTAAAAGACTTTGTTACACTCTAAAACATGCTGGGTTGTTACAAAGATTGGGTTGTTTTAACCTAGTAAATGGGTTATTTTAAGCAAGCGACTGGGTTGCTTTAATCCAGTGAAGGGGTTAATTTTAACCCAACGATTGGGTTGTTTTAACCTAGAAAATGGGTTATTTTAAGCAAGCGACTGGGTTGCTTTAATCCAGTGAAGGGGTTAATTTTAACCCAACGATTGGGTTGTTTTAACCTAGAAAATGGGTTATTTTAAGCAAGCGACTGGGTTGCTTTAATCCAGTGAAGGGGTTAATTTTAACCCAACGATTGGGTTGTTTTAACCTAGAAAATGGGTTATTTTAAGCAAGCGACTGGGTTGCTTTAATCCAGGGAAGGGGTTAATTTTAACCCAACGATTGGGTTGTTTTAACCTAGAAAATGGGTTATTTTAAGCAAGCGACTGGGTTGCTTTAATCCAGTGAAGGGGTTAATTTTAACCCAACGATTGGGTTGTTTTAACCTAGAAAATGAGTTATTTTAAGAAAGCGACTGGGTTGCTTTAACGCAGTGAATGGGTTGTTTTAAGCCAGTGACTGAGTTTCTTTGACCCACCAATTGGGTTAAATGTTTGCCCAAACTGCACAAATTTTTAAACAATAGTTGGGTTAAATAAAACTACCAAGCATGTTGGGAAAACATTTAACCCAATCATTGCATGGGTTTGTCCATTTTAAACCCATCTTGGGTTGTTTTTAACCCAGCATTTTTTAGAGAATACAAAATAAAATGTAGTAAAATATATTATGTTATGTTAAATACATTTCACTTTGTATTTATGATATTATTACATAACAGTAAATAGTGCCGCATCTTAAATATGTTTTATTCAGTTTGCGTCAAACATTTTTCCATGTTTTAAACTGTTCAAAAATGTGGTAATGCGGTCTCGGACCCGTGGACCCTCCGCACAAAACATGTTTAGATTGAGACAGAGTATGAATGTCAGTGAATTAACAATCAAACGATGCTGGACCTACAGTATTTTTCAGAACTATTTTCTAAGTCATCTCAATGACTTTTAACCAACTATGATTTTAGTGGATGTAAAATTTAATGGATGTAAGATGTGAGTTCCCCTGAAGTCGTTCATCACATTAACTATGGACATAATCCACTAATGTTTGACATCCAGACAGTGTCCAAATACTGTTGGGGGTCACTGTATAAATACACCACAGAGAGCAGAGACAATAAAAGAGGAAAGGCTGAAGAATTTGTCTTCATCTCCATCGTCCCTCCCTCCTGAAAAGAACAGTATTCAGTGGTTACACAGCATGAGTGTTTGAATGCTGGTGTCTTTTAAAGGGGAACTATTGTGCTGAATTCACTTATATAAGTTGTTTGCACAATTACACCAGCCTATAATGGAAAAATCCACACATCACATTTATAATCCCCACAAATCATAAACAGTCTGGTTCCAGATTTCCCCCTCCTCTTACGTAAGAAGCCCCACCCACGACTGCTAACGGACTCCGCCCTATTCGCTAAGCTCTTCCCCTGAGTGACCTGCACACAGTCCGCCATGTTTATCTCCTCGCTAGAGCATTTAACAGCAGCTTTAAATTAAGAAATGTTTTCTTATGAAATACTGACGTTATAAACACATGTGATTTCTGTCCCTGCTGTTTACGTTCACCCACTGTGTTTATGGGAACTTTGTGTGTTTTTGACAGTTTAAACAATAAAACGTGAGTTTAGTTTAGCCGTCTGACAAACAGCTTTCTGTGCGCGTGTTTCAGATGTGTCCGCTCAGAAGACCATAAATCAGAAGTTTAAACTGATATAGCTTTAAAACACATGCAGAAAATAAACTTTCATGATGAAGAAGAACTGCAATATCTGTGATCACGATATGATAATCAAAACCAAATATAAGTTTGTTAGTTTTTGGCAAAGAATCCGAGGCATGAACTGTGCAGGCTCCGCCATCTTCTGGAAAGGGGTCGGGGAGCAGCAGCTCATTTGCATTTAAAAACGCATGCACAAAAACAGCATTTTTTTTGCTTCCACACAAAAATGGATATTTATAACAAAGTATAATAAATGATCCGTGGGGAATTTTGAGCTAAAACTTCACAGACACTTTCTGGAGACACCAGAGGCTTAAATTACATCTTGTAAAAGGGGCAAAATAGGTCCCCTTTAAAGTTCCTCAATTAACCAACTTTAACAAAAAAGATGCTGGTTGACCAGCTTCACCAGCCCTTTCAATACTGAGAGCCATGACCCACTTTCCCTACTGTGAAATCAAATCAGCCAAGTCTTAATCGCTTCTAAGAGGGACCCACAGGCAATCAGCCAGGACGCACTTTCACCAGAATCCGTTTACTGCGACGACCCAGAAAGCTCGCGGGAATCTGCAGCAAACTGACCCAGTGTCTGCCGTTGGACCCAGCCGGAGATGTTAAGACATTACACATCCCAGAGATCCCCTCAGAGGAGCATTACACTGCAAGTAAAACAGTCCCAATCGGACCCTTAAATGTTGCTTTTATTGATGTAACCTAATGTAATCAGGTTGATTCAGTCATATTGGCTAGTTACAGTGTTTTAGAGGTTACCATATGAAGTGTGCGCTGCCTCCAGGGGAATTGAGTTCAGAAATTGTAAATATGAAGTGACATGTTTAAGTGGTTTTGATCTGAAGAAAACCGATGGATGCACTGGGGAATTTAATAAAACTCCCATCAAACACACGAGGCTTTTTAGCACCAGTGAAAGAAATTTAAGGATGTGTGCAAGAGATGTTTCAGGAAGTTTTCATAAACAGAACTGTACACGCCATTCACACAAGCTAAACAGTAGAGTCACATTTTATAAATGTTATGAAGTCACGATACTGGAATTTCCAACTTTGTTACGATACCTTGAACAATATCGATATTTGATGCGATATATATACCACCATACATACAGATAACTCGTTATTATCTCATAATTTTTTGATAGTTTGTTTCATATCCTCCAGCAAATGGAGGCTTATCTGAATCGTTGAACTACATTTACAAAAAAAAAGGCAAACAGTCAGAAACAAAATAAGAACAAATAAACAAATTGCAAATGACAGCACGAATAAATACAAAAGAATAAAGAGACAAATGAAATGAACATGGCTTTAAGTTTTCCAGGTGAGACTAACAGTAGTGTTGAGGTAAGAAATATTACTGAAATGAAAGTAATCCAATGTGAAATAACACTGGATAGTTTTCAAAGTAAAAACGAATGTTTTATTAGGCTACTGTCACTTTAAGAGCGTATGCACGGATCAAATATACTGTTACGAAACTATTTACGTTCCAAAACTGACTGTATTTAACTGAATACTTGGCATTTTGACATAATTTTGTATGTATTTGAAACGTGAGCTGTTGGAGAGGCGGCTTTATGTGTGCTGCACGCTACTTATATAGATCAGAGTTTGTGTATATATATATATATATATATATATATATATATATATATATATATATATATATATAAGGTGAGGGAGACTTTGTACCTATTGTAAATATGGTCATGCTCGCATGACCTGAAGGCAGATTTTAACTATTGGTCATGCTTCACATTTAATCATCATATCAAAAACAAAGATTGCAATTTGATCCTGATTTCACAATATGACCTGTTCACCGGTCTAACCCGTTCACCCATTTTGAAGCATCATGCTGATCCCATTCAATTTCCTGGATTTTGCATGAGAAATAAAGCATGACGTAGTGTTCAAAAGAGTGCAAGACAGCAGGACTTACTGAAGGGCATAAGACTGGAACAGAGAGGAATTAAATACGCCAACTGAAGAGAAGGAATGAAAGCGTCTGAGTAGGAGCGATCGGCAACGTCATAGAGGAGGAGACGGAGGGATTCAGTGGAGGGAGAAAGTGTATTGGGTTCCAGGACAGAGGATTGGAAGATGACAGGTGTCTGGGCTGCTCTGGTCTCTGCTGGAACTGTAATTGGTTGTGGCAGACGCAGACAGCATGAATGGCCTGCTTCGGGCCTCCAGGGGTCAGGTAGAGAGACGGCGGAGAGAAAAAAAACATCAACTCAAAGCCGAGATAGAAAAAAAGAAAGAGAGGAAGAGACAGAACCCAAAACGGTGTGCAATGAGTGCAATTGAGGATATGTATCCAGTGGTGTGTTTTGACAGCAAATCTCAATTTCATAATGATATAATCCCAGTGACAGCACACATCAGGTTATTTTCTGCCATGGACGTGTAGGGTTACTTGGAGAGAATAGAAAGGATGGCTGAAATCTACACAGCGCACAGGGACTTGTACAAGCCAGATATTCTGTTTAATCAGTGACTCTATCCGACATCCATAACATGGAAGTCTGCATATACCACACTGACTGTACATTATAAATACACAGCCTCGTGTCAAAATAGAAACAAACACGAGCGACTTTTGACGGAATCTAAAAACGGGAACAGTCAAAAACATTCATTATAAATATATCTACCCAGCTAAAAACATCTCATGGTGGTTTCCTGCAAAGTAGTTTTACGATCATCTGACGCAAGAGCTTCAATCTGACTGGTTGGTCAGGGAATCTGTGTGGAAAGGTTTCAATTAGAAAAACTTTAAGTTTTACATGTTTGCTCATTTAATTAATGAATCGGCAGACTCTTGGATATTTCTTACTCTTTTAGCATCACAATGTTTCATTATTTATTCTTTTGTTCTGTGATAATCAGATATTGGGTCACCAAAATTTTGTCCATTACTAATAACAACAGCAATTATTTTTTTAAGGCTGATAATCGATGAAGAACCGATCTTAAAGGGGACCAATTTTACATGATGTAAAATAATTCCCTGGTGTCCCTAGAGTGTGTAAATGTGAAGTTTTGGCTAGAAATACCCCACAGATAATTTTTCATATCATGTTACAATTGCCGGTCTGAAGAGGGCGGAGCTTCAAGAGCTCATGCTCTAGCATACCAGCAACAACAAAACAGGACAATCTCACGCTCTGAAAATGTCAAACTGTCAGTAGAGGTGTTCAGCCTTATGTTCAACAACAAAACAGGACAATCTCACGCTCTGAAAATGTCAGAAACTATTAGTAGAGGTGTTCAGCCTTATGTTCAACAACAAAACAGGACAATCTCACGCTCTGAAAATGTCAGAAACTATTAGTAGAGGTGTTCAGCCTTGTGTTCAACAACAAAACAGGACAATCTCACGCTCTGAAAATGTCAGAAACTATTAGTAGAGGTGTTCAGCTTTGTGTTCAACAACAAAACAGGACAATCTCACGCTCAGAAACTGTCAGAAACTATTAGTAGAGGTGTTCAGCCTCGTGTTCAACAACAAAACAGGACAATCTCACGCTCAGAAACTGTCAGAAACTATTAGTAGAGGTGTTCTGCCTTTTGTTCAACAACAAAACAGGACAATCTCACGCTCAGAAACTGTCAAACTGTCAGTAGAGGTGTTCAGCCTCGTGTTCAACAACAAAACAGGACAATCTCACGCTCTGAAAATGTCAGAAACTGTTAGTTGAGCCCTATGTTTCAGAATCAATCTCCGTGAAAATCCAGTGTTGAAAAGACCCTCTTTTGTGAAGTAATCCGGTGCAAAATGTTTGGCGCAAACCTATAAGACTTTACTGATATTCTTCAGGACATTTCCTTCAAAAATGAAATTTAACCAGTGTCCTCAGTGACGCAGATGGTGGGAGTCTGTGTCGACTCTGTGAAAAACAGATATTCATGTTACTAAGATTACATTTCACAGTGTTCGTGTATGCAATGAGAGCTCAACAGAAACAAGCCCTGCCTACCCCTCCTGAACACTTCAAACCAACAGAGCAACAGCCTTATTCATCCAGCTGATAAGAGCAGCCAGCAGAAACACAATAGCCCACCTGAGATGATCAGATAGACCCCCGACGCTGTGAATGAAGCCCACTGAAAGAGGACTGCGCTAATGAGAGCTCTCATGAGACTGAAGACAGCCTGAGCATGTTAATTACCTACAAGGGTGTCATGATGCCACGTAGAGGGAAAAGAAGAAAAAAATCTCCACCTATGGAGGTTGACAAGAACTCATCTGGGCTTCAGGAGATGGGCCGTTCTGGTAAGATTGATGATAGATTTACAGTAAACTCATTAAGTGCATCTCAGTATATTTCTGCCGATTCAAATCACTAAATTCCACATCCGATCCAGCATTAAATATACATTAAGGAATCAATAATAAAAACATCATTCAAGGTGTGTGTTAAGCTGGTCTTAGTAAATGATGACCTGCTGTCTTACATTCCTGCGGAAACTGCTGACGAATCCTCATAACATCTATTTAAAGGGACAGTACACTCAAAAATTTTAATTCAGTCTGTATTCAAACAACCTCATGTCACTCAAAATCTGTGGAAAAAGCAATTTTTGGAACAACATAATGAAAGTGAATGTGGACTGAGACGTTCAAGCTTCAAACATGACAAATAAAACACCTTATATGCATCATGAAAGTGTTTTGATCGAATCTATAGCTTTACGTCAATATTTAAGCTTTTTAATGAATCAGTTGATCGAGTTCACAAATCAAACTGATTCAGTTCTTGCGTTCAATTTACTGACTCAATCATCCAATCAAGATTATCATTAAATAACAGCATTAATTTGTGCATGACTTCAGAAGATCAGGAATATTGCAACGTACTGCTAATTTTAAGCTTGAAAGCTCTAGTCCTGATTTATCCTAAATTTTAAAAAAAAGTGTGACCAATATATTTGTACTTTTTTTCATAACACACAGAATTGAGGTAATAATGACTAATTTCAACAATATATCGTTATCTTGCAGTATATAAAAATGCACCGATGTGATTCGCAAAATACAGTTAAGACTCGGCTTAATATAGGCTGTTCATAAGATATAATTCACCCAAAAATGTCAATTTATTTAATCACCTCATGTTTTGTTACACTTCCATATATTTTATGAAACCTGAGAGATTTCTGTCCCTCCATTTATAGTCCATTCAGTGACATTACTACATTAAACTATTGAATATAATGTATAGTTATGGGTCCTGATAATGATAAAATAATAATATTATTATTTGTTTAATAATAATACAGTAGTAATAATAAAAAACCTCCTTTATTTTGGCTTAAAATATCGCAATCGTAAGGTGATTTGTATCGAACTGTGACTTAATAAAAATTTTTAGGTGTTTCTTTAACATATTTAAGTATGAGTGATTTAAACCATTATAATAATAATCTTTATTTATCTAAAGAAGGGTGTATAATCTGATGTTCTGCTCGCAGTGGCTTATATCCCAATCAACTCACCGGCCACGTACACTCAGGGCTGGGTGGGTTACTTTTAAAATGTATTTCACAACAGATTACAAAATACATGCTTTAAAAAGTAATTTGTAACGTATTCCGTTACATTACTCAAGTTTAGTAACTTAATCTAAATACTTTAGAATACTTTGAAATACTAATAAGTGTGAAACAAACACAAAAAAGGTCATTGCAAGTTTTTATCTCACAATTCTGACTTTTTTCCTCAGAATTGTGTGATATAATGTTGTAATTGTGAGTTATAAAGTCAGAATTATGAGATATAAACTCACAATATTGAGAAAAGTCAGAATTATGAGATATAAACTCGCAATATTGAGAAAAGTCAGAATTATGAGATATAAACTCGCAATATTGAGAAAAGTCAGAATTATGAGATATAAACTCACAATATTGAGAAAAGTTAGAATTATGAGATATAAACTCACAATATTGAGAAAAGTCAGAATTATGAGATATAAACTCACATACTAAATTCACAATTGCAAGAAAAAAAGTCAGTATTGCAAGTTTATATCTCTCAATTCTGACTTTATAACTTGCAATTGTGAGTTTAAATCTCGCAATTCTGAGAAAAAGAAGTCAGAATTGTGAAACACAAACTCACAATTGTGAGGGGAAAAAACAAATTGTGAGAAAGTCACAGTGACGAGTGAATTATAAAATGACTCACAAAACATGAAAACAGTCGTGGATCATCAGGTCATGACAGGACAGTTCAGTTGTTTTTATAAATTCAGTCATTTTGTCTTGTTCAGGACAGAACTAAATAAAAATAACAACATTTTTATGATCCTCTTAAAAGTATTAAAATGTTGATGAAACTTAACTCCACTTTTTCAGACGGTCAGAGTCAGAGAATCACCAATTGCTGTTTAAATGACATTAAAACTCAAAGTAATCACTTTGGTAATCTAAAACACTTTTCAGATGTAACTGTAATCTGATTACCACCCATTTAAAATGTAACTGTAATGAAATACAGTGACTCAAATTTTGTATTTTAAATATGTCACTAAGTTACTTGTATTTCGTTACTCCCCAACCCTGCGTACACGGACATCTAAATGTCGTTATACCCCAAAAACTTTTAAAACACATGGCTACAAGAATATTAATATGCGTCATCTGAGCAAACCATAGAAACGTACAAGCGCTCGACCCTGCCGACCAAACACACACACGCCTGCACCTTTTAAAACGCATTTATGCACGACTGTCAAAAAACGCAGACTTGAACAAACATGCGCTGATCAGAATTCAAATGGACTTCCTTGCTGATTTCCAAATGAGCGGCGTTGACGGGCCGCGTGCAGCCGAGCCTAATTGAATGTCATCATTTTCCATTATTTGTTGCCTTTTTTAAATGAAAGCACTTAGCCTTTTTTATTCACGTTTCTCAGAGACAGTTGGATCCATGAGCCCTAATGAATATTTAAACAGGGAGCAGCGGTCTCATCTCCTGAGTGGTCTCCGAGCGTCGCTAGAGCCCGGCTCGGGAAGGAGGGGTGACCATTACCGAAACTCCACCACGGAGCGGCTGAAGAAAAACACGGATATTACAAAAACAGCACTATGGAAAATGTCAGTGATTAGAACCGGCTGCCATTTCAGAGGCAGAGCGGGCCCGGCTAATGAGTCCATTAGCACCTTCCTTGCATAAAGAAGACAAGCAAAAAAGCCTCATTTTAATACATTAGCCCGCTGACAGTTTCACCGCCGAGGCTATTCAGCGCAGCTGACGCGCTTTTCCGAGGGCTCTGACCTTTTGTGTTTGCTGAGCGCCGGCTCCGAGGAGAGCGTGCATTCGGCTCTCCTGGGCATCAACACTGGAGAAAGTGTGAGAAACCAACACCTTTCGCTTTCACTGACTCATTGAGAATATCAGCAGCTCACTGCTTTTTCACTTACTAATGGTTCAGAAGAGGTAACACAATTGCTCGTGTGGGCATTAGTTTCCAAATTTAGCTCTCAAGTCCTTGAAAACATTCGCGAAGCGTGCCGTTTAGATATATACACCTTTCACCTTGGCCCACAACCAACACATGAAGTGCTCTTGTGTTTTTCACTCCCACTGAAAAGTCTAAATGTCCTTGCTCACGCGCTTAATTTAGTTTATTCAAAAATAGGCCTACGATTGACTACAATCACAGTTATTCCCTCCTTGAAATTTTAATTGTGATTATTAATTTGCATTGATGTTTTGAATAGCAACTGCATGCCATATTTATGTAAAAATAAAAAAAACAAGCTGGAAATACTCATCCTGGAAATGTCGTATTGCTTTTCTATAGCATTATTAAGCCTCGATACATTGGTTTATTTCTACTGTAAATAAAAGTAATAAGGGCTTTGGTTATAACTTGGTTATAAGGACAGGATTTATTTTAAATGGAACACTTTTGTAATATTATACATGTCACTTTAGATCAGTGTTTCTCAAACGTTTTCAGCCCAAGGACCTCTTTATCTTCCAATTTTTTTTCTGGAGGACCACCGAACAGAATCCCACTCTAAAAACAACAAAATAGGAAGGATAAACTAAATTTAAGGTTAATATGCAACTGTTTCAAGTCAAAAACTAATTATTCAAACACAAATGCAATGATATGATCCATTTTTTCGTTATTAAAACACACTGACGTCAACCGCGATCCGGTGCAGGTTAAGAGCTTGGCCATCTTTTCGCGGACCACTAGGGGGCGATGGCGGACCACACTTTAAGAATTACTGCTTTAGATCAATGTAAAGCCTCCTTGATGAAAAAAAAGTATTACATTTCTTTAAAAACAAGTCTTCCTGGCCAAAGAGACTACAGTGGCACACATGCTCCATTTTAGACATTCTACTAACTTTACGTAACTTTAATTACTGTACGTGTCAATTAACTCTCATTAGAGCATTAGTAGACTGTTCGGGTTCAGGTTAGTAGAATAAGTGACAAATAGTACAACTAAGAATAAGTAAGTTACTGGCAATCCTCATTTTGTCTGCGTGAGATTCTCCAGCTTTGTTGTTGTTGAGCTGTTAAAGCTCCGCCCTCTTCTGGAGCAGCAGCTCATTTGCATTTAAAGGGACACACACAAAAACGGCGTGTTTTTACTCACACCCAAATTTGACGAGCGATAATAAATGATCTGTGGGGGATTTTGAGCTGAAACTTCTGGAGACACCAGAGACTGATATTACATCTTGTGAAAGGGGCGTGATAGGTCCCATTTAAGTTACTAATGTCTGTTGGGGAGCATGAAAATAAAGACGAGTTTTATGGATTTTTTTGTGCTTGAAAGTCACTTTATCAGTTATTTCTGTCAAACTTGTGCAAAACAACATGAGATTGAGTATTGAATTTTGAGTGAACTAAAGCCTGTTTTTTTCAGCCCTGGAAAGGATCAGTGTTTCTAATTATGCCGTTCTATCGTGGTCGATCATCTCCCACCACAACAATAAGGCTTCACGCTAACCCAAAGTGGCCCACGGCACAAAGCGATAGATCCCCGATTCCTAATCCCATGCTAAGCTTTCCAATATCAGCGAGTTGTCTACCTGCCGATTAAACAACCGTGTGGTCTCCAAGCCGGCGATTGTACTACGAGCAGAAATCATTTCTAGAGAGTCTGTCAGCGTAATACAGATGGAGGATCATTCACAAATCCTCAATATAATCAGAGCTTACAGGGATAACTCATGTACTAAATATGAAAAGCCATCTGCCGTGCTGAAGTGTAATGCAGTTACTATGGTGAAAATGGAAAAGAGAGCCTGTGCTTACACATACCCGCACACATCCAGCTATAATTCACTGCCTGAGATGAAGGATAAGGCCATTTATTAGGTGACCTCTGGCCTTGTGCTGCCAATAGACCTCCATGATTAGCCATTTCGTCATGCCGGCCTGCGGACCATCACACTGAGAAACAGCTCAACGCGGTCAATCTCTATTTATTGAGTCTTGCGCTCTGTTAGTAAGGCCTTCGGCGAGTCCTTATTTCGTTTTTCCACTGACCTCTCGCATGATTGATTGAACGATTCGACCGGAAAAGATGCAGCTTGCTTTGTCCTGAATAAGGTTAATTGACCGGCAGAAAACAATTCATTACACTGGCACGTTCTGATAAGATTATTTTGCAAAGAGTGACCATTCCTTGACCCGCTGCAATGAGGAGGGAAGGTTTCAGGGGATGTGCCCGAAGTCAAATTCTGAATTCAAAAGGAGATTTCGGATTCTATGGAGGCCCAGAAGGTGGTGAAGGAAAAAAAATACATTTCAATTAGGGCTGTCAATTTAACGTGTTAATAATTAGGTCTGTTTTTTCCCCATAACTATTTGTTCATCTCACATTTCATACAGTTTGCTGGTGTCGAACATTCTTTTTTGAATGAATCTGTGTTTTGAGCGAATCAATCAAGTGAATCAATGACTCATTCATAAAGAGAATCATTTAATTCATCCCTGAATGAATCAGCTGTTTGAATGAATCAAGTGAGTGAATGATTCAACGACTCATTCAGATATTCACTGCCACTTACTGGCCGTTTTAGTTTCTTATTTGGAGTATAATTTAATAAAAAAAAAACATTAAAGGTACAGTTTACCCGAAAATGAAACTCAAATCAAAACATTTCTTTCTAAAGCTACTTTTTATAGTGTCAATTCGATGCTTTTCTCATTTAACACTAAGATTTTAATTGCTTGACAGCGCTAATTTCAATACTTGTGTGTACTCTCGCAATTATATAGTTGGGAAATTATATTGTATATAATTTGTGGGCATCAGGGAGCCGCTATTAATACGATCGCTTTCCAATGCACACTCGCATTTTACTTTCTCTTTTGAATTGGCCCTGTCCCAAACGACAACCTAAACACTCGCTGTCTATGTAGGATACTGTATCCCAGAATGCAATGTTCTCAATTTGACCATCCATTTCTAGAGTGATGAATGATCTGGATGCAACATCAACGGTCATTTTAAATGTTAATAGCTTTATTAATCCTTCTTGATTGAATGGAATTCCAAAAGAGATTAGTGGATATTTTTACACAAAAATAAAATAAAAACAAATAGTTTTCTGTTATTTTAACTGGATGCCACCACCACGATTAACCAAGATGTGTATTGAGGTCATGTGACAACAAAAAGCCATACTATTCTCCAGTGTAGCCAAGTCCAACATTTTGGAATTGACCGTTCACAAAGCCCCGCCCCCTTTAGTTACTGTTGCTATGTCCGACAAGCCACACATCATGTTCTCACGATGTGAAAAATACAGCGAGGAGCAAAGAGGACACTGACAACGTATGAAACAGTTTCATATTTAAAATATTGTAATTTTTTAAAGCAGTTGAATCAATAAATAGCGTCTAGTGTGTGTTTAATGTGTGGTGACAGATCGCTGTAGCTCCTCGTGAAGCGATCATCTCTTCATACTAGTTCATTTATAGCATCAAATAAACATGAATGAACATCAGAAGGAATGTTGTTTCAAGACGTGATTCAAGTTCACCAACGTTAATCTACTAACTCCCCTGACCGCTTTGACGGACAAAATGGCGGATTCGGGGTTATGATTGGTCAGATCGCCTGTCAATCAAACTGTTAGGCTACTTTAACACCTGCCGCAGGTTGTTTTTCATGTCCACGAGTTGAAGCGACCGCAAATAACATGATATTTAGCCCCTGGAATGCAAATTTCACCAGGGGAACGGCGGCTAAAACACGGATTTTACCTCCGGAACGCGATTGGGCTCGTTTTGAGTAGCAATCGGGCGGGTTTTTTCATTCTCATTCATAAATATCAGAATGTAGCAATTGCAAAAAAAGAAAAAAAAAAAAAAAAGCACAACATAAATGTATTTAACAGAGAAAAATGGAGCTGATATCTGCTTGTGAGCGTGTGAAGCCTGTGAACGTTTCATCATGAAGGTGTTGTCATTAGCTCCTCAGCAGGTTCCTCTGTGTTCCTCAAGCCTGCCCATTAGCAAACAACATACAGCCACTCAGCAACTATTAGATGGGAAACAGCCAAACGCAGAGAGAACGAGAACAACAGCCCCACAATTACACTCACAGGAGCCCGTCATGCTTTACTCGCTTCCACTTTCCACAGCCATCCGAGATCTCAAAGTTCATAAAAGAAAGTGCACTGCATAATGATGCGACATGCAAATACATAAAGAAAAGTGGGAGTTTGCAGAAAAGCTGCAAATTCAATCAACAAGAGGTTTGAACCTGCCGGAGCTGTGTGGGTTGCTAGATATTTGCTTTATGTTTTGACGTGTTTGCAGGCGATGCAGAAATCAAAGCTAGAGATGAATTAGGAGCAATCGAAGCTACTTCAGCAAACACACAAACTGTTCTACAATATACCAAATAAGTAGCATTTGCAAAAAAGAAATTGTTGTCGTGTCTAGTTTAAATAATGAATCAATAATGAATGAACTCAATGAATCGAGAAGATCTGGGGTTTGAGCTACTATTACACCACCTTAAAATGAGGCAAAAAGATTAATTCAACAGCTGGCTTCGACTTCTTTGGAGAAAACGTCCACAAACGCACACACACACACACACACACACACCCGCGCTGGAATAAAAGCACGACTGCCTGCTGGAAGCCTATGGATTTGCCGAGCAAGTAAACAGAACAGATAGTCTCTGGAATGCTATGTCTCAATAATTTGTATCCCGGAGCACAACTACCTTCCCCGGCACAGGCAAACGAGGCGCCGAGTGAATCTGAATGAGTCGCTGAAGCCCTCAGCTACTTTCATTGCAAACTTATTTGCATTTGCTCGCAAAACACACACGCACACGCACACACTCTCACTTCAGAAGCAAACAAAGGGACTGCAACTGCTAAACAAAATTCATATTAAGCCATAAATCACATAATTGAGTCAGAAAAACCCAAGGAAAGGCCCCAAAAAGTATTTGGACACTTTAGGACAAAATTAAAATGCATGAATGGCTTTGCGTTTTTTTAAGAAAATATCCAAGCTTGACATGATGACTTCATACATCCAATAAAAGTGACCAAGAATGCATTTAAAAGTAAACGCAAAAGAAATTGGTTAGTTCTGTTGGGTCTAGAATCATTTCCAGGTGCCACTCGGGTTGATTTTTTTGCATGGATTGCAATGACATTCAAACATATTAATAGGGATGCACTAATATTAACATTCTGGCCGATGCTAATGTTAAATGGCAGATAAAAAAAAACTTAAAATCATTTGTTTTAAATGCCAGTAAATCCGAAGTGAATTTAGGCACCATAACATTATAATCTACAGTATGAAAAAAAAAGATTTGCTACATTTAAGAGTTTTATTAATTTTGAGATTGTGAAATTTTAGATTAATGAAAATAATGTTCTAAAAGTGGAAATAAACTGCCTAACGAACGTTTTAATGATATTAAAAGTAGTTTTTGGGTAGGGTTAGGGGAAGGTGTACGGTGGGTTTTTATTCTCAGAAAAAGGAAGCATCCATTTTTACCGAGTATTTTTTTTTTATTATTATTATTATTAAAAGGAATTAAATAATTCAAAGATTAAAAAGGATTTAAGGATATATTTTGGAAAAATATATATTTACTCTTATATTTATGTCTAATATGTCAAAAACGCAAAACGTTTCTCATCAGATTCAGTTATGAATTACTTAATCATATCTTATTATTCAAATAATAGCATGTTTTCAACTCAAAACGGCGACGTTGACTAGTTTGCATCACATTACTTTCGGTCGCTGAATATTATAATCATAAAACAGTCGTCAAATATTAATGTTTCGCTACTTACTCGCCACAGTCTCTTTCACTGATCAAACGAATTCGAATTTGTAACTGTAAGCCCCGCCTACTTTGATCTGATTGGCCAGCGCACTGATTCTGACAGTGATGAGCGCTGTTAGACCGCTGAGGCGGGGGGGGGGGGACTTGTGGTGCTCTTTATATTTATTGCCTTTTTATATCACATATTTTAGTAATAATCAAAAGCTAGGTATCATTCGCTACCTTACAAACTCAAGATTCAACCTGTGAAAACCGTTTTGAAATCAGATGTTGTTACCATGGAAACGGTACTTGTATTTGTTTTAGCGAGCTCCACCCCTAGAGGGCGGTGTCAGGTTTCACATTACAATTACAGTCAAAATCTTTTCTAATCTTGACAAAACACACATCATCAGTCTCACCGTTCCATATTTGCCAACTGTTTTGTGATAGAAGTGATATTTGGACAGAAATTGATCGATTTGTAACAGGAGGCTGCATTAAAAAAAAAAAATCAATAGAATATTGGTGACGCCCGGTGGATGTTTTTGGTACTGCGCCTAAACAGAATCTCATGGGGACTTTAATTTTTTGTGAAATCAACTTCAAATTTGGAACTCAACTTGGTACATTTGATAGCAATTTTAGAACAAAATATCTTTGATAAAATATAAATTTGATATAAAATATTATAAATCAATAATATTGGTGGGACAATTTTGAAAAGTTGAATTGCCACTGAGATGACTGGTAAAAGTTTGCCAATTGACTTTTTGATTTTAAAGTGTCTAAATGCTTTTTTAACACAATAAGCCGCACAGAAAACTCACGCTGACAGAAGTCCTTGTTCTCTTCGAAGCCCGGCTTGCAGACACAGCGTCCGATGGGCACCAGCCATCCACCGTCTCCACTGCAGTACATCCTCGGCGCCTCAAACTCCTCAGAGTCGTTCACACAAGATCCCCTAACCTCCACCAGAGCCGAATCTCCCCCCGTCACCGTGTCGGGAAACTGGGCCAAGTTCAGAACGGCCAGAGGACACTTCTTATAGAAGACCCTCAGGGACACCAGCGCGATGCAGGCTCCGACGTCTTGGAAAGCCAGGTAGAAACCCTTCTTGCTCAAGTTACTGATGTCCCTCACTTCCGTGTTCAGCTTCATGACGCGATCGCCCACGTCGGTCTGCGTGAAGCTCTCGTCGGCCGCGATGGTGTCGATCTTGATGTACTGGCTCTCCTTGATGAACCACAGGTTGGGGTTGTTGGACTCGTAGTAGTACATGTTGAAAGTTTCTTTGCAGGTGCCAGGGACTCCAGGCAGACTGTTGCAGTCACGCAGGGTGAACTTAATCTCGATGTAGACGCGCTGCGCTCCATCTCGTGGGATGTGGCGCGTGCGTAGCCAGTTGTTCTGATTAGCCTCCATCACGTTACACACCTGGTAGGAGCGCATGGGGGTGTTCCTCTCATCCATCACACTGATTTCCTCCCACTGCAACAGACACAACAACTGTTATGGTTGCAAAAATCCTATTTTAAATGCTGGAAACTTTAGTGTGTGTGTATATATAGGCCCATTTTTGATCTAAAATGCCCCTTTTGTTTCATATTTATATCATATGATATACTTGAGCAATATCACACAAGTGCTGCTTTTGCCCTGAATATCACGAATGCAAATGTGAGAGTGATTTTATACGACAGTTCAAAAAAAATAAGAAGTTATTATTGTTATATTTTAGACACAATATTGTCTGCTTTTGCTTAATTTTGCCAAGAAAATATTAGTTAAAGCCAGAGCGGTGTTTCTTTTCTGAATGAATCCGTGTTTTGAGCGAATCAATCAGGTGAATCAATGATTCAATGACTCCTTCATAAAGAGAGCCGTTTACTTCATTCCTGAATGAATCCATTTGAACGAATCGAATGACTGAACAGCAGGGTTTTCATCCAAACGTGAAGCACATCTTTTAAAAGTTTGCGAAAAGACGAAAAAAAAGTTATATATGTTAAAAAAAAGTAGTTCGAGTGGATGACAGTGGTATTGAAAACCAACAGTAAATAAAATATCATCAGCGAAAACAGCCAGAATTTATTCGGCAAATTCATTTCCATCGCCGTTATTCACATTTTTCGCACACGTCAAAAACCACCAACCAAGCGAACGTAATTTTTTTTTTTTTTTTGCGAATTAAGGGATTTTTATTTTTTATTTTTTCAAAATTTGCCATTTCCATCATTTATTTCTGATGCGATGCTTCAAAATGCACATCATTTAGACATTTACCGCCACCTACTGGCAGTTTTATATGGAGTATCATTTCATTAAAAATATATATAATTTCATATTTCCATATTCATAAAAAAAAACATTAAATTAAATTAAAGTTTTGTCAATTACTCACCCTAAATTCTAATATATGTTTTTCTAACGCTGCTTTTTTATATTTGATGCTTTTCTCATTTAACACAATAATGACTTTAAAATATATTTTGGCGGTAATTTCTCAGCCAAATTTGATGTGATTAATTTGTGATTAATTAGATTAATCGCCACATTGCGTAATTAATTAGATTAAAAATTTTAATAAGAAGAAGGAATGTTATTTGGGCGCCAAATCAACATATTAGAATGATTTCTGAAGGATCATGTGACACTGAAGACTGGAGTAATGATGCTGAAAATTTAGCTTGCTTTTATATATATGTTATATATTTTATATATATATATATATATATATATATATATATATATATATATATATATATATTTTTTTTTTTTTTTTAAATATATATTTTATATATATATATATATATATATATATTTTATATATATATATATATATATATATATATATATATATATATATATATATATATATATATATTTTTTTTTTTTTTTTTTTTTTTTTTTATATATATATATATATATATATGGTCACACTTTAGTTTATGGTCCAAATCTCACAATTAACTACAAATTGTGCCTCAATAAACTCCTAATTACTGCATATTATTCGATAGTAAGGTAGTTAAGTAGTTTATGCATTGGTAGGAAGGGATGCATATATATGAAGTGCATTAATATACACTTAACAAGTACTAATAAACAGCCAATACCCTAGTAATACACATATTAATAAGCAAATAAGTTAATAGTGAGAATTGGACCCTAAACTATATATACATGTGAGGATGCAAGTTTGTATGCTGAACTCTGGGCTTAAATATCGCATGTACATTATGAAAATATTTGTTTGTATTGTATTATTTCTTTGACATGTACACTAATGAAACACAAAATGCCAAAGTTAGATTGTGTTTATATGTGTGTGTGTCTCCAGTTGTGTGTAAGGCACTCGTCTCCCATCATCTCTTGCCATCTGCTTCCACTTGTCTCAGGTTCCTTCATTTGGAACACTTCATGCATAAGTAACATTTCACTCCTTAAAGGGAAAGAAAATAAACCATCCAGGGAGTCTTAGAGGGGTGGGCAATTTCTTCAACGGCTGGTTCTCAAAAAAGATTCTGATTTGCTTCAATAAATTCTATTCCTTCTCTGTATAATTTGCAGCGGAGATGAGCTGGAGGACCACCGGCTCCGTTCTAAGTGATTTTAGGGATTCATCCGAGCTGCTGATCAATCAGCGGGTAACGTACTACACTTCAAATACTCAGCATTCAGGAGTCGTCGCTTGACCACTTGAGTTGCCGCTCGAAGGCATTCATCATCATTTGCACTCAAGATTTCTTTAACAATGCATTATGGGAGCAATCCACCGCGAGAAGACACAAAAAGTTATGACTTTTAAAGTTTCAACCCAAAGATAAAAATCATCTTTTACTCAACAAACCTCTTTGACTTTTCGCTTTCGTGGAACATAAAATGGGAACGGCTTTTTTCCATTTACAGTGAACGGAGACTATAGAGTTTCAAGCCCCAAAAAAGATGCAAAACACCATTAAAGTATCATAAAAGTGATCAATAAAGACTGTATTTGTCTGAGAAACAGAAAGTAGCCATGTTGGACTATCAACAAATTCTTCTTTTGATTCAGATCTTTTCAATAAATATATATAGTCTTGACTCTTTATTCCAACGACAACCATTTTGTCTGTCCACGCCAGACACGACGCAACTACAAGTCAATTGAAAAGCACAGCCAATCAGAAGAGCACGTGGGCGGGATCTCTCGTATATGTAATGAAATGAATGAATATTACACGACTGATACAATCTTTGTCATAGAAGTTGAGTTGACAGATTGAACGTTCTTGTTTCATTTTATTTATTTTGAAGATTTGAGGTGATATAAACGACTATAAAAGACACAAAATGATATTCAAACTCACATTAGATGCTTTTAACATTAAATAAAGCTCATAAACATTACCTGAGGTTATTGTCGCCATACTTTGTGTTGTTGTGCCGCAACATTGCGGAAAAATAAAAACGTTTCTAAAATATCGAGGCTAGTTAGGACAAAAACTGGAAAAGATTCCTTGTATCGCGTGTTGTTAGGACACTAAGGGTGTGTTCACACTTGTAGTTCGGTTGGTTTGGTTCGTTTGGTCCGGACCAAAAAACAAAAACAAAGCATATAGTCCTGGTCCGCTTAGCGTTCACACTGGCATTTTTAACAGCGAACCTGAAGTTACCGAACCAAATGCAGAGGGATACGGTCACGACCTGATTGGTCGGCTTTTATGGCGTATATTTGGCGACGGAGCTCGCTTACTGAACATTCAAAACAATGCTGTGTTCTGGATTAAACGCCATCATTTTATGCGTGAACATGTGCTTTATTTTAACCAGCTGAGAACTCACGAAGAGCTCATAAAATGTTCAAAACTCCAGGATTTCCAGAAACTTCACCTCCTCGTTGCTCCACGTTTTCCCTCGACTCATTTTGGATACACCGATCTTTCCGCGTCGTCACATCAGCTGACTTGTAGCGTCGCATCTTGTGACATCACGTCCTGTTTTTGGTTCGTTTACATGTCTTTGGTCCGTGTTGTGTTCATATATCAATCGAACCGCACCAGAGTTCGTTTGGAAGCGGACCGAGACCCGTCTTTTTAGCGGTATCGGTCCGCACCAGGGTTCGGATGGCAGCGTTCACATATGTTCAAACGAACCGCACTAACTGAGCAATCGCACCAGGGTTCGTTTTAATCCAACCAAACATGACAAGTGTGAACGCACCCTAAAACTCCTGTGCTTTCGTTTCCTTAATGAAGCTTAAAAGCTCCCGTCCTCAATAATGGCAAAGAACAACCAGTACATAAAATTTCTCTTTTTTTTGTGTTCCAAGGGGGGAAAAAAAACAAAGTCGAATGGGTTTGGAATGACACGAAGCTGAGTAAATGATGACAGCATTTTCATTTTTGGGTGAACTAATCCTTTAACAACCCTTAAACTGATTGGCAGTGAATATGGGTGCACATTTAAGCCAATGGCCAAGGAGACAGAGTGCATCAGAATGTCTCCAAAAGAGCCATTTTCCACATCAGCGCAATCAAGCATTTGAAGTATTTTATACCGGTCTGGAGTGCACATCACTCGCCGGCCATGCCATGATGTCATAGAAACAATGAGAGCGTTTATGACACGTTGCCATTAGCTTATAGCTTCAAAAAAAAAATGATCGTAGCTCGAGGAGAATGGCTTTAAACTGAGCCATATGCTGACTGGTGGGAATGGGTGGACGTTACAGATCAAAGTGACAGAGCCACTAGACGTCTTGGGTGCGCTCTTTCCCTGCGAGTGCAATAATTAGGCATATTTATGTAGGGATAAAGGCCATTCTGTTTATTTTCAAAAGCCAACTGCTACGGAAAGTTTCTTTGGAAATGCATTGTCTGAATTCATGAAGGATTTTACCACAGATGGGTGGTTACACAAAAGTCTAACGGGTCGTGTTACACACCCCAGATCTCCAGACGCACATATACAACCGTGCCACGATACAGGGCACAGCCGTCCAAAGGAAATTGGCCATGTGCAGTTGATATATTCCTGAATACATACACCGAAACGCTCATAAATCCACCTACGTACGGCGAGTTCAACACGATTGTTAAGTGAAAAGCAGGTTATTTGGACAGGAGGTAAAGCTTAGCCACTCTCAATCAACATGGCGGTCATAAGTGTGACGTGGGCGTCTTGTTAATTAGCGTCTCCAGCTGGCCTCTTCCCTGAAATACCTCAACTTCATTCCCCGGTCACCCTTCACAGGCTCTGAGCGCTTTGAAGCCGGGCAAATATGTCAGATCAGGGGGTCTGCTTAGCCCTTCATTGGCTTAACTTAATTGCAGGCCCACAATCATCTGGTAGTTTAAGATACTTAAATGCAATTGCCTTTAAATCCCTAAAAGAAGGTCTGTTTTTTGAGGGGATAGAAGGCCCCTTTTTGGTGGACATGTTATTATGGCTACCTGTTTTCTATCACTCCAGGTGAATTACTCCCTTCTATTTTAGTAACAGACATGCACACATACCCTAAACGACGACAGCCATTTGAGAGCCGACCCAAAACAAACCTTCCACATCTGGGACAGGGAAAGCTGTATTAGTCTTGACCTGCGAGGGTCAAGTGGCAGTCGATTGAGTCAGTAAGGTAAATATCCAGCGGCTGCCTTGGGAACATGTCGGCTTTCCTGTTCGGCGGGTCACGGGTCGCCGTGATAATCCTCGAGTATGAAACGCAAGCCGCAGCTGTGAGACCTGATTTAGCCGTACAGTTCACTCCCATTAAATAACTGCCATACCAGCAAAACAAAGAGACTCCTACTATCACTGGATCTGAGGTAAACACAGCGTGAGGACCGGGAGGAATGTTCTCTTGAAGAGTTTAGCAGACGTAATGTAGAAACAAGCCAATTGGAAGAGACTCTCACAGTCACTAAATGGATCCAGTAATAAAAAATCTCTCAATTTGTATTAAAAGTTAAATTTAGTGAGTAGTTTGCTGTAAAAAAGGAAATACGTAAGGGATAGCTGTGCATTAAATGTTTTAATGTACGACGTGGAGTCAATTAACCACCTGACGTGAAGAAAATTAAAATAGTTTAATGCACAGCTAGCCGTGGATTATCCCCGCGTATAACAGGGTCATTTGACAGCGTTGACAACTTAAACGGGACCTGTTATGCACCCTTTTCACAAGATGTAATATCAGTCTCTGGTGTCTCCAGAAGTTTCAGCTCAAAATCCTTCACAGATCATTTATTATCGCTTGTCAAATTCGCCTCTATTTGGGCGTGAGCAAAAACACGCCGTTTTTGTGTGCGTCCCTTTAAATGCAAATGAGCTGCTGCTCCAGAAGAGGGCGGAGCTTTAACAGCTCAACAACAACAAAGCTGGAGAATCTCACGCAGACAAAATGAGGAAAGTGTTCAAACTGATGGAAAGACTCAGGAAGAAGTTCCAACTTTTAGACGTCTCTGAACGGTTAGTGGATAAATTGATGTAGTTGCATTCAAGATATAGTTCATCTATAAATGAAAATTGTCATCATTTACTCACCCTCATCAAGTGTTAAAGTTTGTTAATAAATACTATGTTGAATCAAATATAATATTTCTTTCTAAAGCTACATTATGTAATGTATATTTGATGCTTTTCTCGTTTAACACAATAATGACTTTAAATGATCTTCTGGGGGTAAAAGCAGTCCGGCGTAAAATGACGGCATCAACAACACTCGACTACAACAACTCTTCCTCTTCTCTAAAGCAGCCTGACATGGCCCCGCCCCCTTTGTTGCGTGTTCTCGGGGGCGGGGTTTATGTAAATTGTAACGTTTGTGATGTCACAAACCCGGGAAGAAGCTCGGTAGAGTCCCTACCAGCCGTTTGTTGTATATCTCCCTCACTTCTGAATACGCAATAAGACGGCATTGAGACATCTCCAAAGTTCCCTTTCGTGTAGCATTTAGATGTTTTTCTTTAGAAGATCTTAAAATGAATGTCTAAAGGGCTTAAAAATCTATAGTATAAAGCATTTTTAGCACGTCCGCTTCAATTTTTCCAAAGTCTTTCCAGTTTGTTGGTTAAATAAGGTTAACACAAGCTCAACGTATTTTCACTTTTTATCCTGTTTATTCAATCTATTGGTCCAGATACATCAAACATCCCTAGAACACACTATGTCCAATCCTGCGCACTATGTAGGGCAGATAGTATGCAAATTGGAATGCAGTCTTGGAGAAACAGCCCCCTGTAGACCTCCATTGATCTGCTGCGGAGCTGGTGATGTTCACTCACTACAGCAGCGCTCAGTCCCACTACAGAAATCAAACACTCCACACCGTTTACACAAGCTAATCTTCTCTGTGTAACGTGTGAGACCTGCACGAAATACTGCGACTGTTAAACATGAAAGATCTCATAACTCAAGTTTGGTTTGCATCTGTAGCTCTACAGCGTTTGCATTGTCTTCGACGACTTCAATTTTAAATGGCATTCAGTATTCACATGTTCTCTTAGGGAGGGGCGGCGGGTTTGGGTTATTGACAACATATCAGCCTGTTATGCAACACAACACTCCGTTATGCAAGTCTAATATTTCTCGGTTTGGGAAGACGTCGCACGGTTTTCCGCAATAAATATAATTTGTAAATTCTGTTCATGTCCAGATTTAGCTGCTACATGACACATCTTGTAGACGCACGTGTCGGGCATGGGCAATGTGATCTAGCTTCTGACGTCTCTATTAAATCATTTAAAAGGGAGCTGTGAAATCCCCAAGATTGATTTTCTTTTAAGCTCACCATGGTTTTTGCAAACTCACTTATTTTTAGACCACTTTGGGTGCTTCAGAAAAGACAGAACAGGTCTCCTCTCCTCAAAATAACCGGCTCCTTCTTCTGTTCTCTGGCACGGGGGATTGTGTTCCGGCTTTGAGACTCTTAATCTTGACGTCTTCCTCAAATAAATTGGAAGTAAGCGACCGGGTAAGTTGGTGTTAAGCCGAACATGAATGCCTCTTGGCTTAAAACGGGGGTACGAGACTTCACAGATGACCTTGACCCCACATCCTACAATTTACATGAGCAAAAAAAAAAACAGTGGTTCCTATTTATAAGAGCTTGAGAGTGAGCTTACAGCCTTCCTTCCCCATGAGCCTAATGAATGCTGTATTCACTCTACCTGCACAGGTCGGATCTATCCGTATGCAATTCCAGCACATATCCAAGATGTGAGGGTGTGAGTATTGTTTGCATGGAATTTAAAAAAGAAAAAAAAATCAACTCAGTGATGTTATTATTTTCACAAGATGTAATAATAGGCTCTGGTGTGCCCAGATGTTCCAGCTCAAATACTCAAAATATTTGGGTGTGAGCAAAAACACACCGTTTTTGTGTGTGTCCCTTTAAATGCAAATGAACTGCTGCTCCCGCCCCCTTTCTAGAAGAAGGCGGAGCTTTAACTGCTCAACAACTATAACAAAGCTGGAGAATCTCACGCAGACAAAATGAGGCTTGCGAAAACAAAATGGCGGCGCAGTGGGTGGAAAAGTGCAGATTAAGGGGCGTTAATTAAAAAACAGTAAAGAACTGGCAGCACGGTTGCCAGCAAGATACTGTAAAATAACAGTATCTTACTGTTGGTGAAATTTACAGTTGGCTACTGTTTATTAAAAAACAGTAATGAACTGGCAGCACGGTTGCCAGCAAGATACTGTAAAATAACAGTTGGTGAAATTTACAGTTGGCTACTGTTTATTAAAAAACAGTAAAGAACTGGCAGCACAGTTGCGAGCAAGTTACTGTTAAATTACCGGTGTCTTCTTGTTGGTGAAATTTACAATTGGCTACTGTTTTTGCAAATACGGCATAAAAATGTTTCTACAGTTTACAGTAAAATTCTGAGAAACACATTTATAGTTTGTGGATGTTTACTTTCAGCTCTTCACAAAAGGGCATATTTGCAGGATTTTAGTGTAAATAATAAAAATATACTACATGGTATTGTATACGCTATTGAGTAGTGCACTGCTAGCAAAAAGGATTCCGTGTTTAAATGTACCCATGTACCCAGTCTTCTGTTCTGAAAATACTGTAAAGTACTGATTTATTTCCTTCGAGCAGTAAATACGGTAAAATGCTGTTATACTTTGCCTACGTCATTTCACACAAAAAAAACAGTAATGTACTGCTTTTGAACAGAACAGGATTATACTGTTGAAAATTTGCCTTAAAATGAAAAAGCAATTTCTAACAGTGTACACAGCTTAACCAAATATATAACACTGTGCAAGTGGTTTTTTGGATATTTTAATATAAAAATTCTACATATTGTACCTTTTAATAAAAATAAAAAGTTCTCCCTGCATGGTTCAAATCATATTGCGCCAAAACAAAACGCACCATAATTTTGTCTGGTTGCAAGAGTCAGAAGTGGCATTTGTGGGGGCTTGTGTGTTTGCGCCTTTCATTGGTTGTGTTACTCACCCCTTCAGCCGGATAGGCCTCCCAGCCGAGGTCTCCCAGAGCAGACATAGTGTCCAGCAATGTAACTAGAGAGAAAGACAGGAGTAGAGAAAGAAAAAGAGCACACGGGGGAGAGAAAAAAAAAGTAATGATTTGTTAAAGTTCACTCAACCTCGTGACATATTGTGAGCAAAACAAGCTGGTTAGATGAGATTGCATATTTGGCAAGTAAATCACAGAGCAGTTGCAGACAATCAAGTCCGTAGCCTGAGGGACGAGAGTCTAGCCCCGCGGTTTAAATCACTCCCACAATGCCCTCGTTCATCCAGCGGCGAAACCCAATGCTGGGAACCCATTACAAAGGAAAGACTGTTTTGTAAATCAGATATATCAATAAAAACACATTCATGTCTTACACAGCATTACCGGCAGAACAACGTTTGCCCTCGATCGCTGTATTGATGGTTTTCATTTTCATTTCTGGAGTATGTACGAGTACGCGTGCGGTGTGTGCGCCGAGGGGAATGGGTCAACAAACCATCCGAGAGGTTATTTAATTTCTTACGCTAGTCTCTCTCCCTCTCGCGCGGAGGGTCGCACGCCGTGTTTTTCTGCCACGATCTACATTTCAGGGTCAAATCGATGGCTATTAATTTTTAATCGCCTCTGATGTTGCGTTTTCACACTGAGGAAAATATGGCTCATTTGATAAAGTGTTGCAAACCACATTTCATGAATTAATATATATATATATATATATATGTGTGTGTGTGTGTCAATACTTCAGGATTTTTGCATAAAGAAATGCTGAAAACAGCATGTTTGACATGCGAGTTCCTGGCCTTCAGATCTTAAGTGGTTTAATAGCGTTGCTTATCTTTCACCCTCTCGGATGATTCATTCAAAGAAAAGGTAAAGATAAGAATATGACAAACGTGTGTTTGATTTATAGCGAAAGTGAAGTGTCGGTGTGAGATTAATGGAGTCACGTTTCATAAATATTTTCCTGTAATCCTTAAGCGGCGAGAGGGATCTGCTCTCCCTCACACAGACGTCCAAACAACTTCAACGGCACACAGCTGTGAATGTCAACTGCTCATTTCACATGCAAAGAGGTTAGCCAATCATAAAAGAGGTCGTTTACATAAATATTCTTAAGGTGCAGTAGCAAAACAGCTCGTTAATTAGCCAAAGATGGGTGAAAAAATACAGACAAATAACGCACAATTTAATGGAGATGTATTTATATACAGCCTAAAGTCCAAAAAGTCATTCACTGAATCACTCCAGATTCATCTCCCCTCCTCCTCTTCCTCTCTCCTAAATCCTCTGGATTGATGAGGAGCGCTTTTCTAAAGAGCCCTTCGCCTGATGCAACACATTACGCCTCGGTGACGGTGACATTTGTAAATAAATAAGTTGCAGCAAAAGTGTGTCAGAGTATTTGCCAAGGCCATTTGCTCAGTGAACAGGTACCCTTTTCTCCGAGGAAAGGTCGCTCTTTAAAACCGCACACCACGGGTAAACAGCCAGGTCTCTGTTTTCTTAAACCCACTGATTACTGATGTCTTTAATAGCACACCGGCTAATGGAGGGTGGACGCTGACCCAACACAACCTCCGTGTGGATGAGAACCACTAATTTGGATGCGTTAAAGCGAGATAAACAATTCAAAAATGGCAGAGGAAAGAGGAAGCCAGTGATCATGCAAATAACACCGGTTATATCAATAACTCAGATACAAAAGGGGGTGAAACAAACGAAAAATAACAGGCCTTTATTTAACTAAACGCCACACATTTCTACGCCGTCTTCACAAACACAACTTTGTCTACAGGGAAAACCACTTGCAGCTCGAATTTGATTGCAACGAAGTGGAATTAACATGAATTGAAACTCAAAGATGGTAATTCTAGAAAAGCAAGGTTTCATTTTAACCTCTACGAAGTTTTGTAGTTTTGTAGTTCTAGTCATGTCATGGTGGGTAGTCGTGGCCTAATGGTGAGGGAGTCGGGCTTGTAACCTGAAGGTTGCAGGTTCGATTCCCACGCCGGCAGGAATTGAAGGTGGGGATTGTGAATGAACAGCACTCTCTCCACCTTCGACACCATGAGCAAGGCACGAAACCCCATAATTGCTCCCCTTGTAAGTCGCTTTGGATAAAAGCGTCTGCCAAATGTAAATGTAATGTCGAGTGATATAGAAAGCAACAGATAGATCAATGTATAGACCGATAGATTGAGTGATACTCTTTTAAATGTATTTTCTCATTCTCTCTTCGATTCCTTCTCTTTGTTTCTCGTCCTGTCTCTGGAGAAGTTCATTTATCTACACATGAAACTTGACTTGGACTTCTCACTTGTCCATTTGTCTCCCAGTCCAGCTCATGTTCATCATCCAATAAAACCCGACACAAAACACCATCAATGACTCGATACCAGATTAAACCCAGCAAAACACTTTATAGTAAGATTCATATCTCGCCACTTATGACAAATAAAGCACGGCCTCATCTCACATTTTCATTGCCTTGCGTGAGACGGCTCTGGTAATAGAAAAGTTTTCTCTCAACACAACATGTGAACCATTTTCCCATGACCACCGCTGTTGTCTGCCCGGAGCAGACTGCGTGAGCTCTTCACAGGGTTTGGTTTCAAACAGGCATGCTCATTTATCGATTATCATCGGTGGGCAGCGTTCTACATGGGGAAGAAAAGCCGAGAGACTATGGGACCGTGTTACTGGAACAGGACGCCCCAGAGACAAGACAGAGTCCACTCCAGGATTTTATTGTGATAAATCATTAAATACAACACTTTTATCATAATCCATTGATCTGTTGCACTTTTAGTCGCTTGCATTAGTGAATCTCTACAGGAATCATAGGGAGACAAAAATGTTTGTTATTGTCTGATACACATGAAATGAGTATTGGAGGCCAGGCTGATAAATCGGCTGACATTTGGGCATTATGAGATTATCGGCGTTGGACGATAATGGGTCGTTCACACCAGCAGCGTTTAAATTAGCTTGTCACAAATGGCTAATGCATATTTTGTTTGTCTTTTTGTCAAATATGTGAACGAACTTAACTTTAGATCTTTTATGTATGTCTCTTATGTTATACACAAAACTACTGTTCAATTGTTTGAGATCAGAAAGATTTATTAAAAGAAACTTTTTACTTTTATTCAGCATGGATGGATTTGCAACAGAGCACTAGCAACTGACGGTCTTTAGCATCCTTGTTAGCTGACCTGCCTCCCATGCCAGAAACGGCGGTGGAGCGGTGCGAGTAGAACCAGAGAGGTTACATTTGGTGCCGTGACCCGGATGGGAGTGAAGTTTAAGTGGGTGAGCGTAACAAGTCTGACTCAAACCAACATCAGGCGTAAACACAAAACACTACAGTCGCACATTAGCTCCATTACACTCATCCCCTACACCTCACTCCCATCTGAGTCACAGCACCAAATGCAATCAGTGCTACCGCTTCGAGTGGGACTCGAACCGGCGTCTCCGGCATGGGAGGTAGGCGCACTAACAAGGACTCTAAAGACCGCCAAAGACCGTAGTCTCTTGCGTCAGTCGCTAGTGCGCTTCTTGAGATCAGCAGAGTGAGGTTTACATACGCGACTCTCACTAGCTTGCCTCCATCATACTCAAAACCTTAAACCTCACTCCCATCCAGGTCACAGCACCAATATAACCGGTCATAATCAAAATCAATCCAGATGGGATTCGAACCAGCATCGCCGGCATGGGAGGCATGTGCGCTAAAACCACAGTCTCTAGAGTCAGTCGCTAGTGTGCCTCCTGAGATCAGGGGAGTGGAGTTTCCACGCACTCCTTGGTCCTAATCAGCCTGCTCCGAGCGGGATTCAAACCAGCATCGGAGGTGAGTGTGCTAACAAGGACGTTAAGGACCACAGTCTCACACTATCTGGCCTCCATTACACTCACCCACCTAAACCTCACTCCCATACGGGTCACGGCACCAAATGCAACAGGTGCTACTCACACCCGCTCCAGGACTCAAACGGGCATCTCCTGCATAGGAGGCAGTCACGCTGAGTCGTTAGTGCACCTCTTGAGATCAGGGGAGTGAGGTTTTATTTGCACAACTCTTACTAGCTGGCCTCTATTGCATATACCCCATGCCATGCTTTGAGATTAGTCTTGACGGAAATAAATATGAATTCTTCTTCTAATCTACATGCTTGCTACAAAATTCTCTGGCTGTCATCTGGCATCACAGCAAAGCCAATCCCACTCGCTCAATCACTGGCCATCCAGAAATTGAGCCAACACCAAACCTTTTCCCTTTTTTTTACTCTCGCTTTCTCTCTTTATCCAGATCCCCCATGATGCTCTCGCCTGCTGTTGAAGTGCTTGAGTCCAGGCCAGGGGTGATTCCAGACGCTTTGAGTGGGGAGAGCTCAGTGTTCGACTGGCTGTGATCTCCACTTCCATCCCCTTTCGCTTTCTAATCCCGGCGGAAGAGCTGCTTTAATCTACCTGCCAGCAATCAAACGCCCTGTCATCCCTTCCAATTCCTTGGGCAGAGCCGTCCGACTTCACAATGAGGGCGGCAGCCAAAAAAACACACGCTTTGTCACAGGTGTGAATATATAGAAAACAGAATCGATATGAAGATCAAAGGATGCGCTGCCACAGCGCACCTATGGAATACATTAGGTCTAAAAACAAAGTTTGTATACCGATAAAGCACACACACACACCTTTCATCCTCTCTGATGGATTTCTCCATCTCAATGAGACCATCAATGGTGCTTAAGGTCTTTCGTTCCGCTCTCAGTGGCAGGGGCCAGGGTGTTGTCGTGGTAACAGGGAGGTACAGGGGTACAGCAAAGGGGAAACTGAAGATATGTGCATCTCTCTCCAGTAAGACATTAAGGAATGCTGGAGTCGGTGTGGTTCGGTTGGCCTCTCCACGCTGGGTCACCCGGCAGCCAATGGCACATTAGTGAGCACATAATCACTGCTGAGGGCCGAATCGGAGTACCTGCGAGCAGCAACATGGGCTGCATCCCTAATGAGCCAAAGTCATCAGAAAAGCATATGGAAGAGACTGTTTCCTCTTCCAAGCATCCAGCTTGCTTGGACCGAGGTAAAATGAAATCATATTAAATCAGTATCAGTATTGACCACTATTGGCATCAGCTTTCATGCTTATGTTTTCTACATATTTTCCACGTTTTGATTCTTGACTTCATATATTAAAGATGCAGATTTGGAAATGTTCTGGTGTCCGTTTTCCCCATGAAAGTATCTGGAGACAAGCTCTTGCACACACAAAACTGAGGACAGGAGAGAAGGAAAACCGAATACACTTGCTTACGCACACACATGCGCTCTGACAATCGCACAGGAGGACAAAGCTTGGAGTCACGGGAACACAAAGCTTTAGAAGACAAGATTTTTGAATGACAGCATCCTCAAGTCCCTCGGCACCAAATTGGCCACAGGAGGGAAAGAGTGAGAGAACGCTGAGAAAGAAAAGAGTGTGAGTGACTGAGAGAGAAAGAGAGAGACTTTCAGTCAGTCCAGGATAAAGCTCATTGGCATATAAATCCTTCCCACAAACACATCTCCATTCTGCCTCTTTTTTTCCCCCCATCAGCTGCCAGGTCATCCTGCTATTGTGCTGCCAACATCAGCCCCGGCCTGGAAAGTGCATGGAGAATGAAGCCCTCAGACAATGACCACTCTTTTCCTCTCCTTTTCATCTCTTTCATTCTCATTTTCCTCTGCCATTTCCCACTGGCCATCAGGCTCTACACGGACTGAACAAAAAGACCACAAAAATTCCCATAATGACCTGGCTGCTAGATGGAAAAGGTTTGATTCCATTCACAAATCCATGTATCCATGATTGGTGATGAATGCAATATTTCAGATAAATATTTGACTTAAAGGGATCGTTCAGACAGAAATGACAATTCAAACCTGAACACAAAAGGAGATATTTTGAAGAATATGGGTAAAGATGAAGGAATTTTCATTTTTAGCGGATTAAGCCCAAATTGTAAAATAAATAAATACATAAATGATTACACAAATAAACAATAATAATTCATTATTAATTGGGGTGTAACGGTACATGTATTCGTCCCGGGCCGTCACGGTTCGGTTCATACAGTCAGTCACAGATGATTCACACTCCAATCCAGAAGGGGGCGCACACGGTAATGCAACGCTGTTTGCTAACAACAGGTAAAACAGCAGAAGAAGAAGAACAGACGATCTACACATTGATATGTTGACGTGTAATATCAATAAATCAATAAAACAGCTTGAGAATAATATCTCAGCATTACATTTACCTCAGGTGAGTCATTTAGTGTCCACAGCATGTTAGTTCACTAGCTTTTCACTCAATATTACGCACTATATTAGCTTATTTTCGTACTTTACGTGTTAGTAATGTCTTAATTAATATGTTTAAATAAATGTGTCATGAATTGGAGTAGAAAAAAATATATAATCAGATTTAGAAGCTGATGCAAAACTTGTTTTTTTTATTTTTATTATTATTATTATTTTATTATATCGAAGTAATAAATAGCAACTGAATTTAATAGTTTGTTCTCTGTTGTTAATTGTAACCTTTAATATTATAGTAATGTGTAAGAAATGGTTCCCTGTATATTGTTTAGATTATATGGATTCCTAATTAGTTAATTATAATTGAATTTATTTAAAGAGAGAGACACAATTTGTTCAATAAACAACTGTTTATATTAAAAATATAAATATATGTTTATATTGATTGTGCACCGTTACACCCCTAAAAATTAATTAAATGCATAATTATTAAAATTATTTTTTTATTAAAAAAAATAGAGAAATGACTTCACTTCAGAAACAAACATTTTTCAGTTCTTCGAAATGCCACTGTAGTTCAGTCACACTGTGGTTGTGGAAGTGTGTTGCATTACACTAGAAACCTAAATCTAAAAAGGAAAACGAGAATTAATTTTCACCATCATCTTCTCAAAAACCTCATTCCATCCATTTTCAGTGCACTTACTCGTGACCACCAATAGTTTTGTGGTACATTATCGTATCACTTTAACTATTTTCCCTACAAAAAAAAAAAGCTGCCGCATCTTTATAACATGACCAGGCTGTATTATTTTCCATTTAAGAGGCGCATTACTTAAATTACACCTCTTTTATCACTGTGTGTTGACCGTCTAAAGTGCCGTCTCAAGAACCGCATAAGACTGGATCAAATCGCATGTGATATCAGAGTGACCCGGGAAGCAGGATGTTGGTTTTGGCTTTTGTAAAAAGAAGCTCCTCGGATGAGCAGGGAGAAGGTCGCACTGCGTCGAAATGTAGCGTAAATCCAAACAGCCCGGCAAACAGAGGCTCGGTCAATAACACGGAGCCGAGCAAATTGAAAAACCCCGCTGTTTGTTTAGAGCTGCGATTCTCCGAGCACAATCGCCTCTCGAAACCGCACACAAAAAAAAAGAGAGGAGCCGAGGCCAAAGGCAGGCGGATGAATTCAATTAAAACAAATAAAAGGTCAAGACCGGGACCCGGTAAGACCGCAGGGAGAGCGGAGCGCACAGCGTGACGTTCGGAGTCGGGCTCCGCCGCGTCGACTAGCCTGCTAATGAGCGAGTGTCAGAGGCGTTCGCTTGTAGAAACGGGGAGGACAGGGCAATGTTTTCGGCCCGCAAAACAGAGGGCATCCCAGTGAATATAGGTCACCGGCCCAGCATGTCACAGGAAGGCTTCCTTTACAAAAACAATAGACAGAACCCCAACAATGACCTGAGATCAACCACAACAAATAACTGATCGTGTAAAGCATCCGTCTTTATTTTCTGCAGTGTGCAAAATACCTTTTCACCTATTTTAATTTCATTGCTAATACTATTGGCAATCCATTATCTGGTTGAGCCATTGTGTGTCCAGAAAATCATTTGCCCTCAGCCTCTGGTCGTGTGTGGTGATAATAGTGTGTATGGTGGGAAATTAAGGTCTTTTTTATGATTGCACATTGGTGTGCGACCCGCAGCGCGGAGCCATCAGTAATCCCAGTAATGGAGGTGAATCAGAGAGGCGGCCAATCAATGTCCACGTCAGCTCAAGGTCATGAACAAAATAATGATGGTGATAAAAGCAATCCAATTACACTGATGTGATTAATCTTAAAATAATATATATATATATATATTTCGATTCCCGGTTCCAATTAAATAGTCAAACAAGTACGATCAATAAATAGATCTATAGTCTCCTATGAGAGAGACTCGAATAAACTGTATCTACTCGAGAGTTTCAGTAAATGATGACTCCAAATACGACTTTCTCTGTTCTGAACATACGAGAAGATATTTTGAAGAATGTACACGCTAAAAAAAAATGCTGGGTTAAAAACAACCCAAGTTGGGTTGAAAATGGACAATGACTGTATGTCTGGCTTAAAATGAACCAAAATATGTTGGAAATTAATAATCAGATGCATAATCACTAGAGGCAACAATAATAATCACAAGGTGAATATTTATTAATAAGCAATGTTTAATTATTATTTGTTACACTTCATTTATTGAACATATTAATACATTTTCATTTTCAACATACTTTGGGTTCATTTTAAGCAAGAAATACAGTCATTTTTAAACAATAGTTGAGTTAAATAAAACTACCCAGCAGGTTGGGTCAAACATTTAACCCAACCGCTGGGTTAAAACGACCCAATTTCACTGAATGCACCAAAAAAATACTCTAAAAAGTGCTTAAAAATGGACAAACCCAGCAACTGGGTTGTGTTAACCCAGCAGTTGGGTTAAATGTTAGCCCAACCTGCTGGGTAGTTTTATTTAACGGTTTAAAAATGACTGTGTTTCTTGCTTAAAATGAACCCAAAATATTTTGGAATTTAACATTTATTAATATGTTTAGTAAAAGAACATTTTAATGACGTTTGAACTTTAATGAATAATAATTACAATAAATGGCTTATTAATAAATGTTCACGTTTTGATTATTATTGTTGCCTAATGATGTCTGGGTCTAATATTTTGGGTCTAAGCCAGACATATAATAGTTTTTAATCAATAGTTGGGTTTAATAAAACTGACCCAACCGCTGGGTTTGTCCTTTTTCAAGCCAACATTTTTTAGAGTGTTCCAATACTAACACAAACTTTATTTTTTATCCAAAACCAAATTATCTGAGGTATTCTTGGATATTGTTCTATACAGTATAGCAGCAAATGTCCGTTTGTTTCTATTTTTATTTCTCCAGGAAAATTTGAGACAAAGAACTACAATACGTTTCGATAGATGGATCGTAATTTGATTCTAATCGCGAGCCAAATCTTAAATTCATAACATTTCAGAATATCTTGACTTCCAGTGACTCAATTACATCATAAGGGCATGAATCCTTGATTTCTTTTTTTTTTTGTGTGTGTGTGTGTCCTCCTCTCTTGCTTGTTTTAGCCGAGGCATTTGTCCATGAGGGCACTCTAATCCAGACTGTTTAAACCTGGAGAAAAGGCAGAGAACAGAGGCTCCTTCACAAACAGACCCCGTCCCCCCGGGGGGAAGCTGAACCACTAATCCTGCTGCTCAGTAAATGAAAGCATGCAACAGGGACGGGTCACCCAAACTCGCCAGAAGGCTGGAAAGAGAGAGGAATATCAGAGCAGAGAACGCGGCCCGTGGCAGAGGCAGAATACTAATCCAGAGCGAAAGAAGAAGAAAAAACATCGATCGATGACCATTCCAGGGGTTCACCGAGAAGATTAAATGTTCTTTTTAAGCCATTAAACCGAATTAAGCTCGCAGACCCGGATCAGACTCGATATAATCTTTACTCGAGCAGGTGGTATGAACCCTCAACAGTAAATTTAGGATTGAATAACAGCAATCGTTGTCCAGATCCGAAAAGGGTTCAGAATCGTGAAACATAAACAGATTTTTCAGTTTCTCCCCCTAGATCCACGCAAAACAAAAGCTCCACAAAAGAATTCCAGTGCTCCCTCTGCTGTTCACATCAGCAACCGCACCGTCCCCTGACCTCTCTAAATGCATTCCTTCTTTTAGATGACTTCCACATTTTGCTCCGTATGTGGCAAACGACTCCCGTGTCATTGTGTTCGGTGTAACACGGCACCCGCTCTCCCACTGCGGCTTAAAATAACAAACGCTGGTCAGTCTTACGGCTCGACGAGCAAAGCCCAGCGGGCGTCCTCCAGATGAGAAGACCGTATTTACGGTCACATCGAGCACGGCAGAGACAAAGCAGAAGAGACTGGACTTCACATGCACACACAAAAAAACACATGCCGTCTCAAAAACACGGGGCGGTCGACTAAAGTCGGCCAATTAGGCCGATAACAGAGGGGACGGTTCGGAAGAACGCGGAAAACATCAAAAGAGAGGAAAGAGGCTAGAAGAACAAACCCTGATGGGAAAGAAAAAGAGTCACCGGACCGCCACAGAGTCACCAGCCACCAGAAAAGCACTCTTTAGTCCTTCTGTTGGGCACAAAATGGTTTCCACTGGTTAAACACAGTTTCATCATCCACTCAAATCCAACAAAAGGCATTTTCCTCAGGTTTTGAGGGTCGGTGCAGATTCAGAAAGCGGGTTTGTTTGACCGAATTCGTTGAAAGGGCCGAGAAACAAAGTTTTAGAGCGTAGAAATTACCGCAGAAGCTCTCGATAGAATCTCAAATTCCAACATTTGGCGTTCAAGGGCTAAGCTGGGGCGAAAAACAAGCTTGTTCATGAGATCTGTCTCCAACACACACACACACACACACACACACACATTGGGATATTTGCAGGAAAACTCCCAGCTCTGGCACACACAGATAAAAATACTCTTTGAGAGGACAGATATACTGAATTCTGAGTGTATTAATATAAACATATTCTCATTTATTTTCAAATAAAGTGCTAAATTGATCCAGTTTGGTGTCTAGTGGCAGGGAAATGGTACTTATAGGACTTTATTTATTTATTTAACAGATTGTGGAACAGATTTTTCTTGCATGCATTGAGACTGCTATATAGAAAAGATGCAGACAGCATTAACAAATCACCTTCTGCTCACTGATAAATGATCAGGCGTACAGAGACTCGGTTCTCTCTGCTTGCCATACGGCACATTGCACACAACTAACTGCACACATTCTCATGTCAAGTCCTTCATTTTGTTTTATGCATTCCTAAGCAAGTTTTTAAATAACTTTAACACCTTAATATATCATTAAATAACTTTGCGATAACCCTTGCACATTTTGCACACTGACTTTCCAATACTGCTAAATATGTAAGTGATTTTCAAATTTGGAAGCAAAAATGTGCACTGATGATGATGATAATAATAATTCTTAAAAGTCACACTTGTGAGCATATGCCATCATCATTTTCACGTTCAATATATTATAAACGTTATCTTTCATCGATATTTCATCAAACCCTATTTAAAAACGCATGCACTTGCTATTTTTTTTCCTCTGCTTGCTTTATTCGCCTTATGCATGATTTATAGTGAGCACATCATCCAGAGCGCACTTCGGTAAACTGTGTCTCCCGCAAACCTCAGCCATTAATTAACCCTGCTCTTTACTTGTTAAACACCAAAGCCCTCTTACCTTCATTCTCGGGGTAATTCCGTAAGGCTTGACTCGGCGTGAGAGAGGGAAAGAGAAAGAAAAGAAGGGACGGATAAATCCAAAGGGTTGCCATTTTCAGGCTGCGCTGAGCGCGCGCTGCATCCCTCTCGCTGTAGAAAGTTACTGAGGCTCGCGATCAGAGCTCAAGTGAGGAGAGGAGAGGGAGGGTCCGGGACTAGCCTCGGCCTGTCAATCATCCCGGGCTGCCAGGGAAACGGAGGACGGCGGGAGGCGCGCGCTTGCTTTAAAGGCGCGAGCTCGATGAAGATCTCAACCGTCACAGAGAAACTGAAGGAAGCGCAGACGATGACAGCTGCCAAAAATCATTTCAGAGTGGCTTTAAACTGCTTAATTGAGGTACTTTTACGTGTAGACACTTTTTTTTTTTTGGCGGGAAAGAGAAAACGTCTCGTATTCGGCTAATTTAAGTGATTATCCTATAAAAAGTCTGATCAATTATTGTACCAATACCTAAAAAAAGCGAAGTATCCTTGAGATCTTTGGTCATGAAGGCGTTATAAAACAGAGATCAAGAAGTGTGTGACGGACCAGTGCTAGATCCGTTGTAGTTTGCATATCGCGCTAGAAGAGTTTTTGCTAAATGCTTTTTGTCTCGTCTGGAAAATCGTGTGGCTTTTGTTTGTGGATTTCTCGTCTGCATTTAATTTTCTGCAACCTGTTATTTTAGAGCAAAAACGTATTAGTCATGGTAGTCTCAAGGAGATGATACGAGGGCAACTTTTTGAGCAATGTTGTCGTCAACGGGCGACCTGCAACTAATTGACTCTTCGCTAACAGTTTGATTGACAGGCGATTTGACCAATCATAATCCCGAATCCGCCATTTTGTCCGTCAAAGCGGTCAGGGGAGTTAGTAGATTAACGTTGGTGAACTTGAATCACGTCTTGAAACAACATTCCTTCTGATGTTCATTCATGTTTATTTGATGCTATAAATGAACTAGTATGAAGAGATGATCGCTTCACGAGGAGCTACAGCGATCTGTCACCACACATTAAACACACACTAGACGCTATTTATTGATTCAACTTCTCTAAAAAATTACTATATTTTAAATATGAAACTGTTTCATACGTTGTCAGTGTCCTCTTTGCTCCGCGATGTATTTTTCACTGCGTGAGAACATGATGTGTGACGTGAGAGCGCATGGGTTGTCGGACATAGCAGCGGGTTTTGCGAACAGTTTTCAGCAACCAATCACAGAGGAGGCGAGCCAATAAATATGTTAAACACTTGTTAGGCACAACTTTTCAAATATTTTCTTCATTTTTATTAAATATAAATGCCTTTCCGATCTGATTTGTGAGAAGAGCGAGTTTGGAAAAAGGTGTTGATCACGTCAAAAGCTACTTTCGTGTGTCCTACACCACGCCACACATGGAACGCATCTTTTTAGCATTGAACTAAAAGTATGTGATCACTAAATTACACTGAAGGTACATTGAATTGGACATCTGTACGGTGGCCGAGAGAGCTCAAAGCGCTGCAAATAAGAAAACACATGCAAATTAAAAAAAACACATGCAAATAAAAACAAAACGTGATCATCAGTTTGACAACGTGCTGCAAATCCTCACAACACATGCAAACACAAAAACGCGCTGCAAATAGCACAAACCACAATGGAAATGTTTCAAGGGGACCCCAAAAAGTGACGGACCCTACTAGACCACAGCACAAACTAAAAAATATTCAAATATATTATGTAGGCATTAACTCCATGTAATGTGTTTCACTAACAGAAAAGTGTTTTAATATGTGACATTGTGGTTCACTCATTCAACTTTAAGAGATGATCATTTAGTGGATGATTTAAAAATATTGGTTAATCATCAGTAGCGTACTAATGTGACGTCATGGTAACGGCCGCCTGAGGCGCTCGACGACCACGTCATCTGTGAGCGTGAGCTTCTAGCAAACTGAAAAACACTTTATTAAAAATAATAAATACATGAAATAATGTACAGTTGTTTATTTTTGTTTGCAGTTTTTATAGTATTTCATGATTGTGAACACATTGTGCACTCAAATGCCGTACACTATATAGGGATCAGTGAATGAGTGAAGGGAGAGTTGAACTGGTTTTGGACACAGATAATAAGCAGGTCCTATTAGGGTCCGTCACTTTTTGGGGTCCCCCTTGACACATTTCCGTTGTGTTTTGTGCTATTTGCAGCGCTTTTTGTAAATGTAGCGCGTTTTTGTGTTTGCATGTGTTGTGAGGACTTGCAACACATGTGTTGTCAAACTAATTTGCATGTGTTTTTTTTTAATGTGTATGTGTTTTTTTTAATTTGCATGTGTTTTATTATTTGCAGCGCTTTGAGCTCTCTCGGCCACCGTACATCTGTTGGTATTATAAACATTAAATTAGGTAAATGACCTATTTCAGGTTGTCACATGTTCACTGTCCTTCGCTCCTCTGCCGCTGAGAGGCCGCCATCTTGTTTGATTTCTTCTGAACTCTTCGAGCCGGACCCAGCACTAATTTAAAAAAAACAACCCAGCAAATGGGTTAATGTCTAACAGCCAACACACTGTGTAAAAATGACCCAGCATATGTTCTGTCCAATATTTACCTGGCGCTGGGTTGCCAAATAACCCAAATTGGGTTGTTTTTAACCCAGCATTTTTACAGTAGGCTATAGGCAAGTACATGAACGCTGATTTTGTGCAGCTGCAGATGTTATTATTCCTTTTCTTAGCACACTATATCAAGCACTATTCTCTTCTTCTATGATCAGTATTGAAAATCACTCTCATAACACACACAGTTGAGTACATACTAAGTGCAAAGTGTATAGTGCGTCATTTGGGACACAACTTGAGTGTCACGTTTGCATATTTTTTGCTTGCTGTTGTGAATTCCATCACTACCAAGATGTGCAAATTCATTTAGCGCGACCCTCTCAGTGCATTATGGGAATGAGACATTGAGTGTGCATCAGTTGTACACTGTGGTTTTAGACACATCTACAATTAGTGCACTAGATTTTGGATACAGTTCGCCATGGCAGAGTAACATAATCATACTTTTAAGTGTGTTTTCAAACGGCTCATAATTTAAAAAGAAAATAAAAGCTCAGTGTGACTCAGAGGAACAGTTGTGGCATGCTGATGTGATTAATATTTGAATAATAATTAAAACAACTGCATTAAAATCTTGCTGGTTAATTCTCAGTGTCTAGTGTGCCACAACTGTTTCAAAATGAACTATTGTTTGGTATAAAAAAAGAAAACGTCTCATATTAGTTTGGAAAGCCAACAAGATTGACGTAATTCTTCAAGTATGTGCTGTAGTTATGAAGCCTTATGGCGTGTTTACAAAGCATTCAGTCACAGACTACAGCAATCAGTCAGGCATGTGAAAACTGTGGTATTTTAAATGACTCTAAATTGCTTTTATAACAGCGACTTCTTTTATTCACCCTCATGTTGTTCCAAACCTGTCTTCTGTGGAACATAAGAGATGAGAAATGTCTCAGTGTTAGACAATGGACAGCAAAAAACTTGTTGTTTTTGAAGTGTGTTGATACTGTACTAACAAAATTGAAAATATATTCTTTTGTGTTCCGAAGGAAAAAAGAAATCGGACGGGTTCGAACTGACACGACGGTGAATAAATAATGATAGAACTTTCTTTTTATATGTGAATTACCTTTTAAAATAATCACACAAAAAATTAGCTAAAAAATGTTAAAAAAAAGTTAAAAAAAATGTTTACTGTTCAATTATTATTAATTAAACATATTAATAAATGTAAATTTCCAACATACTTTGGGTTCATTTTAAACAAGCAAAATAGTAATTTTTAAGCAATAGTTGAGTTAAATAAAACTACCCAGCAGGTTGGGCAAACATTTAACCCAACCGCTGGGTTAAAACAACCCAATTTCTGGGTTAAAACAACCCAATCAGTGGTTAAAACAACCCATTCCCCGGGTTAAAATAACCCAATCGCTGGGTTAAAACAACCCGTTCCCCAGGTTAAAACAACCCATTCCCCGGGTTAAAATAACCCAATCACTGGGTTAAAACAACCCATTCCCCGGGTTAAAATAACCCAATCACTGGGTTAAAACAACCTAATTGCTGGGTTAAAACAACCCGTTCCCCGGGTTAAAACAACCCATTCCCCGGGTTAAAATAACCCAATCACTGGGTTAAAACAACCCATTCACCAGGATTGTCCATGTTCAACCTAACATGGGTTGTTTTTAACCCAGCATTTTTTTAGAGAGAAGATTTTAAATCCAGAACTTTCATCTTATAAATAAGGGACGCTACATGGATTACAGTAACATTAAACATTTGGTATAATTTGTAATCTTTTCCAGATCTGGAATGCATGTGTGAACACTGACCAGTGAAACCAGCACTGCTTTATCCATTAGCTCTCTGCTCCAACTGGGATTTTGTAAGTGTCCAATTAAGACAGCAATTTACACCCCGTACAGGCCGCATGCCAATGACCTAATTTCCCCACGGGGTGAAGTAAGAAAAGGTTTTTAGCAGCTTTCATTCATCTCGTAACAAAACTCTGTTTCGTCATGGCAACACTATCAATGACATGACAAGGCTCTCAGACTCCTAAATTACCAGCAACCCCCATCTGTGTGTGTGTGTGTGTGTGTGTGTGTGTGTGTGTGTGTGTGTGCGTGTGTGTGACACTCACGGTCGCTGTGGATTGTTCACAGTAAAGTGCAGCATCAGCTTCTGCTCTTCAAGAGAAACTGTCGAAGTCAAGGCAGTGTGTATGAAATATGTCTGCAATATTACCCTTTCCTCTTTCATAAAACAAATGGCCATTAGAGGAGGATAGTGAGCTATTGTTAAGAGTTCTTCACAGAGACTCAGTGCTGTTCAACACACAACGTTTCTTCTCAGACTAATTCACGTGCCATTCTGAGGCACATCAAAGCTTAATGGTTGACTTTTTATCCAAAAGAAATGCTTCAGTCTCTACCTTTCTTTTTCATCCAATTTCTAAAAGGATTGAACTCTGGTCACCTGCTCTCTCCCCCTTTCACCCTCAAAGGTCATCCAGTTATAATGGCTTGGATTGAGGACCAAATCCAACTCTTCATACTACAGATTGTTCTGTTTGGCAGGTCGTGCTGTTGTGCAGATTCATTGCTGGAAGGAAACTCGCAACAAACCAACCAAAAAAAAAAAAAATGTGCTCACGGAACCGCAAAAGAAAGCAATCTGTTGACCTCGAAAACAATGCAAGGTATGCAGATGCACTTTGGCTGTTACTCGTGCATATTTACACACAACCATTCAAAGATGCATTTAATTGATAAAGTTAAGCAAAGACGTTATTTGTGCTTCATTTGAACTTTCTAGAATCATGAAAATATCCACAGAAATACTAAACAGCGCGACTGTTTACAAATATGACAATAATAACAAATGTTTTTTGAGCCCTAAAAAACAAAAAATGCCAGTTATTTATATATTTTGATGACATATAGAAACAGAAAAAACTGAGACCGACTAACTGTGGCAATGTCTCCTAGAAAATGCTGTTGGGTTAATGTTTGACCCAACCTGCTGGGTAGTTTTATTTCACCCAACTATTGTTTAAAAATGACTATATGTCCGACTTAAAATGAACCAAAATATGTTGGAAATTAAAAATCAGACACATAATTACTAGAGGCAACAATAATAATCAAAAGGTGAACATTTATTAATAAGCAATTTAATGCATGTTTATAGTTTAATTATTATTAATTAAACTTTTTATTAATACGTTTAATAAATAATAATTAAACAATAAACATTTCCGGGTTGTTTCAACCCAAATTTGAGTCAAATATGGGCAAACCCGATCATTGGGTTAAATTTTAAATTAAATCTTTAACTCAATGCTTGTGTTTGTCTAAATATATTATATAGACAAATATAATATATAAATATATATATATATAGACAAATATAATATATAAATATATATATATATATATATATATATATATATATACATATATAAATATACTATATATATTATATTTGACCCAAATTTGGGTTGAAACAACTCGGCAATGTTTATTGTTTAATTATTATTTATTAAACGTGTTAATAAAAAGTTTAATGAATAATAATTAAACAGTAATCATGTATAAAATTGCTTATTATTCAATGGCAACATTAATGTTTGGAAATGAAACTGATATTTTCTACTGAGAAACTACAGCAAAATATATAAATAAAATTTTTTTAATGGTGAAACGACACTTCATGCCTGGATACTGTGTATATAAGAGCCATTTGACCATCATGTTCGTAACACAGTCGAAGCATCGTTTTTTCATCTCAGAAACATTGCCAAATTACGCCCCATGTTGACTTTCTCTGTGGCTGAAGAGTTAATCAACACTTTGGTTTTCTCACGCATTGATTATTGTAATGCATTGCTGGCTGGAGTTTCTAAAGCTACCCGAAGTAAATCACAGTTGGTACAAAATTCAGCTGCCAGAATTCTAACTAGGACCAGTGCAAGCGAGCGCATCACAGCTATCCTGGAAAAATTGCACCGGCTCCCTGTGAGTTTTCGTATTGATTTTAAAATTCTTGAATAATTTGGCCCCTCAATACTTGTGAGAGCTTTTATCCCGTTACAGTCCTACACGTGCTCTGCCGTCCAAACAACACGGTTAAAAACTACGATTTTTCCTCTTTGGCTCCTAAGTTGTGGAATTCCCTGCGCTCTGAGATCAGGAATGCAGAATTCCTTAGTGTTTTTAAATCGTTCCTCCAAACATACTATTTTAGGATAGCTTTAATGTGATTCATTTCATTACTTTGTTTGTTATTATATTGGCTTTTTATTTGATTTTACTGTTATGTGTATCTTTTAATTTCATGTTTCTACGGAAAGTGCTTTGAGATGCTACTTTTAAAGGCGCTATATAAAATAAAGTTTATTATTATTAAGAGTTCAGATGCAAAAGCCTCTAAGCGCCACCTACGTCAAAAATGAGATGATGAAATTGAGCGAATGCTCTCCACACACACGTTCATCAATACTTTCACTTCATATTAGAGCTACAACTAACGATTATTTTTCTGTCGACTAATCTAACGATTATTTTTCCGATTAGTCGACTACTCTGACTATTATTTTTCCAATTAGTCGACTACTCTGACAATTATTTTCCCGATTAGTCGACTACTCTGACGATTATTTTTCCCGATTAGTCGACTACTCTGACTATTATTTTTCCAATTAGTCGACTACTCTGACTATTATTTTTCCGATTAGTCGACTACTCTGACGATTATTTTTCCCGATTAGTCGACTACTCTGACGATTATTTTAAGTTTTTTTCATTAATCTAGTGATCTTTTTTTACGTAAGAAGTTAGAACTAATTTAGCAGTTCATTGAGGTGTAGAAACACTGGGACACGACATTATGTAATAATACGATTTGATTTTGATTAAAAATAAGTCATTATGTGTGTCGTCCAGTGAGAGACATTTGAACTTTAACATGAAGAGTGTCAAAGACTTTCTCTACAGTCTTAAAGGAACTTTGATAGTGTTCAAGCCATTGAACAAACGTCTCCTGAACCATGTGTTTTTCCTCTTGCGCTGTCTGTTCAGAATTTAGCAGCCTCATCTCTGATTGGCTGGAATTTTGGCACATTGTAACGCTGGTTTGTGTTGAGCAGGCGAGCGGTCGGCGCTTAGCGAGCACGCGGGGTGGGAATCAGGAGCGCGAGCAACTCAAACCTTACACGTGTGAAAGAGAACGTCCGCACACATCCAAATAAACTTCTTTGAAACGCAAAACTGATTTTCGTTCGCTCGAAATATTTTCTTATTTGCGAGACGAAGATTTTCTCCTCAACTCAGTTCACGCGCGAAATATGATCTTGCGCGCGCAAAAATTTGGCAGAGATCCAATTCCACAGGTGTTACGCCATTTCGGTTCTGCAAAGGGAACAAAGGAGCGTTTTATTTGGCCTCTGTTTAAAGTATTCCCATACTTTTGATCATCATGGTCTGGGTTTTTGTGATAGAATGGAACTTTCTCCGTTCCCAGGAGCAGAAGCCGCCATTACGCCAGATGAATGTAAACAGAGTGACACGTCGACGTATTTTCGTAATCGACGGCGTCGTTGCAGCACTACTTCATATCCACTAAATCCCAGCATCAGCCCATCCAGAAGTACCGGTTCATTGGCAGAAACAGCTAAAAGCCAAGTCGCTTTGTCAGCAAAAGTCCACCGAAGATCCAATTGGAATGCGTGAATCGAATCACATGATCTCAAGATGAATGACGGTGTGCGTATGAGTTTTTATCATGTTTTGTCCATCATTACAGTGACAATGACAGGATTTCAATAGTAGCAAGTAAACACAACTTGTGCTGCTGTAAAACTGACAGAAATATGTTTCTTGTTGTCCAAAAAAGCACAGATGGACTTAACTGGTTCTGCAGCACAAGACAGTCAAATTTGTTAAACACCAATGAACTGACATTTATGGAAAAAAAGGAATTTCAATAACTGACTAAAAACCTTTTCATTGCCATTTAAGAGAAATTACTGGTAAAAAAAAAAAAACTCTTCATATATATCAGGAGTTTAAGACCCTGAAGTTCCTCCTGCTCCAAAAACAAGTTTCAATCTTCACCCGACTCGCTGAAAGGGTCGTCTGCCAGGCTGAATTCACCCAACACTCTCGCAGGCTTTTCAGAGCTACTCACTCGTGTGTTAATGTCTCTATTGTGGTGGACCAAACATTTAATGGCCAGCAGTTTGGTGCTCGCATTTAGAGGAAAAGAAAGGCTTTTTTATGACGAGGAGGAGGGGGCACCGATCCAGAGACCCTCTGGACATCACAGGCCGCCAATGAAGGGAGGGTCGGACGAGGCTAATGGGCAAAGAAAGAGAGAGAAAGTTGAACAGCGTGGGGCCGTGTGCCTCGGGTTCCGAGATGGATCGCTTGAGCGTGAGGAACATAATGGAGGGAGGGAGAGCGATAGTCTGCTCATGAACGGAAGGAAGCAAATTGAGAGATGAGCGCAGGGTTGGGGGAGGAACGCAACTCCACGCATGCAGCGTGCGGCAGGTAATTCATCACGTCTGCGTTTGCGAGAGACTGCACACACAAAAGTGAGAGTGTGGGAAAGCCCAGGACAACAATAAACACCCCCCTCCGTTCTCCTAAGGAGAATCCCTCTCCCGGATCCCAGAACTTCGCCTGCCACACTGTAAAGCAGACAGCCATTCATCCCATTCCAACAAGTGCAACGTGAAAGAGAATAAGAACTTTCACACTCTTTCTCTCTCTCTGTGCACCTAATGTTGTTGCGGTTCCTCGATAAGACATCTCTGAGATGGCCTTTGAAAGCTTCATCTGCTGCTCCTTTTTTCTAGAATAAGCTCTGTGTCTCTGAGAAGAAGAAGAAGAAGAAGAAGAAAAGCTTTCCTTCTAAGAAAGCATTCACCGCAGGACAATGTGATTTTAGTTTCGCACTAAACTCATGAATGCCTTATGAAACAGGATATTTGCTTCTCGCCGTTTATCTGAAGAGATCTGAAACCAACTTTTTTCAGCTGCTACTTGTAGGAAACCGCAGTAATTTCCTGCATAGTTAGTGGGCGTTATTGCTTTGTGACTTTCTATATGACTTACTGTATTGTACTTCACGCTTGTTTGAGCGTCGCCACCCTTCAGAGCCAGTTCATCTCAATGTCTATATGCCGTATTTGAGCTCCACAACCAATATCTCACTTTCAGCCACCAATATAGAGTGTATGAAAGGTTAACCAGTGTATCCATAATAGATCCTGAGACAGAATAAGATCTAGTACTCTTGACCCAGACTCGCAAGGGAATATGAAACCTTCTCCATACAATAATTACACTGTCTGCACGCTGGAAGAGCTTGAATATATGGCGTTGCTGCTGATACATGAAGTTTTGAACTTTAGAATACAGTGTAGATCAATCAGTCATCTTTAGCGTCAGTTTTTCTCAGAGTAGCGAGAACGAAGCCCAATATTTATGAACACCAAACCTTAATATGACGAAATTATGGCCAATCTTACAATGATTCATTTTTAAGCTAAACACAAATAATGCAGAGGTTGAAAAGCAGACGTATCGAGTATCTGTCCTTTCCTTTAATGAGAGACCTGAGCTTGTTTGTCTCTTTAATTCGTTCGTTTTGACAGATGAGGGAACGCATCTCTTACTAAACATTCACAGATATTCTTCTACTAGTGTTATCCGCACAATTTCCAAATGAACATGTTTTTCTTTTCTCAGAAAGGAGCTCTAAAGGAAGTCCACAACACAGCTATAATGATAATGACAGAAGAACAAATAAGTAAGTAAAACCTTTATTTGTCCTGCAGTGGGGAAATTGCATTTAGCAACAGCAGGGGTACATGGTAAAAAGTAGTACACACTAATATAAAAACAGAAAACTAAATAAATTTACAAAAAAATCATACACAAAGAAATATTGCACGTTGGAAAATTGTAAAATTGTACAGTGAAATGGCTCAATATCTGTGCAAAATGTTGCAAAAGTGAAAAAAAAAAATAAAATACAATATCGTTTTATAGCTGAATGCCAAGAACCTTCTAGAATAGTGCTGGGATTTCCAACGTCGACGCCTTGAAAAATATTAACATTTTAATTATTAATATTTTAAATATGGGAAAACTGCCCTGTATACAGCCAACAGATGATTTGTTGTTATCTTTAACTTTTTTTTTTAATAATTTGCATAATTTTGTTGTAAAACCCTCTAAAAATGCTGGTTAAAAACAACCCAAGCTGGGTTGAACTCAGCAATTGGGTTGTTTTAACCCAGTGATTGGGTTAAATGTTGGGTAGTTTTATTCAACTCAACTATTGTTTAAAAATTACTGTATTTCTTGCTTAAAATGAACCCAAAATATGTTGGAAATGAACATTTATTAATAAGTTTAATGAATAATAATTAAACAATAAACATTTATTAAATTGCTTATTAATAAATGTTCACCTTTTGATTATTATTATTGTTGCCTCTAATAATTATGTGTCTGATTTTTAATGTCCAGCATATTTTGAGTTCATTTTAAGACAGACATACAGTCATTGGGCAAACATTTAACCCAACCGCTGGGTTAAAACAACCCAATCGCTGCAAGGGTTCGTCCATTTCAACCCAGCAGTTTCTGTCGCTTACACACAACAATGGAAGGTTTTATTTGAATTATTGAACTATATTTACAAAAAACAAGTAGACAGTAATAAAATAAGAACAAATAAACAAATTGCAAACGATAGCGCAAATAAATATAAAATAAAAATGAAATAATAAACATGGCTTTAGGTTTTTCAGGCGGGTCTAACAGTAGTGTCCAGGTAAAAATACTACAGAAATGAAAGTTATCAAATGTAAAATAACACTGGATCGTTTTCATTGTAAAAATTAAATACGGATTAATGCTAAAGTTATAAAAGTCAAGAACAGACACTCCAGTGGTTTAACCGAAAATAAAAATACATACCACTTTATTTACAAAATATTAATCTCCAACACACGTGCATTTAGCTTTAACAACTGTAGTCACATGGATTTATTTGATGATGTCTTTACTACCTTTCCAGGCGTTGAAAGTGTCAGTTGTGTCAATGGAGGAACAGAAATCGCTCGGATTTCATCAAAAAGATCTTTATTTGTGTTCCGAAAATGAAGTCGTACAGGTTTGGAACGACATGACGTGACGTTCTGACATCAAATACAAAGAAAAACTCTTAATTTTTGAATCTGATTTTTGATTGGTCAGTCGCATATAAACTCACTCACTGTCCTCAATAACTCCATTTAAATTCCATGGAAAAATACGTATTTCAAGAGAAAAAACACGATGAGGAAAATGTTCTAAACTATCCGCTCCACACCAAAAATGTATCTTGTTCTTTCTCTACACTGCCAGCATTTCCACTAAGAGGAAATCCATGTGTGATTTGTCACCATTTCCACAGATTTAGACACCCAGGCACACAAGCCTCATCCCTAATGGACACTCTGCGCACGCTAAACAAATTAGGCCCGCGCATTACAGCTAGAGTGCTAGACAGAGAGAGATAAAGATGCTAAAGCTAATGGCTACCAACACTCTTCTAACACCATGATGGATAACCGTGGGTAACGTAGTTACAAAAGCCCCCGGAGGCGCGATCGACAGGCAGCCCCGCAGCTAGACGTCAAAGGACGCTCGCATACCCGGAGTGAATGAGTGAATGCATTACGATCCATCAACGCTCAGACACCTTTAACACCATTACAGAGATGCTTTCACTTAACAGAGTCTAGACTGGGCTAAAACAAACTTATCATCTTCACCTATGGATGATGAAGAGGCGCCTATGTGCAGCGACTGCCGTTATACTTTTAATGGTGTGCGGGACAGTAAACACCAGCGCCGATCGCACGCACTTTTGCCCAAATTCCCAAACGTTTTCATTTTTAATTCAGTTTTATTCATCAAAATGGATGTGTAATCAAACGAATTCATAAAACTCCAATTTTAACAATAATAATATGTTTTATTTTTTCAAAAGTTCTGTCTTTTTACTTTTTTCTGGACTCTTTTTGTGTTTGTGCTTTAATATAAACAATAAAAAATGTTAATCAAGTGAATGCATAAGTTTAACAATTTAAATAACCTTTTAAAATGGAATTAAATGAATTTAAAACAATTTCTTTCATGTTTTGGCAAGCAAAGTGATTCACAACAGAGGTTTCCAGATTAAAACATGGAGATAATATGTTTTTTTTTATAAATAATGTTTTAATAAACTGTATTATTATTAGTTTTAACCCGTTTGGCACATACTACCCAACATTGGGTTATACTGACCAGTCTGTTACACCAACACTGGGTAAAAATATTAAGAATAACCCAATAAAATTATCCAGCAGGCTGAACCCAGCATTTGGATTAAAAAACAAATCAAAAAAATGCATTTTTTAGAGTGTATGCTTGGGTTAAAAACAACCCAAGTTGGGTTGAAAGTGGACAAACCCACTTAAATGTTTATTTAACTCAACTATTGTTTAAAAATGACTAAATGTCTGGCTTAAAATGAACCCAAAATATGTTGGAAATTCAAAATCAGGCACATAATTATTAGAGACAACAATAATAATCACAAGGGGAACATTTATTAATAAGCAATTTAATAAATGTTTATTATTTAATTATTATTCCATAAACTTATTAATAAATGTTCATTTATTAAACATATAAATAAATGTTCATTTCCGACATACTTTGAGTTCATTTTAAGCAAAAAATGCTGTAAACTTAAACAATAGTTGAGTTAAATGAACTTTTAACCCAACCACTGGGTTTGTCCATTTTCAACCCAACTGGGGTTGATTTTAACCCAACATTTTATAGATTGTGCTGACTTCAAATTTATATTTTACAGTTTAATATGTACACAGATTACGATTTCAGTTATGCATCTCTATACACTCTAAAAAAGGCTGGGTTGTTTCAACCCAAATTTGGGTCAAAAATGGGCAAATTGGGTTAAATTTCAAATTACATTCTTAATCCAATGGTTGGGTTTGTCCATATGTGACCAAATTTTGGTTGAAACAACCCAACATTTTTAAGGTACTTTTGATTTATTCACTTAAATTTTCCCATTCTGTGACATTCCAGGTTTAAATTACAATTATTATGACTTGATTCTGTCCGCAAGTTAAAACTTAGACCAGTAGTGGCGTGAATATGCACTTCCCTTTCTTATTTTTTGCTCTGTCACTGTGTATCAAATGTCACCGGCTGGTGAAACCCAACACATGTGGCTTCGCATATCCGCTCTCACCAAGTCAAATTATGCATTTTGAGTAAAAAAAGCAGTGACATGTGTTAGTCAGATGAAGGTCGGTGACTGTAGCAGTGGTGTTGGCAGTGATCAGGAAGGAGACGGGTGAAGCCCATTAGGACACACTTACTTGGTGAGCGGGAGAGTGAATCTCTCACACATCAGTGGATCTTAATCAGATCTGGGGCCAGCACAGGGTCTCATCTGCACCTTTCATCTTTCTCTCTCCCGCTACCACTCCGACTGTCACTCCATCATCCCTATTTTTGTGCTGATGAACGCACACATGTTCTGTGCGCCGCTGGAGTAACTGGAGCCTTTGACGGCCGATCCTGTGATGCTTTGGCGCGTCTGACAAAAGGAAACAAAGTCAGAATTGCGAATGAAGAGGAAACCGGAGAATTGTGATGTGGTTTACTGGTAATGCTGTCATGTAAACAAACATTGCATGCAGTTCGACGCACTGGCTCACTGCGCAGCGTCACTTTGACATGTGGTTGGAAACACGATCGTTGAACATTCCAGAATGTTCCAGCGCATTCCTCAATTCCTCTTGGAACCTGTCATGGTCAGTAGGTTAACCAGCCATCTCTAAGCTCTGACCCGGAATCAGACCTTGGCAGAGAGATCTGCTGAACATCATCCGAAGACCCCCCCCGCCGGGCTCATGCTGTGACTTTGGGGCACAATTATGGCCAGTGTTTCCAAACACAGCGAAAGGTCCGTCATGAGTGAGTGAGGTTCACAGCATAATCTGCCCAACACAGAGGCCCCTCTTCCAGCACGCTGGCCTTTGATTCCGACCTCAGTTAACCCTGAAGAGTCCAGTGAGTTTGGCGGGGGATGGAAGCAAAGACATTTTTATTTTGGATGTACACTTAAAAAGTCTTGACTTATTTTTCTGCCCAAGTCCTGGGTAGAGCCTTTTGGGTCATATTTTTGGGGGGGTTATTTTTCCAGTGTTTGAGTAGTTTTTGTGTTACACAGATCCTGGGTCAGACGTAACAACCCAGTGTTTGGGTAGTTTTTTTTTTTACACAGCTCCTGGGTCAGACGTAACAACCCAGTGTTTGGGTAGTTTTTGTGTTACTCAGATCCTGGATCAGACGTAACAACCCAGCGTTTGGGTAGTTTTTGTGTTACACAGATCCTGGATCAGACGTAACAACCCAGCGTTTGGGTAGTTTTTGTGTTACACAGATCCTGGATCAGACGTAACAACCCAGCGTTTGGGTAGTTTTTGTGTTACACAGATCCTGGATCAGACGTAACAACCCAGCGTTTGGGTAGTTTTTGTGTTACACAGATCCTGGGTCAGACGTAACAACCCAGCGTTTGGGTAGTTTTTGTGTTACACAGATCCTGGATCAGACGTAACAACCCAGCGTTTGGGTAGTTTTTGTGTTACACAGATCCTGGATCAGACGTAACAACCCAGCGTTTGGGTAGTTTTTGTGTTACACAGATCCTGGGTCAGACGTAACAACCCAGCGATTGGGTAGTTTTTGTGTTACACAGATCCTGGGTCAGACGTAACAACCCAGCGTTTGGGTAGTTTTTGTGTTACACAGATCCTGGGTCAGACGTAACAACCCAGCGTTTGGGTAGTTTTTGTGTTACACAGATCCTGGGTCAGACGTAACAACCCAGCGTTTGGGTAGTTTTTGTGTTACACAGATCCTGGGTCAGACGTAACAACCCAGCGTTTGGGTAGTTTTTGTGTTACACAGATCCTAGGTCAGACGTAACAACCCAGTGATTGGGTAGTTTTTGTGTTACACAGATCCTGGGTCAGACATGAATTCATGTATGAAGTGAAAAATAAAACTAAGCTAGTATTATATTAAAAATGAATCAATCCATTATGCTGGGTTAAATAAACAACCCAATTTGCTTGATAAAATTAACCCAACATGTGTTCTGTCCTGTATTTACCCAACCATTGGGTTGTTTTTACATTTACATTTACTCATTTAGCAGACGTGTTTATCCAAAGCGACTTACAAGTTTTATACCAGTCTAGGTTTATGTGCATCATACAAAGTGTACATACAGTTTCAAAAGGAAGTTCAACAGGAGTGTGTTCATCTAGTCCTGACAATCACAACACAAGTACTGCTCACCGCACTCCCACCACCCCGACCCGACCCACTTTCATTTCTAATGTCTTCTACACATGAACTAACTCCAATGCCGTGCTTGAGCCTCTTCTTGACAGATAGAAAGTTTATCTTTGTACCCCTTTCAATGGACGCATGCACTTCTGAACGGTCTGTTTTTAGCTGTCTTGTGCATAATTGTTACATTTAAGGTCTCTATTTAGGTTTCTATTTAATATAAAATCCTAAGCCTCCCACATCCCACTGTGTGAATTGGCTGTGGGTGAAGATGGAGAATACCATTAAGAATAGCATGAATAGTTACCAGCGATGAACAAGTGGAGCGAGTGCAGTTGGTATCTAAAGTAATCATTTCTGGATCAGCTGTGGCTTTCAGTGGCTGTGAACCATGAAATCTGGGGCAGGCGCACAACAATTTAACTACTTATTGATTGTATGTTTCTGCACCCTGTGAAGAGTCCAGACTGCCACTGACAGCTGAGATACCACACTTTAAGTATTTCATCAAACCTTTTTTTAAACACAGACAAAATTACCAGGTTAATATCAAGAAAATCTTACAATTCATTGTCACGGGTTCAACAAGTATACACATTACAGCGAAAGAAATCAGATGTTTACAAAAAACACCAACAATAATCAAATTAATCAAATCAAATGTTTTCTATTACACTTATATCACTCAATGAACAAAAACAACAACGTACACTACTGTTAAAAAGTTTAGGGTCACTAAGATTTTCTTTTTTTCAGCAAGGATGCGTTAAATTGGTCAAATGTATGGATGCTTGTTTCCGCCACAGAATAAAAAAGTGTAAAATATAATTGCAACTTTTTATCTATTTGCGAGTTTATATCTCACAATTTTGACTTTATATCTCACAATTCTGACTTTATATCACAATTCTGACTTTATATCTCACAATTTTGACTTTATATCTCACAATTCTGACTTTATATCTCACAATTCTGACTTTATATCACAATTCTGACTTTATATCTCACAATTCTGACTTTGTCTCACAATTCTGACTTTATATCACAATTCTGACTTTATATCTCGCAATTCTGACTTTGTCTCACAATTCTGACTTTATATCTCGCAATTCTGACTTTATATCTCACAATTCTGACTTTGTCTCACTATTCTGACTTTATATCTCACAATTTTGACTTTATATCTCACAATTCTGACTTTGTCTCACAATTCTGACTTTATATCTCGCAATTCTGACTTTATATCTCGCAATTCTGACTTTATAACTCACAATTCTGACTTTATATCTCACAATTCTGACTTTATATCTCACAATTCTGACTTTATATCTCGCAATTCTGACTTTATAACTCACAATTCTGACTTTATATCTCGCAATTCTAACTTTATATTTCATAATTTTGACTTTATATCTCGCAATTCTGACTTTATATCTCACAATTCTGACTTTATATCTCACAATTCTGACTTTATATCGCAATTCTGACTTTATCTCATAATTTTGACTTTATATCTCACAATTCTGACTTTATATCGCAATTCTGACTTTATATCTCACAATTCTGACTTTATATCTCGCAATTCTGACTTTATATCTCACAATTCTGACTTTATATCTCACAATTCTGACTTTATATCTCACAATTCTGACTTTATATCTCACAACTCTGACTTTATATCTCACAATTCTGACTTTATATCTCGCAATTCTGACTTTATATCTCGCAATTCTGACTTTATATCTCGCAATTCTGACTTTATAACTCGCAATTCTGACTTTATAACTCACAATTCTGACTTTATATCTCACAATTCTGACTTTATATCGCAATTCTGACTTTATCTCATAATTTTGACTTTATATCTCGCAATTCTGACTTTATATCTCACAATTCTGACTTTATATCTCACAATTCTGACTTTATATCGCAATTCTGACTTTATCTCACAATTTTGACTTTATATCTCACAATTCTGACTTTATAACTCACAATTCTGACTTTATATCTCACAATTCTGACTTTATATCTCACAATTCTGACTTTATAACTCACAATTCTGACTTTATATCTCACAATTCTGACTTTATATCTCACAATTCTGACTTTATAACTCACAATTCTGACTTTATATCTCACAATTCTGACTTTATATCTCACAATTTTGACTTTATATCTCACAATTCTGACTTTGTCTCACAATTCTGACTTTATATCTCGCAATTCTGACTTTATATCTCGCAATTCTGACTTTATATCTCGCAATTCTGACTTTATATCTCACAATTCTGACTTTATATCTCACAATTCTGACTTTATATCTCGCAATTCTGACTTTATAACTCACAATTCTGACTTTATATTTCATAATTTTGACTTTATATCTCGCAATTCTGACTTTATATCTCACAATTCTGACTTTATATCTCACAATTCTGACTTTATATCTCACAATTCTGACTTTATATCTCACAATTCTGACTTTATAACTCGCAATTCTGACTTTATATCTCGCAATTCTAACTTTATATTTCATAATTTTGACTTTATATCTCACAATTCTGACTTTATATTTCATAATTTTGACTTTATATCTCGCAATTCTGACTTTATATCTCACAATTCTGACTTTATATCTCACAATTCTGACTTTATATCTCGCAATTCTGACTTTATATCTCGCAATTCTGACTTTATAACTCACAATTCTGACTTTATATCTCGCAATTCTAACTTTATATCTCATAATTTTGACTTTATATCTCATAATTTTGACTTTATATCTCGCAATTCTGACTTTATATCTCACAATTCTGACTTTATAACTCACAATTCTGACTTTATATCTCGCAATTCTAACTTTATATCTCATAATTTTGACTTTATATCTCATAATTTTGACTTTATATCTCACAATTCTGACTTTATAACTCACAATTCTGACTTTATATCTCGCAATTCTAACTTTATATCTCATAATTTTGACTTTATATCTCATAATTTTGACTTTATATCTCGCAATTCTGACTTTATATCTCACAATTCTGACTTTATAACTCACAATTCTGACTTTATATCTCGCAATTCTAACTTTATATCTCATAATTTTGACTTTATATCTCATAATTTTGACTTTATATCTCGCAATTCTGACTTTATATCTCACAATTCTGACTTTATAACTCACAATTCTGACTTTATAACTCACAATTCTGACTTTATATCTCACAATTCTGACTTTATATCTCACAATTCTGACTTTGTAAAAAAGTTGCAAAAACCTTTTTTATTTTTTATTCAGTGGCAGAAACAAGTTTCAGCAGAAGTGACAATAAAGGCTTGGCTTAATTTTTTATTTCAAATAAATTCTGTTCCTTGGAATTTTCTATTCATCATAGATTCCTGAAAAATAATTCCAGAACAATATTAAGCAGCACAACTGTTTTCAACATTGTAATATATGTGATGGCAGGAATAAATTACAGTGTAACATGTTCTTCAGAAATCCCTCAAAAATGCTTATTTGGTGCTCACCATACATTTCTTATTTTAAAAAATCTTACCGATCTCAAACTTTTTAATACTACGTGAATATATAGAATAAGCTGGACAATGGCACCATTTTCTTTGGGAACTGCAAATTATTAGCCAATTTTTACTGTAAAGCTGCTTTGACACAATTTGCATTGCAAAAAGCGCTATATAAGTAAATAAAAAAAAGAAAGAAAAAGCAACAATCTTCCCGCTGCACCAACAGATAAAATGACTTTGAGACTTTTTGGGAATTACTCTTAAGGACGAAAATAAAAAAGTTCTAGGGCATCTCACACCAACTGGTGATCTGGGTCTATGTGGTGGAAGAGATCAGAAAAAAAAAACATTAAATATAAAGAGAGAGAAAATGAAAACTCAGGATTAGAAAAAACAGCTTTTCAGATCAATGGCCAAGAAAAGGTCTGAGTATCGATTTGAGAAAGGTACTTGTGGCGTATGAAAACACAGAGGTGGATTTTCTGTGTGCTGATGGCTTAGATGACCTTCTTCAGATCCTCAGAGGCAAGCACACCAGACACACACCTTTCATATCGCAGGCTTCTGTCCATTCCTATCACACTCAGAGGTGAGAGACTGTAACCTGACCGAACCTTATTTAAAAGAGAAAAAAGGCCTCAAGTTCTGTCCATTCTGATCTTAGTTGTGAACTGTAATTGGCTCGTAGTCTGTCGACATGATCTTGTCAGTTCGTATGTGATTGGCAGCCCTTAGTCCCAGAAAGCCTCATTTGTGGATAGTTTCTCATTTCGGCAATAAATATCCCTCTCCTCATCTCCTTGGGAGAAAAACAGGACTTACGAATGTTCTGTTCATGCGAACGTGCGTGTGTGTGCTCGTACATTCATACGGGCAGAACATAGGGCATCACTGTTTAATGTGAACTTTCCATAAACATAATGATTTTTATACTGCAAAAAACTATATTCTGTCCTCTGACCTACACTCACAACTTATTTTTCTCAACAGAAGTCCAGGGTTGAGCCTTTTGGGTCAATTTTTGGGGTTATTTTTCCAGCGTTTGCGTAGTTTTTGTGTTACACAGATCCTGGGTCAGACGTAACAACCCAGAATTTGGGCAGTTTTTGTGTTACACAGATCCTGGGTCAGACGTAACAACCCAGTGTTTGGGCAGTTTTTGTGTCACACAGATCCTGGGTCAGACGTAACAACCCAGCGTTTGCGTAGTTTTTGTGTTACACAGATCCTGGGTCAGACGTAACAAGCCAGTGTTTGGGTAGTTTTTGTGTTACACAGATCCTGGGTCAGACGTAACAAGCCAGTGTTTGGGTAGTTTTTGTGTTACACAGATCCTGGGTCAGACGTAACAACCCAGCGTTTGGGTAGTTTTTGCGTTACCCAGATCCTGGGTCGGACGTAACAACCCAGTGTTTGGGTAGTTTTTGCGTTACCCAGATCCTGGGTCAGACGTAACAACCCAGTGTTTGGGTAGTTTTTGTGTTACACAGATCCTGGGTCAGACGTAACAACCCAGTGTTTGGGTAGTTTTGTGTTACTCAGATCCTGGGTCAGACGTAACAACCCAGCGTTTGGGTAGTTTTTGTGTTACTCAGATCCTGGGTCAGACGTAACAACCCAGCGTTTGGGTAGTTTTTGTGTTACACAGATCCTGGGTCAGACGTAACAATCCAGCGTTTGGGTAGTTTTTGTGTTACTCAGATCCTGGGTCAGACGTAACAACCCAGTGTTTGGGTAGTTTTTGTGTTACACAGATCCTGGGTCAGACGTAACAACCCAGTGTTTGGGTAGTTTTTGTGTTACACAGATCCTGGGTCAGACGTAACAATCCAGCGTTTGGGTAGTTTTATGTTACTCAGATCCTCGGTCCAGCGTAACAACTCAGGGATTGAGTTATTTATCGCGGGCTTTTTATGCCCTCTTCAGGAATGATCAGTACAGCTTCATCAAATTGTTGTACTGTCCTATATTTACCCAGCCCTTGGGTTGAACACAACCCAAATTGAGTTGTTTTTTAACCCAGTGTTCCCATCACAGAGCACTTTAAGCATTTTTACATTTTCAAAAAACATCATTATATATGATTTATTAGCTGTTTTCCTCATGGGGACCAAAATATGTCCCCATAACGTAGGAAATACCTGAACCACACACACACACACACTCTCACACACATGTATGCACTCTTGTGTGAGTGTGAGTGTAAGCTGAAAGCTGCTGCAGGCTGTTTAATGATGAATAAGTGCTCTTGATATAGTAATCAGGGGAATTCTTAGCATTCATATATTTCTGCAATCAGCCAATACCAAGAATATTTTAAGGAACTAGGATGGAATACCATTATACAAAGCAAATGTGACTTTTAAAAAAGCTATATATCTATCTATCTATCTATCTATCTATCTCTTATCTATCTATCTATCTATCTATCTCTTATCTATCTATCTATCTATCTATCTATCTATCTATCTATCCATTGCCACACTTTCACAAAACAAGAGGGACAGGCTATTGATTATGAGAGGACAGAATCCATTACTAGGGGTCATTCTTAATCCTGCCTTACAAAGATGCCACTCTTATTGACCACAAGATGGCAAATTAAACAGAGGAAGTGAAGATATGCAGCACACAGTCGCACGCACAAACACACAAACTACTCTTCCCAGAGGTTAACAAAGGACAATCAAACATGAGCGAAAACAGGCCAGAAGAGAGGGAAACACGAATGAAAGAAATAAACCTCAAGTTCAATCAGGAATCATTCTCAGAAAAGGGAAATTAAAAGCACTACATATTGACTTGCTGCGTCCACCCGTGGCTATTACGCATTATATCTCCTGTAATACAAGCTCCATGTGTCGCTGCTTAGTACTTTTTCTTTTTTATTGTTTGTTTTCTGCCACAGCCTGGCTCTTTCTCTCTCTCTCTCTGAAACACAGAGCTCAAATCACACCGAAATCATGACTTTCATCATGACTTGCCGTTTCTTGCAATCAAAGTGTGTGTGTGTGTTTGTTTTTCTGCTCATTTAAGCTCATAAATCAAATCCAAAAATGGATAACACAACAGATTTTATAAGCCTCTGACATCAGCATTGATCTGTTTTGTCCAGTAATGGTTCAGCGAGGACTTGAACACATCTGATAAATGTACTGTTTTGCCTTTTTAATATTCGTCCTTGTAACTCAGTGTTGTCATGAGTGCTGTGTGTTTTAGATGGAAAGCCAGAAATCGTCGTTACCCTTCTCCATGATGATTAATTAACGCATTTTTGGCTGCCGTCTTAAAGCGGAAAAGACTCTTTTTTCGTAACGTCATGGCATTCGGTACCAAGCGTGCCACACGAGTCCTGAAAAGTGGAGCCAAAGCGTCTGGATCGCCCCCAGGTGGCTGAATGCAGTATAGGTCATAAACCCCGCCCTCTCCATGTAATGTAATGGGCCGCGAGACAAACTAAACAATCAAATTACACTTTTAACACTTCTTTTCCAAAGATGGTTTCTGTCAGTTTAGGTAGTTTTAATCACGTTGTTGTTAGTTAAAGTGTTCGTTCTTTAAATAAGTTTGGTTTCAGTTAGTTATTTGGTGCGATAAAAACAGGGGTGTGGCATCATGATTGACAGCTTCTCTGAGCGAAGTAGTCACTGACTTTTTTCTGGATCGTCGCGAGGAGATTGGAGCTTTAACTTTAGTTTCTACACTTCCATATCTGTTTATTTTAGGGTTTTTTTCGCCATGGAAATAGAGGGTATGCGTGTGATGTCACAGTCGGCCGTTATGACTGCGGTTACGCCCACTGAGTGGCAAAAAGACTGAGTGGCAGCATCGGTTTTCAGCGCAAATGCCGCGAAAAACACATAAAACACATCCAAAATGAGAAAGAGCTTTGTGATTGACTGTGCAAATAGATTTGACAAGAAATCTGATGTATATTTTTATAGACTGATGAAAACTACAGAAAAAAGATGCAAATGAATCACTGTAAATCACAGAAACAACTGGACTTCAGGCAGAGAGACGTGGATCTGCGATCGAAAATGTCGAGAGTGACATCAATGCATACCCTCTATAGTCTTTCCCAAAATGCAGTAGGCCTACACTGAAACAAAATTACAATATGATGAAAGAAAAACATATTATAGTAATAATAATAATAATTATAAACATCAATTACTATTTAAAAAGGTAAAATTAAATGAAAATACAAATAAAAAAATACTCAATTTAAATAATAGGCTAATAAATAATACATAATTTCATTAATAAGTAATATTGATGATTCTGGGGTTCTGTGGCTGATGCTCTTCGATCGCCTGTGCCCTTGTCTAATACAGGTGAGTCACTGAATGTAATCTGCCTGTGTCAGACAAATCAATCTTGTCGCCGTCTCTCAGGTTAAGCTCTGTCCCATGAGGCACCTCCATCAGGCCTTAAAACCCTGTGCTCAGCACACACACACACACACACACACACACACAGAGGTTACTCCTAAAACGTTATCTTACATTTCGCACAATGCACTGATATACTTTGGGTGCATATGTAGAAAAAAAAAATACGAGCAGGACTTTTCAGTTAGCATGAAATGGATTCCCTAACATGACATATCCATGTGAAATGACTTCTCCATCAAGAAAATGTAGGATGGGACTTGGATTTGACCATCAGGAATTGTTTGAATTGCTGTGGTTTGCTATTGGTGGATCTCATGTGAGTGACAGGTTTGCCCCGCCCTCAGTAAACGCATCATCAGAGAACAGAAGAGATGTCGCAGCACGAGGGAGGGGAAGTGATTTTAGTTAAAGATATCTAAGGCACATGAATTTATATATATATATATAGATAAATCATTTAGAATAGAATATAAATACTGCAATATTACATAAAAAAAAACATGAGAATTGTAAATTTTTATTTTATGGTGACTTTAAACAACATGAAAATTTACATGACATAAAAGCTGTTTTAGGGTACGTTTACATGCACAGTAAAAAAACGTTGGGTTACACATGTTGGGTCACTATGTTGGGTTATTTACCAAAAATGTTAGGTCATTTTTAACACCGTTGGGTTATTTTTAACCCAACTGGCTTTTAACCCAATCATTGGGTTAAAAATAACCCACAGTTGGGAAGGTGCTAATGTTAACCCATAGTTGGGTTACTTGTTGGGTTATTTTTAACCCAACATTTTTTAGTGAGTGACAACGATATGCTTAAAATTGAGAAGTTTTTCCTTTGAGTTTTCCGTGAAATTCATGTGTTTTCTGTGTTTAAAATTCTTCTAACATTTAATGGATACACAATGTAGTTTTTATCGCTGGGCTTTCTTCCACCTTTGCATTGTCGACGGCAAGATTGGAAATATATTTTCTTGCCCCTGAAATACATTTTTGAATATATTTTAAGTACGCGAAGGTTAAACAAAATATATTTTCAAGTTTCAAAAATATATATTCATTGAACTTCACAGTTTACAGATATTTTTTATTTATTTATTTATTTATTTATTTATTTCCCCCCACTCACACGAATCCGTGAAAACGACTAAAACCGCTGTATTCTGCTGGCTGGCCATTAGATGGCGATGAAACACTATAGACTAAACAATACGCTTGTGCACGACGTCATCGTTTACGCAGATTCGCGTTTTCGTTCTTTACACGGAGAGCGTTTCCAAAACCTTGCACTTTGAAACCCAGTTTCAAAAGTTTTCAGGCACCCAAAACGCAGTTGTGATGTAAATGAACAGCCAAAACTAATTAAAATTTTAGTTGAAAACGCTGTCAGCCCCTTATTCTAAATAAGAGTGGTCCCGCCTCACCGTCGCCGCCATTTTGAGATCAAACAACTTTACAGCCAACCGCCATTATTTCATTTCATTTCATTTTTCATCATTTAGCAGACGCTTTTATCCAAAGCGACTTACAAGGGGAGCAATTAGGGGTTAGGTGTCTTGCTCAAGGGCACTTTAGTCATGGTATCGAAGGTGGAGAGAGTGCCGTTCATTCACAATCCCCACCTTCAATTCCTGCCGGAGTGGGAATCGAACCTGCAACCTTCAGATTACAAGCCAGACGCCCTCACCACTAGGCCACGACTAAAATGCAATTATTATTATTATTATTTTGCAGAAACGTCTCATTTGGTACTCCTTATATATATATATATATAGTTCTAATAGCTTATAATCACTAGAGCTGACTTGGATGTGTTGCATATTTAATGGAATCAGTTTTAACTGCCTGACTCGGGCCTCATCATTTCTTAAACATTTTCAGACGTGAAAATACTTTGCAAATAACCCTCTTATAAAAAAAGAATAGCTGCTTAAGACAGACTTGCGAAACACACTGACCCTTCCCGACGCCCGTGGATGGGCACTGGGAGTTTGGGTCTTATTAGTGTGCAATATTATCATATTTCACGGACGAGCGGGCCAGAGAAGGTAATTACCTGCTCCGTGCTATTAAGCCCTGTTTTATTCCATTCATTTTCGCCTGACCAACCCAGGCAAAGGCCCGCTGGCATTTATTTCCCGTCTGTAGATTTACGAGGACCTCGACTCAGCCGAGCCATAAAAAATCTGAGGAGGAAAACCGCTCTTGTGTCGACGCGCGTCTGCCCGCATGAATGTGAAGGAGGACGCTGTAAATGTTCACACTTTTATGTGAGATTTTTCACAGCCGTGATATAAACAATATCGACCGTTGTTGTTGTTATTGGAGAAAAACAACTTATTTTTATGTACAAAATGCAGCCGCGTCTCTGTTCAAGGACGCTAAAGGGATCTGAGTGTTTGTGGATCTTGTTTCAAGATCTAAATAAAATCAGAGGTATCCTCAAGTCTGATAACATCAGGCTTCTCCTCTGTTTTTCATTTGAACCGTGTTTCCTACATTTTGCGATGCGTTTTTCATCTTTATAAGAAGGCTCGATATCGGATGAGCATCTGAAGCCGAGTATTGATTGTAATTTCCTGCGACGTTCATTGCAATCACAAGCTTTATTAAGAATCTCATTTCTTTCTGCCATGCGATTGGTGACCCAACAAGCGTGGCCGTGCAAACAGAGACAAAATCAAGAGACGCCCCAGCGTCTTGTGTCTGAAAGCAGACTAATTACAGCATTTTACCGTAGTTTGGTTCAGTTGGTGTCTGTCTGGAGTAAGTGGGTTATGCAAAAAAAAAAAAAAACTGGACTGTTCTCATCTTGCTGAGATTAAACTCTCTCACTTTAGACTATAATAGTTTGAAGTGCCTTCTTTATATGGAGAAGCTCACATTTATCCTGAGACAGATGTTTTTACACCAGCTTTATCCTGTATGAGCAGTGAGTTTAACTCTACAGGTGTAAAACATCCTCATCTCATGTTTTTGCTGAATGCTGCGGTTCTCTAGGTTAGTCTGCCACCGTGTGGTGATACCGTGACACTGCACGCAATGTGTGGCCACAAAACCGGTCATAAGGGTCAATTTTTGTGAAACTGAGATTCATACAGCATCTGGAAGCTGAATAAATAAGCTCTCCATTGATGTATGGTTTGTTAGGATTGGAGCCGAGATGCATCTATATGAAAATCTGGAATCTGAAGGTGCAAAAAAATCTAAATAGTGAGAAAATGGCCTTTAAAGTTGTCAAAAAATACATTTTTGATATATTTACGGTAGGAAATGTACAAAATATCTTCATGGAACATGATCTTTACTTAATATCCTAATGATTTTTGTCATAAAAGAGAAATGACCAGAGTATCGTATGACTGGTTTTGTGGTTCAGGGTGACATTTCCATCACGCCAGTTTCAGCTTTGATCATCGCATGTCTAAAACATTATTTTTGTGAAGAATGCTTTTGCTTAAAAGAACGTATGCATGATGAAACACGTTAGAAAAAAAACATATGCATTGAGTCTACATTTTATTTATATTTACAAATATTTATTGAATTAATTTATTAAAAAAGAACAACAAAGCAAATTATTTTAAATTACACATTCAGTGGTCAAAATTGACACATCACTATAAAAAATTCACATTTTTTTTCTTGTATCAAATCAACTTCAATTAATTAATGTGGTTCAGATAACATGATATTTTGAGTTTTTGTTGATTAAATCAATTATTGTATGAACTCAAAGCAACCATAACTTACTTTTTTAAGTTAAACCAACATTCTTTTTTTACAGCGCACAACTCAAAGACCAATCGACCGGGACAAATAATGTCTGTAGTGCTTCAAATCACAACCCGTCGCGAGAACAAACTTACTGTAAAAATGTGTGTTCTTATTCTTGATGATGATTCATCTGATATTTTTGAAGTTGTTTCCTGCTTTTCCTACGTTTTTTTATGCTCAACTTTGATAGTTTTGTCCTCTTTCGTGTAGTTTTGATGGTCACTGTAGATTTTATTTCTGTGGTCAGAGCGGTCAGTTTTCCAGGTGTTTTGGGTGTTGGGTTTATGGGTGATCGCGCTGGAGGATGACGGGTGGTTGTTGTGCTGGTCTCAGTCTCTGGTGGAGGTGTTTTGGGTGTTGGTGATGCAGTTGGTCCACATGTCCTAACACTGGAAGATGGTGTTTCTTTGGTCACTGAAGTTGGTTGGGAGGTTGTTGTGATGGTCTCAGTCTTCGGTCGAGGTGTTTTGATTCTCGTCTCTTCTGGTGGTGCATTTGCACTCGTGCTGGTCTCAGTCTCTGTTACCGGTGTTTTATTTGTTGAAGTTGTAGTTGGGATCGTGTTTGTTGTTCTTATAAAGCACTTAGGTGGTGTCGTTCTCTGATCCACTGTCTCCATCGTTCTCTTCGCCCAAATACTCTCCGGATCTGAACAAATAGTTTTGCTTTTCTTGGTGTGGAATCTGAATATTGAAGAAAAAAAGCTTTGTTTTAGCTTTCATCGTTTAATTATCCTCCCTAAAATAATTTTTAAAAATAAAGAAATTAATACAATTTCAAATTGTGATGAGGTATAATAACTTTGAACTTACATTACAGCTCTGACAGGACATATTGGTTTCTCCTGCATGTCATATCTCACAATGTTTTCAGCTGGTACTCTGGTCTCTGTCACAGTGAGACAGCAGTCTGGTACATGACCATCAACTATTGGAGAAGAACATCATTATATTCAGGTAAATAATCATGACTTTCACAGTATTAGATGTACACACATGAACTCTCTCATAAAGACACGACATCAGCTCAACGTCTACATTCAGTCGAGTGAAAGTCACTGAGGTCAAACCACAGAATTTAACCCAAATATCTGAGAAATTAAACTCATAAAATCTCACCTGACGCCACAACACTCATCCATCCTATACAGAATAGTACGACAGAGAACTTCATCTTGCCCCTGTTGCTCGCTTCTAATTGTGAAAGTGTCTGCTGGGCTGAAGGGTCTCTGGAGGGAGGTCTTTCAGCCCACAGAGATCTCCACCTTCAGCGATCGCTGCTCTTCGTCACCTATAGGCCCACAGACACCTCAGATGGGGGGCAGGAAAAGATGACTGATGAGTGGAAGACCAGAAATGAGAGCGAAAGAGACGCTCTCAACCACATACAGGAAAATAAGGGGTTACAGAATTCACAATGAGTGTTCAGCGTGACTGAATTCAGTTCATAATGGCCTACGGTTTTGGTCCTCAGTTGAGTTCATAGAATTAGTAATGTCTGTCCCTTGTTTGAAAATTAAAATGTATTCTTCTTATTGTTGTTATTTTGAGTTTGTATACCTTTGAGATACATAGACTTTTAAAAAGTGGTTTAGCACGGTGCAATGACGGTACCAGATGGTATTAACAAACTACTCTCTAAAAAAAAGATGGGTTTATTTCAACCCAAATTTGGGCCAAGCATTAAAATTTAACCCAATGGTTGGGTTTGTCCATATTAGACCCAAATTTGGGATAAAAAACATTTTTTAGAGTATAATTATACTGTCAGGATTATATTTGGTTCTGTTGGTTAATTCCCTCATCAGCTCCTCTATGCCCTCAGTTCATTCGGGTCATTGTTCGGTGGTGTTATTTTGGTTATTTTTGCATCCTTGAGTATTGTTGGATTTTTGGATTAAAGATGGTTTGATTGAGGTATTCATCTCTGTGTGCTTACCGTGAAATATATGTGCAGGGCTGGGTGGGTTACTTTTAAAATGTATTTCACTACAGATTACAAAATACATGCTTTAAAAAGTCATTTGTAACGTATTTCGTTACATTACTCGAGTTTAGTAACTTAATCTAAATACTTTAGAATACTTTGGAATACTAATAAGTGTGAAACAAACACAACAAAGGTCATTGCAAGTTTTTATCTCACAATTCTGACTTTTTCCCTCAGAATTGAGTGATATAAAGTTGCAATTGTGAGTTATAAAGTCAGAATTATGAGATATAAACTCACAATATTGAGAAAAGTCAAAATTATGAGATATAAACTCGCAATATTGAGAAAAGTCAGAATTATGAGATATAAACTCACAATATTGAGAAAAGTCAGAATTATGAGATATAAACTCACAATATTGAGAAAAGTCAGAATTATGAGATATAAACTCACAATATTGAGAAAAGTCAGAATTATGAGATATAAACTCACAATATTGAGAAAAGTCAGAATTATGAGATATAAACTCTCAATATTGAGAAAAGTCAGAATTATGAGATATAAACTCGCAATATTGAGAAAAGTCAGAATTATGAGATATAAACTCACACTAAATTCACAATTGCATGAAAAAAAGTTAGTATTGCAAGTTTATATCTCCCAATTCTGACTTTATAACTTACAATTTTGAGTTTAAATCTGGCAATTCTGAGAAAAAGAAGTCAGAATTGTGAAATACAAACTCACAATTGTGAGGGGAAAAACAAATAGTGAGAAAAAGTAGCAGTGACGAGTGAATTATAAAATGACTCACAAAACATGAAAACAGTCGTGGATCATCAGGTCATGACAGGACAGTTCAGTTGACCGTGGGGCAGTTTTTTTTTAATAAATTCAGTCATTTTGTCTTGTTCAGGACAGAACTAAATAAAAATAACAACATTTTTATGATCCTCTTAAAAGTATTAAAATGTTGATGAAACTTAACTCCTCTTTTTCAGACGGTCAGAGTCAGAGAATCACCAATCGCTGTTTAAATGACATTAAAACTCAAAGTAATCACTTTGGTAATCTAAAACACTTTTCAGATGTAACTGTAATCTGATTACCACCCATTTAAAATGAAATACAGTCACTCAAATTTTGTATTTTAAATACGAAACTTAGTTACTTGTATTTCGTTACTCCCCATATATGCATATACACACACACACACCGATCAGGCATAACATTATGACCATCTTCCTAATATTGTGTTTCTGCCAAAACAATCCTGACCCGTCGAGGCGTGGACTCCTCCAGACCCTGAAGGTGTGGGATCTGCACTGAGATGTTCGCAGCAGATCCTTTAAATCCTGTAAGTTGTGAGGTGGATCCTCCATGGATCGGACTTGTTTGTTCAGCACATCCCACAGACGCTCGATTGGATTGAGATCTGGGGAATTTGGAGGTCGAGTCAACACCTCAAACTCTCCTCAAACCCTCCTCAAACCCTCCTCAAACCATTCCTGCTTTGTGTCAGGAGCATTATCCTGCTGGAAGAGCCACCGACACCAGGGAATACCGTTTCCATGAAAGGCTGTACATGGTCTGCTACAATGCTGAAGTAGGTGGTTCGTGTCACAGTAACGTCCACATGGATGTCAGGACTCAAAGGTTTCCCAGCAGAACATTGACCGAAGCATCACACTGCCTCCGCCGGCTCGCCTTCTTCCCATAGTGCATCCTGGTTCCCAGCCATCAATGTAAGGGTAGTTGTGGCCTAATGGTGAGGGAGTCGAGCTTGTAACCTGAAGGTTGCTGGTTCGATTCCCACGCCGGCAGGAATTGAAGGTGGGGATTGTGAATAAACACCACTCTCTCCACCTTCGATACCATGACTAAAGTGCCTTAATTGCTCCCCTTGTAAGTTGCTTTGGATAAAAGCGTCTGCCAAATGACTAAATGGATGTAAAAGAAAAAGTGATTCACCTTCTTCCATGGTCCGGCTCTGATGCTTCACTGTTGGTGGACAGGGGTCATCATGGACACTGACTGGTCTCGTCTGCAGCTCCATACGCAACAAACTGATGCTCTGTGAGTTCTGACACCATCATCAGAACCAGCATGAACTTCTGGAGCTCGTCTGTTGGATCGGACCACACAGGCATCAATGATTCTCAGACGCCTGTCGGTTCGCCACTGTTCCTTCCTCTGACCACTTTTAATAGATGCTGACCACTGCAGACCGGAAACATCCCACAAGAGCTGCAGTTTTGGAGATGCTCTGATCCAGTCGTCCAGCATCTCAATTTGGCTCTTGTCAAACTCAAATCCTTACGCTTGCACATTTTTCCTGCTTATAACATCAACTTTGAAAATGTTGACTTGCTGCCCAATATATCCGTCCACTAACAGAGATGATCAGTGTGATTCACCTCACCTGTCAGTGGGAATAATATGGAATAATATTCCATATATATATATATATATATATATATATATATATATATATATACTAAAATTTTCACTCAGAAAATGCAAGTAAATTTCACATAATTACAAACAGGCAAGAAACACATTGAATTAAACGTGATTTTTGTTTGTTAAAAAATGAAAATGTGTTCAAAAAGATTGTATCACATGCATAGAAATAACTTTTTTTTTCATTCACATGATACTTCAAAGACTGTCATGGTGTTTCCACGCACGGCACGTGTTCAGGGAACATGGTATTTCCGTGTTACCATGTCAAGAAATGTGGTGGTGCAATGGAGCTATTTTTACACGTAGAGCAAGAGCTGACGACCTTAAACAATCGAATTTGCTTGATGTACGTGATGTGGTGCGTTTATAAATATGTCATATGCAACAGTTATGGTAGACAGAAAAAAAAAAAGGTATGAAGTTTAATTTGACGCCAACTTTGCACTTTGTGTACAATAAAATGTGGGCCTGATAAACGCGTGTGGAAACTACAGAGGCCTTAAAAGAGCCATGATCACGAAACCACAAACGTTTTAAACAGCCTTTATGGGATATTCCACGTCTAAACAACACTAGCGCCCACCCAGCACTCACCTACACTCACACCGAGACACGTGCGGCTGCTTCGAGACGCCATTACATGTCATTTACAACGCATGTAGTTTAATGCAATTCTGCAAATGTTTATGAGCTTAACATGTATGCGTTTGTTTACTACTGTCATGATCTTACATAAAAGCAAATATGCAGTGCTAAATGAACAACCACATGCACATTTCCTGTTTGGAGATCACACTGTGATGTCCTCTGAGCTATTTGTAGAGAGTTCTGGTGTAGATGAGAGCGCACAGACCACAGCATCACACCATGCTCGCGAGAGGAAGCAGCGACGGCGACGCTGCACATTATTATGCAGTAAATACACAGAGTTCTAGTAAACCAAAGAGGGGCACATGTTTCAGTATTCGCTGACCAGAATTACATCATTTTGACCTGTGTCACTGGAAAATATTAGAGCTGTATTATAATAAGTAATACTTCACAGTCATGGCACTGAGTGGTACTTTTCGGCGGCAGTGGAAAAAACGACTCAATTTCTGATAAAAGAGCTCTAGGACATTACAGGGGTCACCGTCCTCGTTGATTGTCATTGTGAAACACAAAAGAAGACATTTTGAAAGATGTTTTTGGTGAATGTCAGTGCGGTCCAATGTTGTTATCGACATATCAAAGTGATTGTATCTTCTCTGGGTGAACAATCCCCTTGAGTCCCATTAAAAGACATATTTAAAAAAAATTAAAAACGAAGTAAAAGTGAACTCTCAGTTGTTGATGTACTCTTTCAAAAGGTAGCCTACTTTATGGTAAATAATCCCAACCCTACGTTTGTTCCTTATTTACCCCTAGAGGGTGCGTATTAGAGCTGCAACTAACGATTATTATTTTCTGTCGACTAATCTAACGATTAATTTTTTCCTGTCCACTAATCTAACGATTACCCCCCCCCCCACGACTAATCTAACGATTATTTATTCATTTATTTATATATATATATTTTTTTTTTTTCTGTCGACTAACCTACCGATTATTTGTTCCTGTTGACTAATCTAACGATATTTTTATTATTTTTTTTTTCCCTGTCGACTAATCTAACGATTATTTATTTCTGTTGACTAATCTAACGATTATTTATTTTATTTTTGTTCTGTCGACTAATCTAACGTTTTTTTGTTTTGTTTTTTTTCTGTCGACTAATCTAATGATTATTTTTTTTATTATTATTTTTTTTCTGTCGGCTAATCTAATGATTTTTTTTTTTTTTTTCTGTCGACTAATCTAACGATTTTTTTTTGTGTGTGTGTGTGTGTGTCGACTAACCTACCAATTATTTATTCCTGTCGACTAATCTAACGATTATTTTTTTTCTGTCCACTAATCTAACGATTACCCCCCCCACGACTAATCTAACGATTATTTATTTATTTATATATATATATATTTTTTTTTTTTCTGTCGACTAACCTACCGATTATTTGTTCCTGTTGACTAATCTAACGACTCCCCCCCCGTCGACTAATCTAATGATATTTTTATTTTTTTTATTTTTTCCCTGTCGACTAATCTAACGATTATTTTTTTCTGTTGACTAATCTAACGATTATTTTTCGATTAGTCGACTGCTCTGATGATTATTTTAAGTTTTTTTTATTAATCTAGTGATCTTTTTTTACGTAAGAAGTTAGAACTAATTTAGCAGTTCATTGAGGTGTAGAAACACTGAGACACGCCATTATGTAATAATACCATTTGATTTTGATTAAAAATGAAGAGTGTCAAAGACTTTCTATACAGTCTTAAAGGAACTTTGATAGTGTTCAAGCCATTGAACAAACGTCTCCTGAACCATGTGTTTTTCCTCTTGCTCTGTCTGTAATGCAGCGAGTCTTGTGATTGGTATTTTGGAATTTAGCAGCCTCATCTCTGATTGGCTGGAATTTTGGCACATTGTAGCGCTGGTTTGCGTTGAGCAGGCGAGCGGTTGGCGCTGAGCGAGCGCGCAGGGCGGGAATCAGGAGCGCGAGCAACAGAACGTCCGCGCACATCCAAATAAACTTCTTTGAAATGCAAAACTGATTTTCGTTCGCTCGAAATATTTTCTTATTTGCGAGACGAAGATTTTCTCCTCAACTCAGTTCACGCTCAAAATATGATGTTGTGCGCAAAAATTTGGCAGAGATCCAATTCCACAGGTGTTACGCCATTTCGGTTCTGCAAAGGGAACAAAGGACCGTTTTATTCAGCCTCTGTTTAAAGTATTCCCACACTTTTGATCATCGTGGTCTGGGTTTTTGTGATAGAATGGAACTTTCTCCGTTCCCAGGAGCAGAAGCCGCCATTACGCCAGATGAATGTAAACAGTGTGACGCGTCAACGTATTTTCGTAGTCGACGTAATCGATGACGTCGTTGCAGCACTACTTCATATCAGTACCTTATAGGGTTAGTTCACCCAAAAATGAAAATTCTGTCATCATTTATTCACCCTCATGTTGTTCCAAACCTGCAAGACTTCACGTTCATCTTTGGAACACGAAAGATGAAATCTGAGAGATTTCTGTCCCTCCTTAAACAGCTGACACTTTGACGCTTCAGAAAGTTTATAAAGAGATCATAAAACTAATCTATATGAATTGAGTGGTTTAGTCCAAATATTAAGAAGAGATCTGATCACTTTAAATGATCGACACATTTAATTGTTGACGTGTGAGAACCAATGAGGTTCGTTCTCGTGTTACGCATCGCTTTTGAGCTCCAAACGAGAACCAATGAGGTTAATTTCTGGGTGAACTAAACCTTTAAAGGTACATTAGTACCAAATCTGGTACATATCAGATCCTTTTGAGAAGGTTGACAGCTTTTGTAACTCTTTCTGAGTGTACTTCTATAAAAGGTAAATGCATAAATACTACATATAGAATGAAAACGTCTCAGAAAACAAGCTTTAGTTAATGTTAGTGAAATCATCTCAAACTTATTTGATTGCGACTGGACACCGCCGGACACAAGAGGGTGGTAAAGGCGCTTGTGCACAATAAAAACAGAATAAAAATAAAAACAGAATAAATAATAATAATTAGTGTAACAATAAAGAAATGTGTCTTTGTCACTGTTGTCCATAGCTGGCAGTATGGCACTATTTTCTGTAAATATTTCTATTGTTGAGTCAAAAAACAAATTTAATACACAACACATAAATAGCAAGTAAATATTGTACAGGTAATATTTAAATATTTAATTTAATGCAATGACCAGTAAAAAACATCTTTCATTTCACAAACAACATGCTGCCTTCATAATTATACTTAATATTTTACATGCACAGTATTTTTATAACGGGACTGTAAGACTTCTTCTCTTATTTAGGAAGAGGGTCTGTGAGAGAAATTAAACCGCAGACTCTGGGATAGAAAGACGAAGAGACCGAACCGAGAGACGCCCTAAGAGTGACCGCAGTGACCATCTTCAGGTCTATTAGCCTATACAATGAATCATAGGCCTATAATTAAAATTATCAACATTAATATTTCCAAACACTAACGTCATCAATGGAAATGAAGAGCACTGACTGATATGTACGGATCACAAGAGAAACAATCAGAGTCATTTACCGTCATCAGGATATAATGTTGAATTGTCGTCGTCTCTGGGAGAATACACTGCATTAATGCAGCATCACACGGCTCTGCCACTGTTTACTTTCACTTTCTGTCGTGAACACTGACCGAGGTTCAGGCTTTTTCACCGTTTGCACGTTCCAACATTGGATGTTATATAAATATCTAATTCACTGGCATTCTGTTCAATACTTGACCATTTATTCTGCTGCAATAGAAAACTGCATACAAAACTGTAATATGAACAAGATTACATGTTGCTAATGTATTTTCGATTAAGTGCATTAATATACAAGGCAATACGTGAACATAAAATATGTTACAAGGCAACTGGAGTGATTTTTCACTATTTATAAAGTAATATCAGTATACTGGCATAAAAAGCTGTTGGATGTAAAAGCTTGCTTATTAATTCTTTAATAAAAAGCCACACTGTTTATTGATTTTTAGTCCAAACGCTTTCTGGATTTGACTAAGTAAATTATTTCTTGGTATTGCTGGCATTGCTTTGGAACTTGTGGAGCATTTTCTTGCTGCGAGACCTGTAAATGTGAAAAAACGACTTATTTAATCACATATTCTTGATGATTATTATTGTTGAATCTGTGCATTAACACTTCAAAACAACAAGCTCTAATGCGATAAAACAAAATGTCTTTAAATCTTGTAAATCTTTTTCATTCCTGGGTCTGTTTATGAACAGCCTTAATATTTTTCAGCTAAAACCGTATTGCATCTGATCAGTAACTTCTCATTGATGAGTGAACGTACAATATTTTTTGAATGTTACTGTGTTATTACCATAATATTACTACACTCTAAAAAATGGGTTAAAAACAACCCAATTTGGATTGAAAATGGACAAACCCAGCGATTGGGTCGTTTTAAACCAGTGATTGGGTTAAATGTTTGACCCAACCTGCTGGCTAGTTTTATTTAACTGAACTATTGTTTAAATATTACTTTATTTCTCGATTAAAATGAACCCAAAATATGTTGGAAATGAACATTTATTAATAAGTTTAATGAATAATAATTTATAAACATTTATTAAATTGCTTATTAATAAGTGTTCAACTTTTGATTATTATTGTTTCCTCTAGTAATTATGTGTCTGATTCTAACATATTTTGGGTTCATTTTAAGCCAGACATATAGTCATTTTTAAACAATAGTTGTGTTAAATAATACATTTAACCCAACTGCTGGGTTAAAACAACCCAATCACTGGGTTTGTCCATTTTCAGCCCAACTTGGGTTGTTTTTAACCCAGTATTTTTTAGTGCATTTAAAAAAAAAACTAATACTTTGAAATTTTAGAAGAGAAGTACATGAAAAACCAGTTTAATGCAAGAAAAAAAAAAAAAAAAAAAAAAAAAATATATATATATATATATATATATATATATATATATACACTAAAAAACATTAAGCATAATTTCATGTGTAAAGACTGAGTCAAAAACAAACCCAAATGCAAAAGGTGTAACAATCTAGTTTAAATGTTTATATCTTCTTCTTTCTTTTTTTTTAAGCTGAAAACTAAATGATGTGTATTTTGACAGTCTAAACCCACTTCCAAAGTTTCATTTTTGTACTAAACTTTTTTATTATTATTGTTTAAATTTGTAAGTACCTCTTCCGGATCAAAAGAGACCGAAATGCAGCAGGACGGTTCGCCGGGAGTGTGGCGATTATCTCTGGAGAACAGCAGCTTTCTGGAGGTTCATTTCCTGTTCGAGAAAAAAATATATATTTTTATATTTACACTTTTCATTTTTTGCCTTCACTTATCATCAGATTTAATGTTTGTCTCCTGTTAAGCAGCCGTCTGTGGTTGTAGAGGTAAAGCAACACTTGAACATTGTTTTGTACATGTCAGAATGTGCAGAACATTGTCAAAGACCTGAAATCAAAAACATATTTTACTTAAGATTTTTTTTTTTTATCAAACAAGCCATCCAGTCCAGATGGTTTGAATGTTTGCTCGTGTCATCTTACCGTCAGTGTCGGTGCTTTGAGTTGCAGTTGTAGTTGGGATCGTGTTTTTTGTCGTTCTCTGATCCACTGTCTCCATCACTCTCTTCGCCCATTTACTCTCTGGATCTGAACAAATAATTATGCTTTTCTTGGTGTGGAATCTGAACATGGAGGAAATTTTTTTTTTTTAAAAATAAATTAATAAAATTTCAAATTGTGATGTATTATAATAACTTTAAACTTACATTACAGCTCTGACAGGACATGATGGTTTCTCCTGCATGTCATATCTCACAATGTTTTCAGCTGGTACTCTGGTCTCTGTCACAGAAAGACAGCAGTCTGATGGACGCTGATCACCTATTGGAGAAGAACATCATTATATTCAGGTAAATAATCATGACTTTCACAGTATTAGACGTACACACATGAACTCTCTCATAAAACACTTAAACATTGTTTTGTACATGTCAGAATGTGCCTACTACTATGTCAAAGACCTGAAATCAAAAACATATTTTACTTAAAAAAAAAAATCTTATCAAACAAGCCATCCAGTCCAGACACGTTAGCTCGTGTCATCTTACCCTCAGTGCCTTTGTTTGTGTCGGTGCTTTGAGTTGCAGTTGTAGTTGGGATTGTGTTTGTTGTTCTTGTAAAGTGTGTAGAAGGTTTTGTTGTCCTTCTCTGATCCACTGTCTCCATCACTCTCTTCGCCCAAATACTCTCTGGATCTGAACAAATAATTTTGCTTTTCTTGGTGTAGAATCTGAACATGGAAGAAAAAAAAAATCTTTGTTTAAGCTTTCAAAAATAATTTTTAAAAATAAATAATTAAATAAAATTTCAAATTGTGATGTATTATAATAACTTTGAACTTACATTACAGCTCTGACAGGACAAAATGGTTTCTCCTGCATGTCATATCTCACAATGTTTTCAACATGTATTCTGGTGTTTGACACAGTGAGACAGCAGTCTGGTACACGCTCATCACCTGTTGGAGAAGAACATCATTATATTCAGGTAAATAATCATGACTTTCACAGTATTAGACGTACACACATGTAAATGTGTAAAGACATCAGCTCAACGTCTACATTCAGTCGAGTGAAAGTCACTGAAAGTATTTTCTTAAGAATTGAAATGGTCAAATCTTACGACTTGCTGCGTTCCTCCACCATACAGAGAACAGAAAAGCAGAAAACAGAGAGAACTTCATCTTGTAGTTTCACACGTGTGATGGAGAAGTGTTGACGGGGATTGAGGAGTGAGTTCAGATGTGCTGCACTGGAACAACAGAGTCTTTATTGATCAATGGCTCACTTTCAATATTCAGAGTTTACAACATTCAGAACTTCCTCTTTTTCTTGACATCATCAGTCTGGTACAGGTGACACTGACGACACACCTTCAGACTCCACTTCCTTTCTGAATGACAAGAAAACAAGAAACAAGAAAAATACTATAGTAATTTATAGTAAATACTAGTGTTTTCGAACCATACTATAGTAACAACTATAGTAATACAAACAAATGACTTTACCCAATACTGTACTTTATACAATACACTACAGTTTACTGTAGTAAAAACTATTACAGTCCATCAGTTCACTGTAGTTATGCTTTATTAACAAAGTGTCATAAACACTGTAATATCTACAGTAAACTACAATTTACTAGTTTACTATTAGAAAGAAAGAGAAAGAAAGAGAAAAAGAAAGAAAGAAAAAGAGAAAGAGAAAGAAAGAGAGGAGAAAGAAAGAAAGAGAAAAAGAAAGAGAGAGAAAAAAGAAAGAAAAAAGAGAAAGAGAAAGAGAAAGAAAAAAAGAAAGAAAGAAAGAAAGAGAAAGAAAGAAAGAAAGAAAGAAAGAGAAAAAGAAAGAAAGAAAAAGAGAAAGAGGAGAAAGAAAGAAAGAGAAAAAGAAAGGAGAAAGAAAGAAAAAGAAAGGAGAAAGAAAGAGAAAGAAAAAATAGAAAGAGAAAGAGAAAGAAAAAGAAAGAAAGAAAGGAGAAAGAAAAAAAGAAAGAGAGAAAGAAAGAGAAAAAAGAAAAAGAAAGAGAGAGAAAAAAAAGAAAGAAAAAAGAGAAAGAGAAAAAAGAAAGAAAAAAGAGAGAAAGAAAGAAAGAAAGGAGAAAGAAAAAAGAAAGAGAGAAAGAGAAAAAAGAAAGAGAGAAAGAAAAAAGAGAAAGAGAAAAAGAAAGAGAGAGAAAAAAGAAAGAAAAAAGAGAAAGAGAAAAAAAAGAAAGAAAGAAAGAGAAAGAAAGAAAGAAAGAAATCAGATCAGTGTAATGTCGTCTTAAACTCTTGAGGCCCGAATGAAAACGAAAGTAGCCACAGAAGAAAGACAGAAACAGTTTTCTTCTACTTCTCTTACTGAATGTGAGTTCATGTTCATCAATAATGGATATTAGCATCAATCAATCGAATTTAAATGTTGAAATGACGATCAAACATCTTCACTCCTTCTTATGCAATTTTCTATTCATACAAAACTAAGCGCAAATGTGTCGTTTCGAGCAAAATCTCAGTAGTTTTAGTCGATGGTCTGTAAATAACGCGCGTGTTCGCAGCAGATTTTCTCGCGCGAGTGATGATCTCATAAACGACATCGACGTCATTACATGTAAACGTTCCACTGCATGATGATGTCGCTGCGAAGATGAAAAACTCATTACCTGTAGAGGCAGAAGTAAGTCACACTAAATCGACAAAAGAGCTTTATCAGTCTTCAGCAGCTCAGGAATAATGGAGGACAGATCCTGCCTGCTGCATGAAGCTGCTCAGAACAAGTTTAGTCTTGCTGTCAACATTTCTGGAATGACGTCATTTTATGCTTAGGCTATTCTTACACTTGGGTTTGGGTTAGATTCTGCGTTATGATTGGTCAGATCGCCTGTCAATCAAACTGTTAGGGAAGAGTCAATTCCTACTACACCTGAAAGACCTTCTTCATCTCCAGAACACAAATTAAGATATTTTTGATAAAATCCTGCATTGACAGCTGCTCAAACATATTTAAAACAGGTCATGTGACTACAGTGGTTCAACCTTATTATTATAAAGCGACGAGAATACTTTTTGTGCACCAAAAAAACAAAATAACGACTTTATTCAACAATGTCTAGAGATGGGTGATTTCAAAGCACTGATTCATGAAGCTTTACGAATCGGTTCATATCGTGTATCAAACAAAGTCACGTGATTTCAGTAACTGAGGCTTCGTTACGTCATGAGTGTTTGGAAATTTCAATAGTTCACGTGACTGACAGATTGATTCACGCTCCGAATCACTGATTCGACACAAAAGCTTCATGAATCAGTGTTTTGAAATCGTCCATCTCTCGATATTTTTGGCGCACAAAAAGTATTCTCGCCGCTTCATAACATTAACGTTGAACCACTGTAGTCGCATGACCTGTTTTAAATATGTTTTAGTGTCTTTCTGTTCATCTGAAGGTGTTCATTATCTGAACCATCAAAAATATTTGTGTTGTGAAGATGAACGAAGGTCTTACGGGTGTAGAACCACATGAAGGAGAAGAATTGATGATTTTTGGGGTGAACGAACACTTTAGTGTGTATTTGACTCATAACTGTTAATACTTACTGTAACGTTAGCTAATTATTTAAGAGAGCTGGATACCAGGTGGATAAAGTACACGTCCCTGTATTTTCACACACTAATTTTGTACTTAATATACAAAAAATTCTTCTTTAGTACTTCATATAAAATTCCAAAGATGAGCATCTGAGTGTATCTCAGAGTGTAACTCTACCTGTCCTTCCAACCAGATGATTCCACAGTAGCTGCACGGATCTCAAGCTGTCTGGCGGACATCTCCACGTGGATGGAAGAACACCACCTGCAGCTCAACCTGGCAAAGACTGAGCTTTTAGTCTTCCCTGCCACTCCTACTCTACAACACGACATCAACATACAGCTTGGTACAACCACCATTACCCCATCAAAGTCGGCCAGAAATCTTGGAGTTATCTTCGATGACCAACTGACCTTCAGAGACCACATCTCAAAGACGGCGCGGTCATGCAGATTTGCACTTTGCAACATCAGGAAAATCCGTCCCTTCCTGACTGGGCACGCAACACAACTGCTTGTCCAGGCCCTGGTCATTTCAAGGCTTGATTACTGCAATGCTCTTCTGGCTGGACTGCCGTCAAGTGCAATCAAACCTCTTCAAATGATCCAGAACGCTGCTGCACGTCTTGTCTTCAGAGCCCACGTCACGCCCCTCTTCATCTCTTTGCACTGGCTACCCCTCGCTGCTCGCATCAAGTTCAAGGCGCTGATGCTTGCTTACAGATCCACCACAGGCTCTGCTCCTTCTACCTCCACACACTGATACAACTCTACATCTCCACCAGAAGCCTGCGATCACTAAAGGAACGAAGGCTTGTGGTACCGTCACAGAGAGGCACAAAATCACTCTCCAGAACATTCTCCTTCACTGCTCCCTGCTGGTGGAATGATCTCCCTACTTTCATCAGGAACGCAGAATCCCTGGCAATATTCAAGAGACAGCTGAAAACTCATCTCTTCCGTGAACACTTAATCCCCTCATAAAAAAAAAAAAAAAAAAACCCTATCCTTCCCCTTTTTCCCTTCCTACTCTAGCTTATGGTACTGAGCAATGTCTGAAACTTGTATTGTGAGCACTTCCTGTGTTATCTGCCAATTCATGAAGAATCGCTTGTTTGTTTTCCTCACTTGTAAGTCGCTTTGGATAAAAGCATCTGCTAAATGACTAAATGTAAATGTAATGTACATGTGTATCTACTCAACTGCTAGACAGCAAAAATGTGCTTTTAACAAACTATCTCTATATTTATTTACCACTTGTAGTACAGTAGTGTAGTTCATATTCAGTGGCAGTATTATTATTATTATATTATGTGTTAAATTATTTTTGGATGAAGAAAACAATGCATGAAACAGAAGTCATCACATAAAACATGAATAAAAATCGTGAGAAAGCAGAGCTGAGCTGGTTTTTCATTTATTAGTCTTTCAGAAGTCATTCAGTTTATATTCAGATGACAAGCTGTTCAAACTCTTCTGACTGAAGTCGCTTTACGGCGTTTTAATACAAAAGTATTCGACGGGTTCCCTCTTCAAACAGAAGTGTTTATCGTGGTTTATTTCTGGAGATGTCTCGGTCGTTTCAGTGGATCTTCTGTCCTGATCCAGCGGTCTGGTTTGTCTGGTTTCAAGCTCTCTCGTGTCTGTTTTCTCCGGGGTTTTTCTCTGAATGTAATCCTGGACCCAGTCTTCTGCCGGAGAAGAGCAGATTGTGTCGTTCTCCACAGTTATGAATCTGTAGATAAGCAAATGAGTTCATACATTGTTTTAATATTGTATTTAACAATAATCGATAATACTATCAGATAACTGTCAAAATATGAAAACAATAAATAAATGCAAACATCATTGTTATGGTGTCATTTAAACAGAAACTATTTAAAAAACAGCAACAAAAACATGATTTTTGATTTTAGTCCTGAAGTTTTTGCTCTTTCTAAACTGTAGAAACACAAAGCTCATTGTGACACGTGTTGTTGAGATGGATCATAATAACTCTGAACTTGCCTGACAGCTCTGACAGGACACAGAGGTGGATCTTGAATCTCATAATCCAGAATGTTTTCAGCTGCTGTTCTGGAGTCAGTCACAGTGAGACAGCAGTCTGATGGAGGATCAGGGGAGGTTGTTGTGCTGGTCTCAGTCTTCGGTCGACGTCTTTCGATTCTCGTCTCTTCTGGTGGTGCAGTTGTACTCGTGCTGGTCTCAGTCTCTGGTCCTGGTGTTTTGTGTGTTGTAGTTGGGATTATTTTTGTCCTATCTGTTTTGCACTTTGTAGATTCTATGTACGGTCCCTTGTTCTTTCTACTATACACACCATTTATTGCTCTGATAGCCCAACAGGCATCTGGATCTGAACAGATATATTTGCCATTCTTGGTGAGGAATCTGTGCATGAAAAAAAACTTGATGTTTTAGGTTTCATCATTTAATTAATCACACTCAAAAAAAAACATGATAGATTATAACTTTGAACTTGCCTTACAGCTCTGATAGGACAAAATGGCTCCTGAATGTCATATTTCACAATGTTTTCAACTCGTACTCTGGTGTTTGTCAAAGTGCGACAGCAGGCTCGTGGACGCTGATCACCTATTGGAGAAGAACATCATTATATTCAGGTAAATAATCATGACTTTCACAGTATTAGACGTACACACGTACTCTCTCTCATAAAGACACGACATCAGCTCAACTTCCTTTCAGTGCGAAAAGTTAAGTTACTGAGGTCAAGTATTTTTTTAAGAATTGAAATGGTCAAATCCATTGTACAGAGAACAGAAAAGCAGTGAACAGAGAGAACTTCATCTTATTTTCTTCTAACACTGGCTGAAGGAGATCTTTCAGAGCATCAGCACATCTCGTTTAGTTAAAGGTAGATGATTCTGGTTTGTTTCATGTTCAAGTTTCATGTCTTATGTTTGAAGTTTAGTCATGTTTCATGTTCCTTTTTGCCATTTGTCCTATGTTGTCAAGAGGCTTGCTTGACTTAATACAGCGCTGCACAGACCGATCAGCAGCTGACTTGAAGCAGGGCATGCTGGTTAGAAATTTTGTTCGACTTATTTTTATTTTTTATTTTTCATCATTATCCAAAGCGACTTACAAGGGGAGCAGTTAGGGGTCAGGTGTCTTGCTCAAGGGCACTTTAGTCATGGTATTGAAGGTGGAGAGAGTGTTGTTCATTCACAATCCCCACTTTCAATTCCTGCCGGTGTGGGAATCGAACCGGCAACCTTCAGATTACAAGCCAGACGCCCTCACCACTAGGTGATTCGAGAGCAGCCGGTTGAGTCAGGCAGCGCAGTTTCTCAAGAGCGGCTGCATGAGCTCTGATGACGTTATAACACTTAAAGCTATTTTCATGTAGTCATGATGTTGTAGTGTCATGTTTATCAAAAGAAAACTAATAAAAACGAAAACATTGGTATTTAAATAATATGCTTATGTTGAACTTTATACATTTTTGAATCAGTCAAATATTGCATTTATTTCACTAAAGTGTGCAGACACCATGAGAGCATCAGATCCTCCCTGCGGCTTCTTCCTGTGGTGACGTTCACGCTGCGCTTGCATACTTAATCACAGCTAAAGTGAAATAAATACAACATTTGACTAATATACTGATGTTTCAAAGGTAATTTCATTCAAGACTTCATGTTCTGCTCACAGTGTTTGTTTTTACAAGAATAAAGTTCAACATAAGCATTTTATTTAAATACCAATGTAGTGGAGTCTACGTTTTTTTATCAGTTTTATTTTAATAAACATGACGATACAATATCACGACTACATGAAGAGTTTTAACTGTTATAAAAATACAGATTTGTGAACATTAGTGGAACTGAAGGCGTTAGAATAAACACGAAACTGTCACGGTACGTGTAGGAGACGGGCAGACATCGAGTTGAAGATTAACATGAAGACTTTAATCATAAACAATAGAGAGAACTTCACACACCTTCTAACATAGACGAGATCGGACGACAACTGAGGGAGAATACATGGAATTTATACAGGTGCAAACAAAGGGGGAAACAAGGTAATGACAAGACACAGCTGATGATGATGAATGTGTGTGTGGGGGGGGGGGGGGTTGAGCAGGTAGGTCAGGTGGCCTCCAGGGCAGCGGCCAGGGGGGCGTGGCCTTCTTGGCCTCTATGGCCATGTGGCACGAGTGGTAATGAGCATAAGCTTTTCAAGTTACGTGAATGTTCACCGGTTCCCGCCTCCTTCTTCCCGTACTTAAGAACTGTGTTACATTGATGCCGAAACCCGGGAGGAAGGAGGGACATGCTGTCGAAGAGCCCTCACTGCTGAGGGGGATCGCGGCGCTGAGGAGGTCGGGCAGCGCGGGAGAGAAGACCGCGAGTGGCTGCCCGAGGCGGGGGTGCTGGAGCGACTGAGCAACAGGTGGGACGGAGAGCGCGCTGCTGTGCTCCTGGGACAAGGTGGGGTGGCTGCCGTCCAGGAGGGAGCTGAGGAGTCACCGCCGTTCGCCGTGGGCCGGAGCCTGCTGCCTTACGCCATGATGGGGAGGAGCAGGGAACGGGGGACTCGCTGCCGGCTGCCCTCAGCCGGAGGAGCCATCGCCGGCCAGTATCATCGAATGGCACCGCGAGAAAGAGCCTCTTGGCTGGCTGAGGACCAAGCGGCAGTGTGTCCAGTGTGTCTCTCTCGTCCCTGTCGCTCCTCGTGCTTCCGTCTCCTTTTCTTTGCGCTCTTATGAGTAGAGCGCAGTCGCGGGAGTACCCCCCCGGCCTGCGAGGGGCGATGGGAGTATGTGACGAGAGCCGTGAGGGAACGGCGCGAGGCTGGTGGCACAAGTGGTAATGAGTGTCAGCTGTGTGCTGCACCGGTCTCACTATGTCTCTCACGGAGGAGCTCCGGAAGCATAAAAGAGGGTAATACTTTAAATTAATGTACATTAGTTAAACATCAGTTAATGACTAACATGAACTAACCATGAGCAATACATTTGTGACTGTATTTACTAATATTCGTTAACGGTAGTTAATGAAAATACAGTTGTTCATGTTAGTTCACAGAGCATTAACTAATGTTAACACGAGTTTAATAATGTATTAGTAAATGTTGAAATTAACATTAATAAAGATTAATAAATGCTGTAGAAGTGCAGTTCATTATTAGTTCATGTTAACTAATGTTGTTAATTAATGTTAACTCATGAACCTTATTTTAAAGTGTTACCTAAAAGAGGAGCGACGACAGTGAAGGACGAGAGAGGACCAGGCCTGGACTTTATGTTGTGTTTTACTATGTTTGTGTGGGCGGCGGTCGCCGTGAGGAACTGCCGCCATTTTACTTTCGTTTTGTTGTTTGTTTATATTGATATTAAAGTTACGTTGAATGTTCGCTGGTTCCCGCCTCCTTCTTCCCATATTTAAGAACTGTGTTACAAACCCATTCATTGAGTGCACACACATTAGGAGTAGTGAGTAGTTACAAAGACTATAGAATAACACACATCACTCGTATTGTTTTGAATGGGAGAAAGCGCAACCCACAATAGAAACAAAATTCATGAAACAGCTGTTGTCAGATTTCATTGGTGATTTCAAATATTTTTAGACTTTGATGATAATATTTGGGACACATTCTTTTTACACATTCTCTAATATAAAAATTTTATCCATAGTAAATAATAATGATTAAAAAAAAAATCAAACAAACCACCCAGTTTCCTTCGCTTCCTATTCAATTTCTCTATTGCTTTCTTCACCCAACTGGCATCTCGATCTGAACAAATCTTTCGATTTCTCCTGGTGACGAAACTGAACATGGGAAAAATAACACAATTAGCTCTCATTATTTCATTATCTACCCATTTATTACTGAATCTGAGTAAAAATGTACTATATATTGTGATAGATTATAATAACCTTGAACTTACATTACACTTTTAATGGAACAAATATCTTGCATATATGGTATATATGGTATGTGATAACTGACAATGAATTTAGTTGGTATTCTGGTGTTTGTCACAGTACGGCAGCATTCTGAATTTAAATCTGTTGAAGAAGCACATCAGTTACTTTTTTCAGATGAGTAATCGCTGCATTCAAGAGATGCATATGCTGTATGTGATAAAGATCAAAATCAGCTGCACTCCTGAGGCCAGAACACACTGTTTCTCTGAAGAACCTTCACCTGATTCTCCAACTCGCATCCAGACCAGAAGAACGGCAGAAAACAGAGAGAACTTCATCTTGTAGTTTCACACGTGTAATGGAGAAGTGTTGACGGGGATTGAGGAGTGAGTTCAGATGTGCTGCGCAGGAACAACAGAGTCTTTATTGATCAATGGTTCACTTTCAATATTCAGAGTTTAAAACATTCAGAATTTCCTCTTTTTCTTTGGAAACCATCAAATGCAGATATTCCTCCAGGCTCCACTAGTTTTCTTTTCTTGAGTCTTCATGGGCACCAATATCAGCAATAATCAGGTCTAATCTATTTACAATGTCTGCATGATGATCAAACATCAACGTGGTTAAAGTAATATGCGTAGCCAATCTCTGCCGTTGGCTTTTAAAACAGTATTGCCTTAAACGCATTCGAATTACGAAACCTCCATGGGTCTTTGTACGAGGACATTATATTTTAATAAATTACTCTGACACCATACATGTCACAGTTTTGATTCTGGATTTCCTGTAAACATCACACTCAGGGCTTTTCAGAGATATCAGATGTTTGGAGGTTTCATCTAGAGAAAAATGTTTCCTTGCTCTTTAAAAGGACTGAATGATCAAATTTAGCACTCGGAAACATGGTGATATTTTGTAATTATCATTTAATTCTGACTAATTTTCAAATTGTTATAAATCACCATCTCAGGAAAATGTTATTGGGTTTATAATCAAATTATGACTTTCTGTTAGAAAGAAGGGCATTGATTTCATACATGTCCTCAGTCATGGACACCAGGACTTAAAGCATTTCAGGAGACATAACAAGTGAACAAGGAAATGAACAGGGCTGGGTGTGTTACTTTTAAAATGTATTTCACTACAGATTACAAAATACATGCTTTATTTGTAACGTATTTCGTTACATTACTCAAGTTTAGTAACTTAATCTAAATACTTTAGAATACTTTGGACTACTAATAAGTGTGGAACAAACACAAAAAAGGTCATTGTGAGTTTTTATCTCACAATTCTGACTTTTTCCCTCAGAATTGTGTGATATAAAGTTGCAATTGTGAGTTATAAAGTCAGAATTATGAGATATAAACTCACAATATTGAGAAAAGTCAGAATTATGAGATATAAACTGACAATATTGAGAAAAGTCAGAATTATGAGATATAAACTCGCAATATTGAGAAAAGTCAGAATTATGAGAAATAAACTCATAATAAATTCACAATTGCAAGAAAAAAAGTCAGTATTGCAAGTTTATATCTCCCAAATCTGACTTTATAACTTGCAATTGTGAGTTTAAATCTCGCAATTCTGAGAAAAAGAAGTCAGAATTGTGAAACACAAACTCACAATTGTGAGGGAAAAAAACAAATTGTGAGAAAAAGTTGCAGTGACGAGTGAATTATAAAATGACTCACAAAACATGAAAACAGTGGAAAACATGAATCTTAACTCCTCTTTTTCAGACGGTCAGAGTCAGAGAATCACCAATCGCTGTTTAAATGACATTAAAACTCAAAGTAATCACTTTGGTAATCTAAAACACTTTTCAGATGTAACTGTAATCTGATTACCACCCATTTAAAATGTAACTGTAATGAAACACAGTTACTCAAATTTTGTATTTTAAATACGTCACTAAGTTACTTGTATTTCGATACTCCCCAACCCTGGAAATAAATTACATCAATATTGCTGTGAAATTTTAGATAATATTATGAAAATATTGCCAACATTGCATTGGATGGGAAAACCCATGCAGCGCCATTTTACTCATAAAGTAAAATGGTATAAATACCATTCCGTTAGTCCTATATATTTCATCGAATCAACTTTAAACAAACTTTGATTTTTAAAAAATCCTAAAACCTAAAAATTTATTGGTGAACGGAAAAAAAAAAATCCCATTATTATTGTCTATATACATGTCGTTTCGTGTCATTTTTGTTGTTGTTTTTAACGGTTGTTGTGTTTCCCGGTGTCCACTTACGAGCACTAAGTATATAAAATATCATTTTTTAAAAATGTTTTTTTCAGTTTCTTATGCTCTAAACAAGGTAATGACATGAAAGGAAAAAAGTTCCCGGGTCTAAGGGGCATGTAAGCAGTGATACACGAGTTTTTATAAGCAGCACGAATCTTCGTCTTAAAGCTTAAATCAGCGTCTGAATATAAAACTTAAGAGACTGAGAGAAAACAATGTGGCAATGTGAATCTCTTACTGAATGTGTTCATGTGCACCAATAATGCATAGCATCAATCAATCGAATTTAAATGTTGAAATGATGATCAAACATATTCACTCCTTACATGCAATTTTATAGCAAATAACAAATTCTATTTATACAAAACTAAGCGCAAATGTTTGTCCACTTATTTAAAGCACGTAACCTTGACGTTTTACGATTCCGTGACTTGCTGTTGTCGGTGTCGGTGCGAAGATGAAAAACTCATTACCTGTAGAGGCAGAAGTAAGTTACACTAAATCGACAAAAGAGTTGTGGACTCGAACTCCATCAGTCTTCTGCAGCTCAGGAATAATGGCTGCGTCCGCGGGAGGAAGAGGAGGAAGAGGAGGAGGAGGAGGGCAGATCCTGCCTGCTGCATGAAGCTGCTCAGAACAAGTTATTCTTCGTGTGTCAACATTTCTGGAATGACGTCATTTTATGCTTAGGCTATTCTTACGATTCACACAGGTTCATAACTGTTAATTAGTGTAGCTTCTTCATTATTTGAGAAAAGTATGAAGTACACTTCCATAATTTGCTTAAATTGCACTATTTACACGTAATGTACAAAACATTTTTCATTTGAACTTCTTAAGATGTTTATCTTAATGATGTTTGTCTTCAGATGAACATCCAGTAACTGCTATTCTGAGACACCAAAAAATGTGCTTTTAACAAACTATCTCTATATTTAGTTACCACTTGTAGTATAGTAGTGCAGTATTATTATTATATTATGTGTTAAATTATTTTTTGAGTACTTAAATTTAATTTAAATGAAGAAAACAATGCATGAAACAGAAGTCATCACATAAAACATGAATAAAAATCGTGAGAAAGCAGAGCTGAGCTGGTTTTTCATTTATTAGTCTTTCAGAAGTCATTCAGTTTATATTCAGATGACAAGCTGTTCAAACTCTTCTGACTGAAGTCGCTTTACGGCGTTTTAATACAAAAGTATTCGACGGGTTCCCTCTTCAAACAGAAGTGTTTATCGTGGTTTATTTCTGGAGATGTCTCGGTCGTTTCAGTGGATCTTCTGTCCTGATCCAGCGGTCTGGTTTGTCTGGTTTCAAGCTCTCTCGTGTCTGTTTTCTCCGGGGTTTTTCTCTGAATGTAATCCTGGACCCAGTCTTCTGCCGGAGAAGAGCAGATTGTGTCGTTCTGCACAGTTATGAATCTGTAGATAAGCAAATGAGTTCATACATTGTTTTAATATTGTATTTAACAATAATCGATAATACTATCAGATAACTGTCAAAATATGAAAACAATAAATAAATGCAAACATCATTGTCATGGTGTCATTTAAACAGAAACTATTTAAAAAACAGCAACAAAAACATGATTTTTGATTTTTGCTCTTTCTAATCTGTAGAAACACAAAGCTCATTGTGACACGTGTTGTTGAGATGGATCATAATAACTCTGAACTTGCCTGACAGCTCTGACAGGACACAGAGGTGGATCTTGAATCTCATAATCCAGAATGTTTTCAGCTGCTGTTCTGGAGTCAGTCACAGTGAGACAGCAGTCTGATGGAGGATCAGGGGAGGTTGTTGTGCTGGTCTCAGTCTCTGGTGGAGGTGTTTTGGGTGTTGGTGATGCAGTTGCAGTTGGTCCACTTGTCCCACATGTCCTAAAACTGGAAGATGATGTTGGCTTTTCTTTGGTCACTGAAGTTGGTTCAGAGGTTGTTGCGCTGGTCTCAGTCTTCGGTCGACGTGTTTTGATTCTCGTCTCTTCTGGTGGTGCAGTTGCACTCATGCTGGTCTCGGTCTCTGTTACCGGTGTTTTACTTGTTGAAGTTGTAGTTGGGATTGTGTTTGTTGTTCTTGTAAAGTGCGTATAAGCTGTTGTTCTCATTCTCTGATCCACTATCTTCATCACTCTCTTCGCCCATTTACTCTCTGGATCTGAACAAATAGTTATGCTTTTCTTGGTGTGAAATCTGAACATGGAAGAAAAAAAAAGCTTTGTTTTAGCTTTCATCGTTTAATTATCCTCCCAAAAATAATTTTTAAAAATAAATAAATAAATACAATTTCAAATTGTGATATAGTATAATAACTTTGAACTTACATTACAGCTCTGACAGGACATGGTGATTTCTCCTGCATGTCATATCTCACAATGTTCTCAGCTGGTATTCTGGTCTCTGACACAGTGAGACAGCAGTCTGATGGAGGATGATCACCTATTGGAGAAGAACATCATTATATTCAGGTAAATAATCATGACTTTCACAGTATTAGACGTTCACACATGTACTCTCTCATAAAGACATCAGCTCAACGTCTACATTCAGTCGAGTGAAAGTCACTGAGGTCAAACTATTTTCTTAATAATTGAAATGGTCAGATCTCACCACTCGCAGTGTTCATCCACCGTACAGAGATCAGAACAGCAGTGAACAGAGAGAACTTCATCTTATTCTCTTCTAACTCTGGCTGAAGGAGATCTTTCAGAGCGTCAGCACATCTCGTTCAGATGAAGAACTGCTGCACACGACAAACAAAACATTAGTTTGTTCAATCATTATCATTATCATTACCATCATTATATCATTAATCCACAATTCACGCTTTCACAATATACATCATTTCAAGCAGCTTTACAGAAAATCTCAACATTACAGTGTAATCTGTTATCAGAGGAGACTCCACATTGTCATTTCAGAAATGTGCGTATGCAAATTAGCTATTTAATTATTAATTTTTGTCATATGAAATGCAATAAATATATAAATAAATCTGAAATAAATTACAGTAGGTAAAAAGGTGAAACTGACCTGATATGTGATATAGAGAAACAGTTTTCTCAGAGTGATGCACTTCAGCTGAGTTCCTGTGAAGAGCAACTTCCTCTCAGTCAGTGCTGCACTGACATGACGAAAAATACTGTTGTGGTGTGAAACACACAGGTGTGGATGAGCTGATACACCAGAATGAAAATATATATATATATATATATATATTACACCAATTTAGGTGTTTACATATGCGTAAACGGGTCTATCACCAAAATATAAACTCACAAAAACAGCACATTTACAAACATTAAAATAATCAAAAATAATTGTATTACTATGAAAGGACAAAACAATTTTTGTATACGTCTTTCTTTTTTTAATGTATGTTTTACACTTTCATTGTTATTGTTGACATCTCATTATAATATAGTTTTTTTTTTTAATTTACTGCCTAAACCCAATATTTGTCAGTCAATATGCATCAATATTTAAATAAATACTTATATATACATAAACTGCGCATTAGATCATTTATTTCTATGTGATAAATAAACCAGTTCATATTCTTGCTGGCAGGAATCATGAAAGGGTTTTTATGCCAAAAAGTAAAGCAGTTATAAGCATTATCATTCATTTGGGAATTTTCATACAGACCTAGTTGGGTTGGTCTACCCTAATGGGTTCTTTTAACCCAGTGAATGGGTTGTTTTAACCCAGTGAATGGGTTGTTTTAACCCAGTGATAGGGTTCTTTTAACCCAGTGAATGGGTTCTTTTAACCCAGTGAATGGGTTGTTTTAACCCAGTGAATGGGTTCTTTTAACCCAGTGAATGGGTTATTTTAACCCAGTGATAGGGTTCTTTTAACCCAGTGAATGGGTTGTTTTAACCCAGTGAATGGGTTCTTTTAACCCAGTGAATGGGTTCTTTTAACCCAATGAATGGGTTCTTTTAACCCAGTGAATGGGTTATTTTAACCCAGTGATAGGGTTCTTTTAACCCAGTGATAGGGTTCTTTTAACCCAGTGAATGGGTTATTTTAACCCAGTGATAGGGTTCTTTTAACCCAGTGAATGGGTTGTTTTAACCCAGTGATAGGGTTCTTTTAACCCAGTGAATGGGTTGTTTTAACCCAGTGATAGGGTTCTTTTAACCCAGTGAATGGGTTGTTTTAACCCAGTGATAGGGTTCTTTTAACCCAGTGAATGGGTTGTTTTAACCCAGTGATAGGGTTCTTTTAACCCAGTGAATGGGTTCTTTTAACCCAGTGAATGGGTTATTTTAACCCAGTGATAGGGTTCTTTTAACCCAGTGATAGGGTTCTTTTAACCCAGTGAATGGGTTATTTTAACCCAGTGATAGGGTTCTTTTAACCCAGTGAATGGGTTGTTTTAACCCAGTGATAGGGTTCTTTTAACCCAGTGAATGGGTTCTTTTAACCCAGTGAATGGGTTATTTTAACCCAGTGATAGGGTTCTTTTAACCCAGTGATAGGGTTCTTTTAACCCAGTGATAGGGTTCTTTTAACCCAGTGAATGGGTTGTTTTAACCCAGTGATAGGGTTCTTTTAACCCAGTGAATGGGTTGTTTTAACCCAGCTAAAAGGTTCTTTTAACCCAGCGATAGGGTTAGTTTTATTTAACTCAACTATTGTTTAAAAATGACTATATTTCTTGTTTAAAATGAACCCCAAATATGATGGAAATGAACATTTCATAAGTTTAATAAGTTAATGAATAATAATTCACTTATTAAATTGTTTATTGATAAATGTTCCCCTTATGATTATTATTGTTTCCTCTAGTAATTGTGTGTCTGATTTTACTTTCCAATCTATTTTGGGTTCATTTTAATCCAGACATTATAGTCATTTTTAAACAATAGTTGAGTTAAATAAAACTACCCAGCACATTGGGCAAACATTTAACCCAATCGTTGGGTTAAAAACACCCAATAGCTGGGTTTATTCATTTTCAACCCAACTTGGGTTGTTTTTAACCCAGCATATTTTAGGGTTTACTCTAATAACTGCTAGTTGACATGTAGTTGCAAAGTTATTTACTGTATAGTTAATAATGTCAAAAGAAATCTGTATTTGTTGCGAGCGAGTCCAGTTTCTCTTGTGACTGATGAATATGATTCGTCCCGTTGAGGACTTGCATCTGTAGTTTACTTACACCACTGCTTTTATGGGACACAGTCCTTTATTTTGTATTCAGTAGTTCAAAACTCTCTCCAGAGGCTCTCTGCTGGATCCCAGCCTGAGGCAGCAACTCGCTGGAGGTCCATCTGTCCATGAACACAAATTAATACGGTTATTTCATAGTTCATATTTCACTACGATTCAATGTTTCAGTAAAGTTTCTTTTTCTCATTCTCACTCATGCAACGTCCTCAAAACCGCTCGGATCTGTGGCAGAGCTACAGAGGTGAAGCTCTAAAACCACATTTGCACTAGCTTTAACTTAACTCACACTTTATTTCACACCATAGCACATCATGAAACCTCGTTCACAGAGAGCGAGAGAGAGAAACAAACACACTGAAGGACCTTAAAATCTCCCAGGAAACTGTGAAAATCAGCATCGCCTTGTTCATGTTGACTGGCCGAACTGATCTGACCGACCCGGACGATAGTATTAATAACAGAGGAGGAAACCGCCTCCCTGCTGCACACACTTCTGGTAACATGTGTGCCAGTGGAACACATGAGCTGTTCATTCATTTACCCACAGACCGGAATAAAAGCTGTGATAGAAATAATGGTCAGTGTTCAACAGAAAAATATGACCAACATGGAAGCAGAACTCATTATTCATAAATATGTTAGTTGTTGTTTCATCCCCATCTCATTGGCGTTTAATGTATTTTTCTCAGTCAAAGTCATTGCTTTGTGCCGTTCAATGGACTTTTAGTTAGGCTTTAATATGCCGTCACATTTGCTCAGCGAAATCCGGTCATTCCAGTCAATATCGGGAGCGAATTTGACCAACAGAACTCTGCTTCTTTTGAAAGTTACACAATATTGACAATAGATGATGGAGCTTTTTTCCTGCAAAATTTCACTAAACTAATCACTGTTAAAAAATAAAGTTTCCAAAAAAGGGGTTTATGCAGCGATGCCGTAGAAGAACCAGTTTGGGTTTCCCGAAGAACCTTTCGGAGAACACTTCTTAAAATAAGGATGTGTTCACACTTCTCGGTTCTCTTGATTATTTTGTTGTTGTTTTTACCCCCCCCCCCCCTCCAAAAAAAAAAAAAAAAAAAAAAAACAGAAAATAATATATTAATCCTGGTTCGCTTAGCATTTACAAGTCAGTTTTGAGACTGAACCAAAAAGCATTTTGCGACAGAACTTAAAAAAACATTCAAAACTGTTTTGGTTAAATGTACTCGTACATATGATGGTATGAGGGCCTAATGGTGAGGGAGTCGGGCTTGTAACCTGAAGGTTTCTGGTTCGATTCCCACACCGGCATTGGGGATTGTGAACGAGCAGCACTCTCTCCACCTTCAATACCATGACTAAAGTGCCCTTGAGCAAGACATGAAACCTCTAATTGCTCCCCTTGTAAGTCGCTTTGGATAAAAGCTTCTACCAAATGAATAAATGTAAATGTCACATTAACAAAGATCTGCCGCAAGGAGACTGCGTTCCTGACGCATTCACCGAACTATGATGGGCAAAACAAGTGTGCTCGAGCATTCTGTCCTTTTTAGGGTCACATCTTGTGACATCACATCCTGTTTTTGGTTCATTTAGAAGTCGTTCGTGTGTTGTGTGTTGTGTAAAGTTTGTGTGTTGTGTTCATATTTCAGTCGCCAGAGTTCGTTTGGAAGTGGACCAGGACCCATCTTTTCAGCACTCACGTTTATCATTTACCAGAGCAATTCATTTTAATCTAACTAAACCTGCCAAATGTGAGCACTCTAGTAAACTAAACAACCATTTTCTACTATAAAGAAACTTTATAGTGTTTATAAGATTGATAAAGGTTCTTCATGAAACTATAAATACCAATAAAGAACCTTTATTTTTTATAAGAGTGTAAGACACTACAATCATTTAAAATCAACTTCACTGACTGGACTTTGATGGTAGTGTTACTGAAGAACACAAAAAAAGCCCTACCAAACCATTGGCTTAATTTGTGGCTCAGCGGAAGACAAGACCGCAGACAGATTTACTCACTCTACAGTCTGGAATAAAAGTCATCAGAGCGATGGATAAACTCTCAGTGGTCGTGGTGACAGAACCTTTATGCAGTTCATGCAGATATTTTTATCCAAAGTGACCGTAAATGTGAGGTATAGTCCTACATTTTTCGGTTCATGCATTTTCCGGTAAACTAAAGTTCTAAAAAAAAACAGCATTTATTTGGATCAGAAATCTTTCATTATATATGTCTTTACTTCAACTGTTGATGAATGTAACGCATCCATGCTGAATAAACATACATTTCTTAAAAAAAAAAAAGAAAAACTTTTGTTAAAAGTTAAGAAGTTAAAAATTTAATGCAAGTTCTTGGTCTTATTGTGCATGATTTATTGATCATTGGCTTGTCCTTTTACCATGCTTTGCTTAAAAAAAATCCTTTTTTGCCTGAAACAATACCTTTCAATCTTTCCCACCAACCGCTGTGCCAATTTTCGAGCCAATCAGTTTGTCAAATTACAAAAAACTTTTGGTACTAAGTATACTCTTACAATGAGTTAAAGTGAAAATGTGAAAGTGACGTATGGCAACCCAAACTCTGTATTTAAAGGTTAGTTCACCCAAAAATGACTCACCATCATGCCGTTCCACACCCACAACACCACAATCTCCGGAACACAAATTAAGATATTTTTTGATGAGATTTGAGAGATATATGACTCATATATGACTCGTACAGAAACAAGACAAGAACACTTTTTGTACACAAAAATAAAGACTTTATTCAACAATCCATTATCCTTATGCAGGTGATGCACAATAAAGCTTCCATGTTTACGTCCGAATGCCGGCTCAGTATTGGCCAAAGCTGATCATGTGATCGTTTGATGCTGGCGAAGGAGCCGGCCAAGAATGAGTCGGCGTTCTGACGGAGAACTGAAACAATGTATGAGAATGACACAGAAGAGAAGACGTTGTTGAATAAAGTCTGTTTTGTTTTGGTTTTGCGCACAAAAAATATTCTGGTCACTTCACAAAATTCATTGAATCACTGCAGTTGCGTCGACTGTTTTGACGATGTGTTGTGTTAATTGAGTCATAAACCTCTCAGATTTCATCAAAAATATCTTCATTTGTGTTCTGAAGATGAACAAAGGTGTGGGACGACATGAGAGTGAGGAATTAATGACAGAAACCTCATTATTGTTCCTAATAAAAGACGACCCTGATTATAAGACGAACCCCCTTTTTTCAAGATGTACATTTTGGAAAAAGGCTTTCAAAAGACCAAATGTTGTATTTTATAAAGAAAATGCTTTTATTTGACATTGCATATTTTTCATATTTAAATTTTTCATATTGAAAGTATGTTAAATATTGTAACATGTTGGCATACCAACAATCACACTTAAAAAGAAACACTTTTTGGCATAGCATAAAAATCTGAATATATAAACAATTAGGCTATCAATGTCATAGTGAAAACCATGTAGCCTTTCAAAAGTTACAGTAGAAGTGAAATCTGGGTACCTTCTTATGTTTTAATATTTATTTATAAGTTCGGTCCTGTCAGCGAGGCACACAAACATGAGTCACGCGGCTCTTAGAGTTTTTTTGCACTCGCGATCTTCTAACATCATCTAACTTGGCGCCACCTATTGTTTGACATGTAAAAGTCTAGACCCTGAATATAAGACTAACCCATTTTTTCAGATGTGTTTCCAAGGAAAAAACACCATCTTATATTCAGAACAATCCGATAAGTACACACACATTAGGAGCAGTGAGTAATGAACACACACACCCGGCAGTGGGCAGCGATTGGGGGTTCGGTGGTTTCTCAAGGGTCCTCGTAGTGGAAGAGATTGCTGTTCATTCACTCCCCCCACCTACATGATTCTGCCGTTAGTGAGACTCAAACCCGTGGCCTTTGGGTCACAGGTCAGACTCTCTAACCATTAGGCCATGACTCCCCACAATATGGGTTTTGCATTTCAAAAAAAACAAAAAAAAAAACAGTCCAAATATGACTAAACAGTTGACTGGTAACAAGGGAGGAAAATGTGTGAAAGGTGTGAAAGACAAACCTCATGTGAATATGTAAAACAGTAAATCCGCCAATAAGCCACAGGTACTTTCATCGTCACCCTAAACCAAAGACGACTACAACCCTGACATGTGAAACTGCTCCTGCCTCATCTACACATCACAGGAAGTACAGTGCCATCGCACAAATGCAATCGTGTCTGCCATACCTTCAGATTCAGATCTTATAATGAACACAAAGTCAGTTTGTGTTCTAAAGCGCTTGGAAATAACATGTGTGGAGTCTAAACAAGGGGGAAAACCCTCCAAACCAATGCTAGCTCTATGTATTTGCAGGTTCTTCCTCCTACAAACATGCAGAAGCAGATGCTCGACGTCTCCACCATTAACCCACATGACCGAGGCGCTGCTTTCTCACACCTTCCGCGTGACAAATATAGAAAACACTGCGCCTTTGACTTCAGCCACTGTGGGGCATCGTGTACAGCACTTTTCCATCATATCATCTCACTCTGATTGTTCATTAATAAGGTAGTCTATGAAAAATTGCTTATAATGTTTGTCATTTGTAAGTCGTTTGGTATAAGGGCATCAAGTAAATGAATGAATGCAGATGTTTTGACTGACACCGTAATCAGTTACCTCACGATTCCATGTGAAATTCATACAATGTGAATTTTAACAATATTTTACAAAAAAGTAAGTATGAAGGTCCTCTCCAACCCTTCCCCAACCCACTGGGCCGTAAGCAGATCATACGAAAATGTGTGAATGAGATCACATGAATTTGTATGAATTAGTCACCAATTCACCAAAATGTTACGAGCTGTCATGAGATAGTGTTGGATGTCAAGAATGGAATGTTTATAGTGATATTCTGATTTTCAACATAAATAACTCAAATAATTCTACTACATCCTCTATAACGCTCATCCTTCGCTTTATTCTGTGCCTGAGGAACGAGAGTGAGTAGAAAGTTGTCTCCTTGCCATTTAGCACAGCTGTAAAACCGCAAGGAGGTGTAAGATGAAGACTTGCCAGATTAACCACAGGAAAGAAATGAGGACATTTGCTGTTCCTCAGAATTGTGGAGGTTCTGAACAGAAAACCAATGACCTACAAAAGCGCCCAATAATGAATTACTTGTGTATTATAAGAGCAACATTTCATATTAGTTCTGCCCTCTTATTTCAAATAGAAAATAATACAATTCATATTTAGACTGATCATTTTAAAGGGGGCCGATTATGTCCCTTTTTTCAAGCTGTAATATCAGTCTCTGGTGTCTCCAGAACGTGTCTGTGAAGTTTCAGCTCAAAATACCCCACAGATCATTTATTATAGCTTGTCATTTTTGAGTAGAAGGAAAAACATGCTGGATTTTGTGCATGTGTCTTTAAATGCAAATGAGCTGCTGCTCCCCACCCCCTTTCCAGAAAAGAGTGATGGAACTATGACGGCATCTCGCTGGTTTCTTTGACAAAATTCAAATAGGATTTTCCTGTAGGCTTATGGATTATGCTCTGTGATCAACAAAAGTTTCATGTTTTGTCAATCAAGATCATTTTCATAGATGAACACAACTTTTAAGACTTTTGAAAGCTAAACGCATTCACCAGAAGCAAAAAGCTAAAGGTAGGCTATAAGCAAACGTCTGCTCTTCTCCTCCTGACACCATGGACCCATTCCAATTTGCTTACCAGACTAACAGATCCACTGATGATGTCATCACAATGGCCATACACTCTGCCCTGAAACACCTGGAGGGAATAGACACCTCTGCACGGATGCTGTTTATTGATTACAGCTTTGCATTCAACACCATCATCCCTACCAAACGTATAGCAAAACTGAAGGATCTGGGTCTAAACAGTCATTTATGTAACTGGGTCTTGGACTTTCTGACCGGTAGACCCCAGGTGGTCAGAATTGGCAACCACACATGCTCCCCACTCACCCACAGGGATGCGTCCTCAACCCTCTCTTGTGCTCCCTGTTTACTTACGACTGCTCTGCTGAGCACAGCTTCAACATCAACTTCATATTTGCTGATGATACAAACATCCTAGGACTGATGTGACATCCCACAGAGATGAGGTTTATGCACTCACAGTATGGGTTGCTGATAAGAATCTATCCCTAAACGTCAAGGAGATGATTGTGATTTCCCATTCACATCAATGGAGTGGATGTAGAAAGAGTTAAGAGCTACAAGTACCTTGGGATTCACATATCTGGAGATCTTTCCTGGAGCCTGCACTCAGAGCCCATAACAGCCCACCAGCGTCTCGACTTCCAAGAGGTTTGTCATCGCTTCTGACGTCATGTCAAACTTCTACAGCTGCACTATAGAGCTCCGGACGTCACATGACCCGTTCTGTTTACGCCTCCCTGCTGGCAGTCAGGGACAGCTGGGAGCGAATATGAAATAAATGGCGCCAGCATGAGTTTCAAGGCAACAGAGTTCACTGCGCACTTTAATTAAAAAACATAGACCTGTACATAGCAAAACTTATTAGATTAAACATAACCGATCCCTATATCGTGGATCGATTAAAGGAACGGATAGCTTTCCTATCCTGATATCCACAGCTACCTCATCAACTTTCACTCGTCCTATACTCTGGAGACTCTTTAAAAGCCGACAAAAGCCTGGAGGGGTACAAATGGACGGAATCTGATTTTGTAGTCTTCTGGCTAAAAGCTGCTTCGTCATCATTGGAAGAGTAAGTCGACTGTGTTGTTAAGTAACGTAATCGACACTAGCTGTCCTTGTTGGTAGGTAACGTGGCCAGCACAGCTTTATCATAAATGTCAGGAAATCTTAACCCGTTTCATTTTCCCAAACATGAAAATATCCAAATGAGGTGTCATTAGTTGCCCCTTGAAATAATCAATAATTATTTGTGGAAGTTTTTATGGAAAATTTGTGTTTTATACTGAAAATTCTTATATAGCCTATTTCAGCCCAGTTATTTTACACATTTTAATCTCTTTCATGTTATTTTAGGGTTACTATTAAGCATGAAAATCCCTCTACAACACTTACAGGAATACTGAGATTAAAGATAAAAAATAATAATGTTAGCACGTTTTATTGCCGTGAACCATTTCAGTCATCTATCAGGATCTTAGGAATACGATAAAATGATTTCCCCTTAGCTTTGTTCTGGCTTCCTGACGCACAACAGCTGTCCACCATGTAGAAACAGTAAGGTTTGTAAGGTCTAAACAGTCTGGTTTTAAATTATTGTTCAACTTCGACACACTATCGATATGCTACAGCCGCTCTCACGCTCTCCTGATGGCCTGCCAATGTGCCGTCAACCTCCGGAGCTCTTTAGAGGGCATTCTGACTGTCTGGTACGGCAACTGCTCCTCTTCTGACCGCAAAGCTCTTCAGAGAGTGGTGAGACCAGCAATGGACATAAACTCCTTGAGAAAGTCCCAGAGGATCATCAAGATCGCACTCATCCAGCTCATCGCCTACACTGCCGTCTGGAAGATGCTTACAATCCATCCGATCACGGACAAGCCGACTGAAGAAAGCTGTTATCTTCAAGCCATCAGACTCCTGCTGTCCTTCATCTAGACCTGCAATCACTTACTGCCAATCTTTTATACTTTACTTCTGCCACTTTGGACGCTGAGATGCATAGCATGAAACATTCCATCACCAGGGCTGGGTAGGTTACTTTTAAATTGTATTTCAGTACAGATTACAAAATACATGCTTTAAAAATTAATTTGTAACGTATTTCATTACATTACTCAAGTTTAGTAACTTAATTTAAATACTTTAGAATACTTTGGAATACTAATAAGTGTGGAACAAACACAAAAAAGGTCATTGCAAGTTTTTATCTCACAATTCTGACTTTTTCCATCAGAATTGCGTGATATAAAGTTGCAATTGTGAGTTATAAAGTCAGAATTATGAGATATAAACTCACAATATTGAGAAAAGTCAGAATTATGAGATATAAACTCACAATATTGAGAAAAGTCAGAATTATGAGATATAAACTCACAATATTGAGAAAAGTCAGAATTATGAGATATAAACTCACAATATTGAGAAAAGTCAGAATTATGAGATATAAACTCACATACTAAATTCACAATTGCAAGAAAAATTCAGTATTGCAAGTTTATATCTCCCAATTCTGACTTTATAACTTGCAATTATGAGTTTAAATCTCGCAATTCTGAGAAAAAGAAGTCAGAATTGTGAAATACAAACTCACAATTGTGAGGGAAAAAAACAAATTGTGAGAAAAAGTCACAGTGACGAGTGAATTATAAAATGACTCACAAAACATGAAAACAGTCGTGGATCATCAGGTCATGACAGGACAGTTCAGTTGACTGTTGGGCATTTTTTTTAATAAATTCAGTCATTTTGTCTTGTTCAGGACAGAACTAAATAAAAATAACAACATTTTTATGATCCTCTTAAAAGTATTAAAATGTTGATGAATCTTAACTCCTCTTTTTCAGACGGTCAGAGTCAGAGAATCACCAATCGCTGTTTAAATGACATTAAAATTCAAAGTAATCACTTTGGTAATCTAAAACACTTTTCAGATGTAACTGTAATTTGATTACCACCCATTTAAAATCAAATACAGTGACTCAAATTTTGTATTTTAAATACGTAACTTTAATTCGAAAAAATACTGAGTAATACTTAATGCTCTTAAGATTTACTATTCATTGTATTGTAATGCCTTTTATATTCTTTCATGTGGCGACACTTTAGACTGAAAATCGGGACTGATGTACCCTGGTATTCACGTACCTCAGGACTACTTAATACTCTTAACACTGTCTACCCTTATTGTATCTATTACTGCCACATATTTGTATTTATTGTGAATATCACATGCCACTTTTATATCTCAATGCCCTCCATTTATGTCTATAATTTTGTATGTTCGTGTTTTACTTTATGTATGGTCCTGTAAGTCTGAGGCTCGTCACAAGCATTTCAATGCAGTTTCCCCCTGTGTTAACTATGTAAATGATAAATAAATGCCTGTTGACTCTTAATCAAAAACCCATTGACTTTGGCTTTGATCTACAAAAATGCGTCATAGTTTCACCACGCTATAGCGCTTCCTTCCTTCAGCAGCCCCTGCATGCATCAGAGACTCTGCCAGATACTAACAAGACATATGCATGGTTCTGATTATAATCTACATCACGATCGCACTCACGGACAGTGCTTCTTCATTATGAAAGTTTATTTTGTGCATGTGTTTTAAAGCTATATCAGTTTAAACTTCTGATTTATGGTTTTCTGAGCGCACACATCTGAAACACGCGCACAGAAAGCTGTCTGTCAGACGGCTACTCTCTTTCACGTTTTGTTGTGTTTAAACTGTCAAAAACACACAAAGTTCCCATAAACACAGTGGGTTCTGTCTGTGAACGTAAACAGCAGGGACAGAAATCACATGTGTTTATTAGATTCCCTTCAAAAATCAAACGAATCCACTGCGTCTTCAGCGGAATAAATGAAGACTGTTACGTTCACTCTTACATCCAACAATCGCTCACCAGACATTCGTGTTGCTACGGCTGTCGAGACGATGGCGGACGGTGTACAACTCGCTCAGGGCGGGGCTATGCTAATACGGCAGTGTCCGTCTGCAGTCGTGGGCGGAGCCTGAGCAATGATGTCACATTTTACTGCAAACGGCTCGTTCTATGAAACTGTTTATGGAGATTAAAAAGTTGGTGAATGTTGGATTTTTATCATTATAGGCTGGTTGTGTACACACACTGCCAACACACACTTATGTTCAAACACCATATAAAAGTGAATTTTGCATAATAGGTCACTTTTAAAACTAAGAATTGAGGCAGCAGTCACAATTACAATCACAGTGAAAAATACAATTGGAAATAGTGGTTTCTAAGGTAAAGAGTAGTAGATATTTTGTGCACCGAGAAAAAAAATAGCATTTTTTTTTACTCTAAAAGCAACTTTCCTCTCGTGTAACTAAAAGTAATGTGCTTTTTGCACTAAAGGTAAAATATTTAAAATGTCAAAATAGCCTTTGTCAGGTTGGCTGTTTGCACTCTTGAAAAAGACGTATTTAAGTACACACTGTATTTTCATTGTCTATTTAATGCATATTGTTGAAATTTACTCTAAAAGTTCAGTTTAGTTCTTGATGTCTAGGGGGATTTTCACACTTCAAGAGCACTTTTGAAAAGCATCTAGATTTGATTTATCATCGCTTGAGATCTTTCATAGCTCACTAGTGGTTAAACTACTGTAATTACAGGAACTGCTTTGATTTTTATCTTTTTGCAGAGTGCTTCTGTTTAATTAAAAGGAAAAAACATTTTAAATACCTTAAAAAAGTTTACTTTAAATGAACAGACACTGATCCATCTCTCATGACGCTTCAACGTTCACTTAAAATATTAATACTTAAAGCTACAGAATTAAACACAAGCAGTTCAAAATGCTCAGACACAAAAGATTTTAATTTATTTGACAACATTACCTCTAAACACAAATACATAATCAAAACATAAAACATATATATTAATAGATAGAAAAATAAAATTACAATCTTTTTTGCAAGACAAAAGCGTAACACTTTAGTTTAAGGTCCAATTCTCTTCTTATCTAGTTGCATATTATCATGCATATTACTAAATAAAACGCATATTAATGCCTTATTGCTCTATATCCTTATACATTGCTATCATTATTCATTGCTTTTTTTTTTTAAACATCACAAACTATAAAGTTTGTAATGTACAATAAAGTGCATGTTATCTCAAAAGAGAAAACCTTTAAAAAAAAAAAAAAAAATGTAAAATGATACTGGCCAGTTACAGCAATAATTTTGATCCAGAGGTATGTGTTTCAGTCTGAGCCGATGACCGAGTCATATTTGTGGTGGTTGTATTCTTAGGCGCCGCGGTCACAAATTTATGAGGTTTCTTCTTTGCATCCAGATACTCCATTGATTTAATGGCCCACGGCGAGGAGGGATCCGAGCAGATTGTGACTCCTTTGAATGTAAGAAATCTACAGAATGAAACGGAACATGCTATTATTTCCAGTCAAATATCAGGTTAAATAAAGCTTTCATTAATAAGCAAGATAAGTCTGCAAAAATGAGTTCTCACCTCACAGCATTCACGGGGTACAAGGGTTTGTACTGTCGGCTGTATCTCCGCAGATTCTTCTTAGGAACTTTAGTATTTGTAGTAGTTAGACAGCCTGAACCTGTAGGACCATCTATTGGAGATAAAAGCAGGACATTAATTTTAAATGTAAACTAAACAAAAATACCTCATTATCACCAAATTCATTGGCTGTAAATGAATTCAGTTGCAGCAGAAAAGACTTTCTGAATATTGGTGAGAATGTGTGAAACCTACCTTGCATTGAGGACGAGACCAGAAGCCACAACAGCAGAACTGCATAGAAACACAACATATGCGACTTCATCTTCTGGTTTGGTCGTCACCTGCGATGTGGCCCTCGAGAAAGAGAGCGTCTATTTAAGCTCAGACCTGAACTGGGACACATGGAACAACCGCCCACTCTCACGGCTGCTCTCTCACGCCACCATGGGCAGAAAACTGGGGTAATACTGAGCAAACCACTACCCAGAACACTGGTTATGGGTTTTATTAGTAAAGACATATGGCCTCATTACATTTATTATATGTCAGGTAAACTGATGCGGTCTATGAATACAATCCAGATACAATCTGAATGCAAGCTTTACAAGCTATCAGAGTTGGATTAGAGGACGTTTAACACAATCTTTAAAGGTGTTTTTAAATATGTGACTAGAATCTTGCACTTTGCTGTAACTCAGGTTGATGCATTTCCTGATTTATTTTTTAGGTCATGGTGGTCGGCTTCTTTGTCTCATGCCACAAATTGGGGGATTTTACAATGAAGCAATATCAAAGCGCATCTCACGTCTTTGTGGTATTTTTTGGCAATGAGAAAGTACTCACTGTGTGAACGTAGATGAAGGAGATCGGGGTCCGAACGCAGTGTTTTATAATCTCTAAACACAAAAACAGAAGCGAGCAACTGAACATCCAGTGATGTGAAGACGAGACCCAACTTCGAACACAGGAGGCGCTAGCGTCGCATCCCAAATTGAATACTCCTTATATGAGTAATACAAAATACTCAAGGTACTTGTGTACTATGGGCATTACTATCCCACAAGGCCATGGGAGAGGATTTGTGTATGATGAGACTCTATATGGTATGCGATTCTGGACCCAGCATAGGGCTTATAAAATACCTGGAAAAAGTTAATGGGGGAGCAGGAACAAAACAAAACTAAAAGTCCACAACACTAGAGCACAAGGACTTTACACTCAAGTGTTGGTCTATATGAAGCACGTGTGTGCAGGTCAGTCCAATAAAGACCATTATTTGTGTGCACAATTACATACTCATTTAATTGCCAAGCAAGACCACCTTGGTCAACCAGCTTAACCAGAAAGGGTAACGAGTTTCACCATCTTAGGCCACATTTACACTGCAGATCTTGAGGCCCAGTTCTGATTTGACAGTTTACATCTTCTTTTCAAAGTGACCCATATTCAATATCTCCATTTATACTTGGAGAAACAACCCAAGATTAGGCTTAGGATTGAGTCTACATCCTCCATTGAGACATTGAAAAGAGTCATGTGATCACGGTTGGTGTCCACATGAGTTGACGTCATTCACCGCCAACGCTGTTTCAATGATGTACGACTCACATTGACGAGGGAATTTCCAATCTGTCCACTTATATGGCAGATGCAATTGCACATATTGATTCATAGATTCATTCCCATATAATAAAGCCTGAACTGGACCTGAGAATGTCAGTATCCATCAGCTTTTTTTCCTGCTTATATAGAATAAGCAGGAAATAGAATTAAACCAGACTGGATTAGAATAAAAATTCATGTGATCCTTGGAGAATATCCAAGTTGAAATTTTCCACTTGTGTTTCGGTTAATCATGTGAACTGAAGATACCCTCGTGAAATACCAAAATGTTTATTTTGTAAGTATACGACAAATACATTTACATGTTTATGTAATTGTATACTAAACTGGTACTAAAAGTATAATTTTGTGCAGAAGTATTGGCTGTTTTGGTGGTCATAATGTTATGCCTGATCATTGTATATTACGTTATAAACACATGGATAGCTTATATTTCTGTAACTAGAGTTCCCACTCGTTTTCCATGACTGCAGTCACTACTGATTGCCAGACAAGTATATTGTGGTTTGTTTGTCACCAGGTTGGTGACATCACTAACCCTAACATTTACATAAACCCCGCCCCCGAAAACACTCAACAAAGGGGGCGGGGCCATGTTGGGCTGCTTTAGAGAAGAGGAAGAGTTGTTGTAGTCGAGTGTTGTTGATGCCGTCATTTTACGCCGGACTGCTTTTACCCCCAGAAGATCATTTAAAGTCATTATTGTGTTAAATGACAAAAGCATCAAATAGACATTACAAAATGTACCTTTAGAAAGAAATATTATATTTGATTCAACATAGTATTTATTAACAAACTTTAAGACTTGATGAGGGTGAGTAAATGATGACAATTTTCATTTATAGATGAACTATATCTTGAATGCAACTACATCAATTTATCCACTAACCGTTCAGAAACGTCTAAAAGTTGGAACTTCTTCCTGAGTCTCTCCATCAGTTTGAACACTTTCCTCATTTTGTCTGCGTGAGATTCTCCAGCTTTGTTGTTGTTGAGCTGTTAAAGCTCCGCCCTCTTCTGGAAAGGGGGCGGGGAGCAGCAGCTCATTTGCATTTAAAGGGACACACACAAAAACAGTTGTCTCGTGGCAGATGGCACAGCAGTAATAGAGCTCATTTTTAAGAACTTTTGTCAAAAACGCATGATACTGTTTACACATTAACATTTTATTATTACAGTGAAGCTGCATTGAAACAATGTTGTATAAACACTATGTAAATGAAAGTTGACAACATCTATTTGAATTACAGATTGTGTTAGATGTCCTCCTCTAATCTTGATTTCTCATTAATATATATCCTTTTTTCATGCAATGTTAACAAAAAAATCATTATCCACACAGCTTTCTATTGCAAGTCATGAGGTTAGAGAGTCACTGCATACAAAAAAAAATATAGAGAGAGATAAAACTAAGGGCCTGAGTATTTGACCTGCTCCCCTTTCAAACAAAACTTGTGAAAAACGGTTGTTTTCTCTTCCTCCCATCCCAGTCCATCCAGAGGAAACGCCTCTGTGGTTTCAGGAGATCCTCTCAAACCCTGGTCCAGTGGTTTGGCTCTTGGGATGGGAAATTCTGTCTCGTTTCCTGATTTTTCCTGTGTTGTGTTGTTTATAACGTCTGTTAGGTTCTGTGTGTAATTATAAACCTGCATCTTCACTGGTGGAGCGCATTTCCAAGCTATAGAGCTGTAAATAAGCAAATTTACACATTGCTATGAAATCTTTAAATATCTTTATAATATAGTAATCATAGTAATTGTAATCAAAAATGCAATAGTGCACAATTTTTCCTTGAACTTTGTAGTCCGTTTTAATGTAAGACTCCTTTCTTCTATTACAAAAAAGGTCATTTATTGGTGTTTTTATTAAAAAAAAAATCAAATAACTTTAATTCACAGATCTGTTTGTCACATTACCTCTGAGGAGATTTTCTATTTGTGGTTGTTGTATTCATAGGCGCCGCGGTCACAGATTTATTATGTTTCTTCTGATCCAGGTACTCCATTGATTTAATGGCCCACGGTGAGGAGGGATCCGAGCAGATTGTGACTCCTTTGATTGTAAGAAATCTACAGAACATGCAGTCAAAAAATACTTTCAGTTAATAGATAAGCAGAAATATTTGGCATTATTTGTTATTCTAATCTTTACTTAATTAGACCAGTGTAATCATTGAAGGATCTGTCAGGGTTCTGCCCTCACGGTCTTGTCTGTGTTGTGTTTGTTTCAAGTCCTCATTTGCTTGATTGTGTTCACCTGTTCCTCATGTGCTTTGCTCCCTTCATATTGTTTCTCTTATGTCACGGCTCATTTCCGTGGCTTGTGTTTTGTCAAGCCCAGAATTTATTCTCAAGATAGTTTTTGCTTCTGTTTAAGTCTTGTTGTCGTGTTTTGAGTTTAGTCTTATGTCTGGTCTCGTGTTGGTTCCCGTCCTGCCCTGCATCATTGACTCTTGACGGGTTGTGGCCAGGTCTCCATCATTGCCTTGTCGTCTGGAGCTGTCTCATCCCTGACCAGCCCGTCCTCGTGTCGTGTGCCCTGCCCTTTTGTTTGGACTGTGTTCCTGCCTCGCCTATCTTGTGCTGTGACTTTGTCAATAATAGACACCCCTCACTCATTCTTCATCTGGGTCCTCCCTTCACAGTTCCTGACAGGATCACTTGTTTGTAGTATTCCTCATTTGTCTGCTCAGTTAATAATGCTATTATACATACATAATCTGAATGCATTCTCACCTCACAGCATTCACAGGGTACAAGGGTTCGTACTGTAGGCTGTATCTCCGCAGATTCTCCATAGGAATTTTAGTATCTGTAGTATTTAGACAGCCTGAACCTGTAGGACCATCTATTGGAGATAAAAGCAGGACATTTTTTCAGTATTTTGAAATAAATCACTATTAATCAGGGCTGGGTAGGTTACATTTAAAATGTATTTCACTACAGATTACAAAATACATGCTTTAAAAAGTAATTTGTAACGTATTTCGTTACATTACTCAAGTTTAGTAACTTAATCTAAATACTTTAGAATACTTTGAAATACTAATAAGTGTGGAACAAACACAAAAAAGGTCATTGCAAGTTTTTATCTCACAATTCTGACTTTTTCCCTCAGAATTGCGTGATATAAAGTTGCAATTGCGAGTTATAAAGTCAGAATTATGAGATATAAACTTGCAATATTGAGAAAAGTCAGAATTATGAGATATAAACTCACATACTAAATTCACAATTGCAATACTGACTTTTTTTCTTGCAATTGTGAATTTAGTATGTGAGTTTATATCTCATAATTTTGACTTTTCTCAATATTGCGAGTTTATATCTCCCAATTCTGACTGTATAACTTGCAATTGAGAGTTTAAATCTCACAATTCTGAGAATTGTGAAATGCAAACTCACAATTGTGAGGGGAAAAACAAATTGTGAGAAAAAGATGCAGTGTCCTTTTTTACAATTATAAAATGACTCTCAAACAACTATCACAAAACATGAAAACAGTGGAAAACATGAAACTGAACTCCTCTTTTTCAGACTGTCAGAGTCAGAGAATCACCAATCGCTGTTTAAATGACATTAAAACTCAAAGTAATCACTTTGGTAATCTAAAACACTTTTCAGATGTGACTGTAATCTGATTGCCACCCATTTAAAATGTAACTGTAATGAAATACAGTGACTCAAATGTTGTATTTTAAATACGTTACTAAGTGACTTGTATTTCGTTACTCCCCAACCCTGCTATTAATGAACATTATTACTAGCAATAAATCCAGTGATGACGCAAGGACGTATTTTGACCTTCTTCCAGTGCCAGTCCATCCAGCTGAAATGCCTCTGTAGTTTCAGTAGATCCTCTCCAAGTCGCTGTCACAGATTTAGGAGCTGTATTTGACGCTGACTGATCCAGATACTCCATTGATTTAATGGCCCACGGTGAGGAGGGATCCGAGCAGATTGTGACTCCTTTGAATGTAAGAAATCTACAGAACATGCAGTCAAAAAATACTTTCAGTTAGTAGATAAGCAGAAATATGTGTATCTGAGAAATGTGGCATTAATTATATTTTAATATTCTAATCTTTACTTAATGAGACCGGTGTAATCATTGAAGGATCACTTGTCTGTAGTATTCCTCATTTGTCTATTCAATGAATAATGCTATTATACATACATAATCTGAATGAATTCTCACCTCACAGCATCCATGGGGAACAAGGGTTTGCACTGTAGGCTGTATCTCCGCAGATTCTCCATAGGAACTTTAGTATTTGTAGTAGTTAGACAGCCTGAACCTGTAGGACCATCTATTGGAGATAAAAGCAGGACATTTTTTTCAGTATTTTGAAATAAATCACTATTAATCAGGGCTGGGTAGGTTACATTCAAAATGTATTTCACTACAGATTACAAAATACATGCTTTAAAAAGTAATTTGTAACGTATTTCGTTACATTACTCAAGTTTAGTAACTTAATCTAAATACTTTAGAATACTTTGGAATACTAATAAGTGTGGAACAAACACAAAAAAGGTCATTGCAAGTTTTTATCTCACAATTCTGACTTTTTCCCTCAGAATTGCGTGATATAAAGTTGCAATTGCGAGTTATAAAGTCAGAATTATGAGATATTAACTCGCAATATTGAGAAAAGTCAGAATTATGAGATATAAACTCACAATATTGAGAAAAGTCAGAATTATGAGATATAAACTCACAATATTGAGAAAAATCAGAATTATGAGATATTAACTCGCAATATTGAGAAAAGTCAGAATTATGAGATATAAACTCACATACTAAATTCACAACTGGAAGAAAAAAAGTCAGTATTTCAAGTTTATATCTCCCAATTTTTTCTTTATAACTTGCAATTGAGAGTTTAAATCTCACAATTCTGAGAAAAAGAAGTCAGAATTGCGAAATGCAAACTCACAATTGTGAGGGGAAAAACAAATTGTGAGAAAAAGATGCAGTGTCCTTTTTTACAATTATAAAATGACTCGCAAACAACTATCACAAAACATGAAAACAGTGGAAAACATGAAACTTAACTCCGCTTTTTCAGACGGTCAGAGTCAGAGAATCACCAATTGCTGTTTAAATGACATTAAAACTCAAAGTAATCACTTTGGTAATCTAAAACACTTTTCAGATGTAACTGTAATCTGATTACCACCCATTTAAAATGTAACTGTAATGAAATACAGTGACTCAAATGTTGTATTTTAAATACGTAACTAAGTGACTTGTATTTCGTTACTCCCCAACCCTGCTATTAATGAACGTTATTACTAGCAATAAATCCAGTGGTGACACAAGGACGCATTTTGACCTTCTTCCAGTGCCAGTCCATCCAGCTGAAATGCCTCTGTGGTTTTAGTAGATCTTCTCGGAGCCGCGGTCACAAATTTATGAGGTTTCTTCTTTGCATCCAGGTATTCCATTGATTTAATGGCCCACGGTGAGGAGGGATCCGAGCAGATTGTGACTCCTTTGAATGTAAGAAATCTACAGAACATGCAGTCAAAAAATATTTTCAGTTAGTAGATAAGCAGAAATATGTGTATCTGAGAAATGTGGCATTAATTATATTTTAATATTCTAATCTTTACTTAATTAGACCGGTGTGATCATTGAAGGATCACTTATCTGTAGTATTCCTCATTTGTCTATTCAATGAATAATGCTATTATACATACATAATCTGAATGAATTCTCACCTCACAGCATTCACAGGGTACAAGGGTTCGTACTGTCGGCTGTATCTCCGCAGATTCTTCTTAGGAACTTTAGTATTTGTAGTAGTTAGACAGCCTGCACCTGTAGGACCATCTATTGGAGATAAAAGCCGGACATTAATGTTCCAGTACTTAATGAAAATGTATTACTAGCAATGAATCTAGTGAATTCTGACAAACCCCTGGTAAAAATGTGTGAAACACACCTTGCAATGTGGTTGAGAAGATCTGAGGCCACAGCAGCAGAACTGAAGCCAAACACATTTTCCAATCAGCCATCTCGGTTATCTGACCCTCAAAAAAGACGCTGTGTGTTTCAGCTCGTCTTCTACTATAGGAGCCACTGAGGGCGTTTCCATCCACTCTAACCCGATAGGTTGAATAATACTGAATGTGACGAGCAGGGCGGGCGAGAGCCGCGAGGGAACGGCGCGAGGCCGGTGACGCGAGAGATAATGAGCGTCAGCTGCGCGCTACACCGGTCTCGTGTCTCTCACGGAGGAGCTCCGGAAGCATAAAAGAGGAGCGACGACAGTGAAGGACGAGAGAGGACCAGGCCTGCATTTTATGTTGTGTTTTATTATGTTGTGTGGGCGGCAGTCGCCATGAGGAACTGCTGCCCTTTTACTTTAGTTTTATTGTTTGTTTATTTACTTATTAAAAAGTATGTGGAACGTTCGCCGGTTCCCGCCTCCTTCCTTCCATTTAACCCCGTTACACTGAAGTAATACCAAACAAAACTACGGTAACATTTTAGGTAACACTTTATTTTACAGTGTCATTGTTACATATGTTACATGTATTTACTGAAGTAATAACTAGAAATTAAGCATAATTGCATGAAATTAACCCTAAACCAAACCCTCATCCTAACCCTACAGTAAGTACATGCAGTTCATTATTATTACTCAGTAATTAAATGTATTATTACACTGTAATACTGACACCTTAAAATAAAGTGTAACCACATTTTACAATAAGGTTCACTAGTTAACATTAGTAACTACATTAGTGAACGTGAACTAATAATGAACTGCACTTCTACAGCATTTATGAATCTTAGTTAATGTTAATTTCAACATTTTACTAATACATTATTAAAATATTGTTAACATTAGTTCATGCACTGTGAAACTAACATGAAGAAACAATGTTTCTTCTGACTGTATTTAACTAACACGAACTAACCAGGAGCAAATACATTTGTTACAGTATTTACTAATCTTCATTAACATTAGTTAACTAATACTAACGTAATAATAACGTTAGTAACTAATGTTAATGAAGATTAGTAAATACTGTAACAAATGTATTTGCTCCTGGTTAGTTAATACATTAACTAATGCTTAACTAATGAACCTTATTGAAATTATTAAAACCTTATTACAGTCTCACAGAAGATGGAATCAGAAAACGACTAGTCAAGATACTTATTTAGCGGATGTAAAACAAGCTGATCGTGTATATGTGAGAGAAATATTTAGGTATTTAATCAGCTATCAAACACAATAAACCTTTCAAATGTGTTCACAGCATCTTTACGACGAGGTCTGCTTGCTGCATTTCCTGATTTTCTAGGTCATGGCGGCCTGCTCTTTTTCTCCAACCACAATCTGAGGGTCTGTTGCAGCATATACATTCATATCAGATCTCTGAGGCTGAAACGTTCATAAGAAAGTGTCGATCTGTTTATCTTTGAATTTGAATCGTATTTGACTTGAGCAACCACAAACAAAAACACTCTTATGAAATAATAATCTAATAATAACTTTATAGAATATCCCGTAAATATCTTTTAAGTTAATGTGGGTTTCCAAACAGAAGAATGGAACGAAGATGAAATAAAAGCAACTCTTTTAAATATCTAAACTGTGACTGTATGCCAAGCCTCGAATCGTGACAGCGCTTATAAGAGACGCGAGAAATGTGACATTTAACTCACATACTAAATTCACAATTGCAAGAAAAAAAAAATAGTATTGCAAGTTTATATCTCCCAATTCTGACTTTATAACTTACAATTGTGAGAAAAATAGAGACCGGTGTGATCATTGAAGGATCACTTGTCTGTAGTATTCCTCATTTGTCTATTCAATGAATAATGCTATTATACATACATAATCTGAATGAATTCTCACCTCACAGCATTCACAGGGTACAAGGGTTCGTACTGTCGGCTGTGGGTTGAAGTGGGGGTGAAAGTGGAGGCTTTTGTTTAAACCACATTTCCCATCTTTTAACACTTCTTTTGAGGTCAAACTGTCAACCTTTAAAGCTCATTTCAAACATCAATCTTAGTAAAGCCACTCCAGAAATGAGGTGTTTTTACTGTGAGAAGAAGCTTCAGACATCCACTAGATGTTTGGTTTTCGGGTAGAAACACAATAGCGACCCCTAGCAAGTGAATTTGGAAAGATAAATATTTCGAAAGAGTCTAGTACCTGATTTGGACATTGTGTGCAGCTGAGCAAAACTCTGAAGTGAAGCACATGGTCTTCAACACGGCTGAAATCACACTTCCGTCATATGCTTAACCAGGGTTGGGGAGTAACGAAATACAAGTAACTTAGTAACGTATTTAAAATACAAAATTTGAGTAAGTGTATTTCATTACAGTTACATTTTAAATGGGTGGTAATCAGATTACAGTTACATCTGAAAAGTGTTTTAGATTACCAAAGTGATTACTTTGAGTTTTAATGTCATTTAAACAGCGATTGGTGATTCTCTGACTCTGACCGTCTGAAAAAGTGGAGTTAAGTTTCATGTTTTCCACTGTTTTCATGTTTTGTGAGTCATTTTATAATTCACTCGTCACTGCAACTTTTTCTCACAATTAGTTTTTTTTTTTTTCACCTTTCACATTTCACAATTCTGACTTATTTTTCTCACAATTGCGAGATTTAAACTCACAATTGTAAGTTATAAAGTCAGAATTGGGAGATATAAACTGCACAGGGTGGGTAGGTTAGTTTTAAAATGTATTTCACTACAGATTACAAAATACATGCTTTAAAAAGTCATTTGTAACGTATTTCGTTACATTACTCAAGTTTAGTAACTTAATCTAAATACTTTAGAATACTTTGGAATACTAATAAGTGTGAAACAAACACAAAAAAGGTCATTGCAAGTTTTTATCTCACAGTTCTGACTTTTTCCCTCAGAATTGAGTGATATAAAGTTGCAATTGTGAGTTATAAAGTCAGAATTGGGAGATATAAACTTGCAATACTAATTTTTTTTCTTGCAATTGTGAATTTAGTATGTGAGTTAAATGTCATAACTCTGACTTTTCTCAATATTGTGAGTTTATATCTCATAATTCTGACTTTATAACTGGGAAAAAGTCAGAATTGTGAGATAAAAACTCACAATGACCTTTTTTGTGTTTGTTCCACACTTATTAGTATTCCAAAGTATTCTAAAGTATTTAGATTAAGTTACTAAACTTGAGTAATGTAACGAAATACGTTACAAATGACTTTTTAAAGCATGTATTTTGTAATCTGTAGTGAAATACATTTTAAAACTAACCTACCCACCCTGTGCTTAACAAAACTTTAGAAATGTTGGATTGAGATGTTGGTATACCATTAACATTCTAACACATGTAAATATATAGCATATAAAAAATACAAAGTGATATATAAACTACAATAAATAAATAATAATACTTTAATAAAATTTAAATATACTTTTAGAGGTAGAAAACGATGCAGAGAAAATGCTGGAACTGGGGATTGTGAAGCAAAAATAATCTCATATATATATATATATGTATATATATATATATATATATATGTATATATATATATATATATATGTGTGTATATATATATATATAGATAGTATCTGTGGGTAACCCAAAAAATATTTTTAAATTCTGGATTTTCTGACAGCGGTCTACCATTTTCCCAAAGAAGTCTAAAAAAGGCAGACGGATGAAGTATCGCATCCTCTTTTTTTATGAATGAACTCATGGTTTGTACTTCCTTTGCACTGGAAGTATCTTGTGGTTTCCTTATTTCAAAGGGAGAGGAAAACTGTCACGCTGATGGCACATGGAGAATGAAGAAAGTGAGTGGATAAAAGTGCAGAAAAGTACAATTGAAATAATTTGTTTAGGCTTGAACAGGATTAGTTCACTTTAAAATGAAAATTACCTCAAGATTTACTCACCCTCAAGCCATCCTAAGTGACTTTCTTCTTTCTGATGAACACAATCTGAAAAATATTAATAAATATCCCGACGCGTCCCAGCTTTATAATGGCAGGGAACGGGATCAACGAGTATGAAGCTCAAGAAAGTGCATCATAAATGTACTCCGCACTGATCCGGGGGGTTAATAAACACAAAAATGTGTTTGTGCAAGAAAAATATCCATATTTATCAAGTTATAATGTAAAATATCAAGCTTCTGCCTTATCCAAGTTATGAAGAAAGTTGAATACAGAAGCTAGATATTTTACATCATAACTTATGTTATATGTATTCGCTTCAGAAGGCATTTATTAACCCCCTGCAGCAGTGTGGAGTACATTTAAGATGGATCGATGCACTTTTTGAGCTTCTTAATCCCGTTTACAGCCATTATAAAGCTTGGATGTGTCAGGATATTTATTAATATAACTCCGATTGTGTTCTTCAGAAAGAAGAAAGTCACCTAAGATGGCTTGAGGGTGAGTAAAGCTTAATTTTCATTTTAAAGTGAACTAATCATTTAATATATTCACACATGTAAACCTCTTGATATAGCATTAATCTACAGCAATAAACCACAAGAGGCCATTCATTTCATTTTTACACTGTAACTCTTGAAAATAAAGTTTGCAAAAGGGGGTTGAAAATGGAAGAACTTGGAATGGAAGAACAGTTCTTAAAAGAACCATTTTTTGTCTTGGTGTGAAGAATATTTAACTTTTTTTTCACTATATAGAATCTTTAGTGGATTCTATGGATGTTAAAGGCCTTTTATTGAACCATTGATGCAAATAAAGAAATACAAAAATAATAAGTAAAATAAAATAACTGCATAAGCACGCAACAACTGACAGGTATTTGTTCAGCGTGAGCCTGAAGACCATGACTAGACCATGAAAATCATTCTAAACGCTCTTTCACAAGCTCGGATGAACAGATTACATTATTTTGGTCATGTGAGGACTAGTAAAAGTGAAGCAAGTGAGTGCCTGGAAGTCTTGTGCAACACGGGATGAAGTCATTCGCACACTGTCAAATTTCAGACATGATCCGACCAGCATTTGCACAGGACAGAGATGCATGACATGAGATGTGATACATACACAAAAAACACGCACTACCACTTAACCCACAAATACTACATATTAACCATACGTGACAAAATATTTTGCCACTTTAAATGTATATGAACTTTTCATGGCAAATGATCAGTGCGATAATATTAAAGTTTGTTCTGTTTTTATCATGGTTGGGAAGATTTTTCTGCATTTATTTGATCAAAAATATAGTAAAAAGCATAATATTGTGAAATAAATTTGCAATCTGTAATTGTAAGTTGTAAATGTAATTTATATCCAGTGAATTTTCAGCATCATTACTCCAGTCTTACATCATTCTGATATGATGATTTGATGCTCAAGAAACATTTATGATTATTATTATTATTATGTTGGAAAAAAACGGAACCAATAAAAGGACAAAAAATAAATAATTCACTCGCAAAACTTTTTGTGGTTACTCGAAAAGAACTCAAAAAATTTCCAAGTGTATACAAGCGAACGCAAACATTTTGTGAGCGAACACGAAACATTTGCGAGAGTAAACAAAAGACAGCTGTATATGACTATATACCATTAAAAAAGTAAGTAACTCAAACAGTATTTTTGGGACACCATTTCATCTTTTATAGAACTATTATGTGCAAAAATGGTTTCACAATGTGTAAGTCAGTGGAAAGCCGCAGGTTTTGCACCTTCAGTGACTCTCGAGTCTGAGAATGGAGGTCAGAATGGAAAGTGCAAGGGTGAACATCCCACCCTATACAGTCATGAAATGAGTGATTCTCTCTTACTCAATGAACACTGATGGGATATTTCTCCAGAAGCCTTCACATCCGTCATCTTTTCTGCTCTGATGCTGCCGTCCGGCCACAGGAAGTGTCTGCTCGGCCCGTTCGATGTCCTCATCATGTGGAAAAAATCAGTGGAGTATGTATGTGTGGGCGAGAACAGCAAAGATATATTTGCGAAACAGCAGAAAAATCAGCAAAAGCTGCAATAAAAAAATGGGGGATCGTTCCTTCCATCCATTCCTTAAGCACAGGATTGCGTCATCAAATATCCGGACTAAAACCACAGAGTAAGCATAAACGCAGGAGGGTGTTTCTCCAGAAAGCGTTTAAGGGGAAAAAACGACAAATTCGGTGTAAAATCTGACAGAAAGTTCCTCTTTTGATGCCATAAAAAGGGTCGTGTGATTGTGAAGAGTCATTCAGCATCTCAAACTTTGAAGATCCCAGGACACAACGCTCAACCAGAAGATGATGATGATGAAGAGTCTTGCTGCCTTTGCTGTCATCATGTCAGTGATGATCATGGAGACGAGTGAGTATTTGAGATGCTGTACTTGTAAATTGATCTGTGTGACGTACTGAAAGAAATCTAATCAAACTCTGTTCATTAGATGGACAAAGCAAACCTATTGAATGCTGCACATCCGCCTCCACCAAGGAAATCACGTCAGAAATAACAGGATTCAAACTTCAGAGAAGAAATCCTCCTTGTGTCAAAGCTGTCATGTAAGTATACGTCTATTTTGTCTTATATGCAATCAGTTTTTTTAAAAAATGTTGTTTCTAAATCTTCCTGTCTTGGCACAGTTTCTTCACGAGTGAAGGTCCGACATGCAGTCACTGGAGTGAAAACTGGGTGAGGGAGAAGGTCGTGGAGCTCAGAAAACTTCAAGGGTAAGAGTGAAAAATACTATGAAACCGAAGCTGATTAAAAATGACAGCAGACTGATTTAATTTAGAGATTGTTCAAGATAATAATGCTTATTTCTTCTGTTTTTCTCAGACTGCAGAAGATGAACAGCACCGTCTCTTCACCTCTCTCAACCTCCTCACCTTAAAATCCCCAAAGACGCTTAGACGGATTGCGATTTTGCAGAAACAGTTAACTTACTTAAAATGCTGGATGTTATTTATTGATGTAACTTATAAGTGAATTGATGTATTTATTCATCAATATTTATTTAGCTTTTTCCAAAAAATTTGACAAATGAAAGACATTTATTATATGTGCTCCTTACAATCTGATACAATATAAACCTGTGTGAAGATGAATTGTGCTCAAATAAAGTGGTCAAAAAATCTGAATGTTTGTCGTCGCAGTGTTTTTAATAATTATTAATATCGATCCAAATAGTTTGTGTGAAGTGAAACGTCAGAAAAACATTTGAACAGCATTTCATTCTCGTCATGGTCCCGAATTTGATGCATCGACACGATCTGTCACTCCCTTGTCTTCTGTTGAGTCACGCTTTCATCTAATCAGACGAAAAATAAATACAACAGATTGTGACAAAGATTGAGAATAGGGTCATTTTTGTCCTATTCACGGGTGAAGAGCTTGAAAACACTCAAAAGATCAGCGAAATTTATTTAAACGCTGATAAACATGATCAATATCTTATATAAGTATATTTAAATTTTTAAATATCTGTAATAAATCTGCGATTTTAATTTTCAAACTAGATTGGTTGCCAGATCACACTTTTTTTTTATTTATTCGATAGATACTGGAGAGTGCCATGATGTATGGAAGCCCGTTTCCGCCACTGAAAAAAAAAATGATTGCGACTTTTTATCTCAGAATAGAAGTCAGAATTCTGAGATAAAAAATCAGAATTGTGAGATAGAAAGTCAGAATTCTGAGATATAAAGTCAGAATTGCGAGTTATAAAGTCAGAATTCTGAGATAAAAAGTCAGAATTGTGAGATATAAAGTCAGAATTGTGAGATATAAAGTCAGAATTGCGAGATATAAAGTCAGAATTGCGAGATATAAAGTCAGAATTGCGAGTTATAAAGTCAGAATTCTGAGATAAAATCAGAATTCTGAGAAATAAAATCAGAATTCTGAGAAATAAAGTCAGAATTCTGAGATAAAAAGTCAGAATTGCGAGATATAAAGTCAGAATTCTGAGATAAAAAGTCAGAATTGTGAGATATAAAGTCAGAATTGTGAGATATAAAGTCAGAATTGTGAGATATAAAGTCAGAATTGTGAGATATAAAGTCAGAATTGAGAGATATAAAGTCAGAATTGAGTTATAAAGTCAGATTTGGTGATATAAAGTCAGAATTGTGAGTTATAAAGTCAGAATTGTGAGATATAAAGTCAGAACTGTGAGATATAAAGTCAGAATTGTGAGTTATAAAGTCAGAATTGTGAGATATAAAGTCAGAATTGTGAGATATAAAGTCAGAATTGTGAGATAGAAAGTCAGAATTGTGAGTTATAAAGTCAGAATTCTGAGATAAAAAGTCAGAATTGCGAGTTATAAAGTCAGAATTCTGAGATAAAATCAGAATTCTGAGAAATAAAATCAGAATTCTGAGAAATAAAGTCAGAATTCTGAGATATAAAGTCAGAATTGCGAGTTATAAAGTCAGAATTGCGAGTTATAAAGTCAGAATTGCGAGATATAAAGTCAGAATTGTGAGATATAAAGTCAGAATTGCGAGATATAAAGTCAGAATTGCGAGATATAAAGTCAGAATTGCGAGATATAAAGTCAGAATTGCGAGTTATAAAGTCAGAATTCTGAGATAAAAAGTCAGAATTGTGAGATATGTAGTCAGAATTGCGAGATATAAAGTCAGAATTGCGAGTTATAAAGTCAGAATTGCGAGATATAAAGTCAGAATTGCGAGTTATAGTCAGAATTCTGAGATAAAAAGTCAGAATTGCGAGATATAAAGTCAGAATTGCGAGTTATAAAGTCAGAATTGCGAGATATAAAGTCAGAATTGCGAGTTATAGTCAGAATTCTGAGATAAAAAGTCAGAATTGCGAGATATGAAGTCAGAATTGCGAGATATAAAGTCAGAATTGCGAGATATAAAGTCAGAATTGCGAGTTATAAAGTCAGAATTGCGAGTTATAAAGTCAGAATTGTGAGACATAAAGGCAGAATTGTGAGATATAAAGTCAGAATTGTGAGATAGAAAGTCAGAATTGTGAGATATAAAGTCAGAATTGCGAGATATAAAGTCAGAATTGCGAGTTATAAAGTCAGAATTGTGAGACATAAAGGCAGAATTGTGAGATAGAAAGTCAGAATTGTGAGATATAAAGTCAGAATTGTGAGATATAAAGTCAGAATTGAGATATAAAGTCAGAATTGAGTTATAAAGTCAGATTTGGTGATATAAAGTCAGAATTGTGAGATATAAAGTCAGAATTGTGAGATAGAAAGTCAGAATTGTGAGTTATAAAGTCAGAATTGTGAGATAGAAAGTCAGAATTGTGAGATAGAAAGTCAGAATTGTGAGATTTAAAGTCAGAATTGAGATTTAAAGTCAGAATTGAGATATAAAGTCAGAATTGTGAGATATAAAGTCAGAATTGTGAGATATAAAGTCAGAATTGTGAGTTATAAAGTCAGAATTGTGAGATATAAAGTCAGAATTGTGAGATAGAAAGTCAGAATTGTGAGATAGAAAGTCAGAATTGTGAGATAGAAAGTCAGAATTGTGAGTTATAAAGTCAGAATTGCGAGATATAAAGTCAGAATTGCGAGTTATAAAGTCAGAATTGCGAGTTATAAAGTCAGAATTGCGAGATATAAAGTCAGAATTGCGAGATATAAAGTCAGAATTGTGAGATAAAAAGTCAGAATTGTGAGATATAAAGTCAGAATTGTGAGATATAAAGTCAGAATTGAGATATAAAGTCAGAATTGAGTTATAAAGTCAGATTTGGTGATATAAAGTCAGAATTGTGAGTTATAAAGTCAGAATTGTGAGATATAAAGTCAGAATTGTGAGTTATAAAGTCAGAATTGTGAGATATAAAGTCAGAATTGTGAGATATAAAGTCAGAATTGTGAGATAAAAAGTCAGAATTGTGAGATATAAAGTCAGAATTGTGAGATATAAAGTCAGAATTGTGAGTTATAAAGTCAGAATTGTGAGATATAAAGTCAGAATTGTGAGATATAAAGTCAGAATTGTGAGATAAAAAGTCAGAATTGTGAGATAAAAAGTCAGAATTGTGAGATATAAAGTCAGAATTGTGAGATATAAAGTCAGAATTGTGAGATATAAAGTCAGAATTGTGATAGACAGCACTGTAGTGTTAATACTATATTAGGCAATTAATTCACATTACACGCCTCAATAATACGTCCTGACCTCGGTCACCTCATGGCTTGCTACGGCCATCACGCCACATCATTCACGTCATGATCATGAATAAAACTCCCTCACGTTTGAATCTGCTTTTAAGTCACGCTTTCATCTAATAAGACAAATAAAAAATCCTATAGATAGTTTGCAAATTGTGACAAAGTCTACAAACTGTTAAGAATAGGGTCATTTTTGTCCTGTTCGCTGGTGAGACTGACTTTTACATACCGAGTCTGAATAAAACTGACTCGAGATCAGTGATATTTAATTTACCGCTGACTGGATAGAAACATGATCAATATCTTACTTCTTTTTTTTTTAATTAATCTGTTTAGTTTTCAAGCTAAATGGATTACCAGATCACTTTTTTAACTATATAATTAATCGATAGCAAATGGAGAGTGACAGACAGGAAGTTGTCGGAGATTCAAATCACTGAATACAACAAGTCAACAAACTAAACTCGAGTGAAACCGCTTGATTTGATTTGGATTTGCACTTCAACGCGCGTAACATAATAGTACATGATTTTATATAAATTTAAATTTAGATAAAGTGAAAGGAATGATTCATTTCAACTTCATTTCGCAAATGACAAATGTTTACTCAAATAGATCTGTAAGGTCTTTCTCGTGTGTCACCTCTAGGTGGCGCCATTCTCTAACATTGGAAGCTCATTCTCATCAAGTGACAAATAAATTAGTTTTGTGCATAGAATCCTCTTAATACATTAAACTGAAATAGTCTCCCTTTTTTCTCTTCACGCTGAAGTTGATCTGAGCTCTGCTCCGAACAGGAAACTTTCCCAAAACATCCTGATAAAGTTGTACTTTTCTCTCAGTGAGAGGAACAGACAATATACATCATTATTCTCTAGTGTTTGAACATGAAAATAAATGCTTTAACATGAGATGAAGTTGTTCAAATAATTTAGTATATTTAGAAAGATAAATGTTGATTAATAACTTCATGATAAATCACTAAAAATATGTATATATTGAAGCGGCAGTGGATTCCAGAATCACCCCTTCACTTCCATATGTTTTATAGATACAGAGAGCCTGTCTTTAGAGGCTCAAAAACATTTGCTTATGAATTGCCTGTTTTTTTTTTCTTTGAAAGTAAAAGAATAATTAAAAACTGCATCCAGCGTTGTGAGAGTGAGTGACATATGGACTAGGAGCACAAGATGGAGCTTGAGATGTTTATTTCCCCTCTGCGTTTCTGTGAATTACTGCATTTATTTTTGTGTAAGAGAGATGAAGAGAATCTGTTGAATAAATCATCGTCTGTCTCGTGTCTACAAGCGGTCTGGTGTCCAAATACAAAACTAAAGGATTGAATAACAAACACAAACCTCAGGATGTCAGTCATTTACAATATCCAGCATCTTAGATCATATTCCAGAAACAGGGAATAAAACAAATCCACTGTTGAAATGTCAATTTAAGTGTTTTTAACAGGATTTAGATTTATGTGGTAGAATATCCTCCAGTACAGTAGGTGGCGCTGTGAAACTGATCAGATGGTTAGAAACAGGAGGGTTAAAATCCACGAAGAAGAGGAAAACAAAAGTAAACCCTGTGAGGTTATAAAAAATGGTATATTTCACTGTATATTATATGAGGTGGAAAGTCGGTGTTTCAGGGTTCTGGAGGAAGAGCAGGAGTGAATCTGATGGAGATACTGGGAACAGAAGGAGAGGGAGAGGATGAGAATTACCAGAAGACACTATTTAAATTAAATAAAGAAACAGGGTTGATGAGCAGAACATGAGAACACTTTCAGATGACATGATGTTACACACTCCTGTACAGTAGGTGGCGCTGTGCTCTTCAAACATGTTTCCATTAATCGAGAGAAGAAGAAGAAGAAAACGGAAGTAGCGCGACATCTCCGTGAACAACACCAAAGTAATCCTGTTTCTCTCTGGATTTGATCCATGATGTGTTCCAGAAAACAGGTTTACAGATGTCAGTTTATCACAATGATGATCAAATCTAACTCTCGCGGTCATTTATGAATATTTAATCCTCGATGAACGGCGCGCGCTGACAGACAACAAGCGTCTGAGGTAAATGTGTTTTAAACACTTATAAATTCTCTTCTTAGTCGACGAGACTTTAAACAAGTAAGAAAGAGGGTGGGAGTGTGTTTTTCAACAACCCTTATTGAGAAAGAGTTATTAAAAACAAATATATTTCTGAAGGTTTTCTCTTCCGGTTTAGACTGTTGTTTTTGAGATTGAAATCGAAAGTGTTTTTGAAGCAGATATTTACTGTGAACAGATGAAGAATAACGTGTTTTTATTATTAAATTGAATATTTCACTTCATATATAGCAATTATGATTAACAATTATACAGTATGACCATTATAATTCAGTACTTTTACTCACTTTCAAATGATCCTAAAATAATTAATGAAATCAACATCATTGTGAACTTGAAGAAATGATTACATGACAAACTATTAAACAATTAATAAAGATTGGGAAAATATGATTGTAATAAATTCATATTTGGAGTCATGAATCAGTTAAACTCATTAAATCTGAAATGATTAAGTTCATTCAGTTCTTTGACATGACAATATATTTGTAAGTGACTTTATTTCACACATTGTTGTTGCTGTTGTTGCTAACTCCTCATTCTTCATCATCTTCATGTTCTTCATCTCTGTAAATCTTGTCATTTCCAGGTCCTGCTGAACGATTGATTGTTTTCTCAAAGCAGTGCTGATCAGAGGAGCGAGGAAAGATGAGTCTCTCAGAGAAACACAGGTAAGACTGCGTCTGTTTCACACCATCATTTACACTCTACTGGAGTTTGTCAATTCCTGTCAATAACTGAACTTTAATCATTTCTGTGGAGGATTAGATAAAGACACGGATGTGTTTCAGACACAGTTGAACCTCCTTTACTAAAGTGTTTTTCTCTGTTCTTTGTGTCATTAGTGTAAGATCAGACTCACATGTGTCCAGCTCTGTGTCTCTGAAGAGTGACCGGTCAAAAGGAAATGTACCAGACTTCAGTGAGAAAACACCATCATCTAATAAAAGGTTTTTCATGTTTCTAATTTTTGGTCACATGTTGACTGTTGAAAAGTTGTACCAGTGAATACCAATCATGAAACATTTTTATATCAAATATTTATCAGAGTATTCACAGCTAATGCTTTTTTTCCTTTTTGTAATATTTTGCTAGAAAATCAGTATTTTATTGTATTCATTTGATTACAGGCTTCAATATGAGACATTAGACTCAGACGATCAGACTCACAGGAACCAGAAGAATTTCAAAGACAATCTCCTGTGGATCTTCCAGGTGGGAAAACACATTTTCATAAATATTTTATATTTATAACAAGCAAATATGATATTGAACAAAGACATTTAATTAATTCCTCTTCATTTTCCTTTTTAACCACACACCGTTTTTATTTTTCTAAACAGCTGGTTAGCATTTTAGTCTTTTAACTGGATTTTTTTTTACAGATATTATTATTGAATAAATAGTGTTTATCAAATGTAGACGTACAATTTGGTTTAAATTGTTATTCTGTCTTTTTTCTTACTTTTGTTTGTAGGATCTTGAGAGCAAAATAATCACATTTCTGAAGAAAGAGCTGGAAAAGTTTAAGAAAATATTACAAAATGAGAACACAGAAAACTTTGTGAAGGACTTTAATGAGAACAGATGCAGTATCAAAGCAGCAGCTCTTGATCTCACACTACATTACCTGAGAGAGATGAAGCAAGATGAAGCTGCTGATGCTCTAGAAGGTCAGAGACTCTTGACCATCTGACCGATTGACACTTATTAATGTAGACTGTCTATAAAACTATAAATGAAGACTAAAACTATCTGTTTTTGTTCCTGTGTTTAGATGAGCTGTTCTTCGTTCATCAGCTAAAATGTGGCCTAAAGAAGAAGTATCAGTGTGTGTTTGAAGGAATGGCGAAGCATGGTGACTCCATCCTTCTGAATAACATCTACACAGATCTCTATATCACTCAGGGTGGCAGTGAACAGGTCAATACTGAACATGAGGTCAGACAGATCGAAGTTGCTTCCAGGCGTCATGAATCTCAAGAGATTCAGGTTAAATGCACAAATTTGTTTGAAGCTCCTGAACAAGACGAGGAGATCCGAACTGTACTGACAAAAGGAGTCGCTGGGATCGGAAAATCAGTCTCTGTGCAAAAGTTTGTTCTGGACTGGGCTGAAGGAAAAGAAAATCAAGATATCCGTTACATATTTCCTCTTCCATTCAGAGAGATGAACTTAAAGGAGAAAGAAAAACTAAGTTTGATGGACCTTATATCTCATTTTTTCCCAGAGATAAAAGGACTGAACCTTACAAGAAGGAATCAGTTCAAAGTCCTGTTCATCCTTGATGGATTGGACGAATGTCGTCTTCCTCTGAAGTTCCATCATAATGAGTCGTGGTGTGATGTATCGTCACCAGCCTCTCTTGATGTTCTCCTGACGAACCTCATGAAGGGAAATCTGCTTCCTTCTGCTCTCATCTGGATCACCACCAGACCAGCAGCTGCCAGTAAGATTCCTCCTGAATGTATCGACCGGCTGACGGAGATACGAGGATTTAGTGACGCACAAAAGGAAGAGTACTTCAAAAAAAGATTCACGGATCAGGATCAGGCCAACACAATCATTGATCATGTTAAAAAATCAAAGAGTCTCTTTATCATGTGCCACATCCCAGTCTTCTGCTGGATTTCAGCCACGGTTCTCCAGAACATTCTGGAGGAGAAAAGAAATAATGATGTGAAAAACAATCAGGCTTATGAGATCTCTAGAACACCACAGGAATCAAACACTGAAGACACTCCCAAGACTCTGACACAAATGTACACACACTTTCTCCGCTTTCAGATCCAGCAGAGCCGCCGAAAGTATGATGGAGAATACGCAGCAGATGTTTCCTGGGATAAAGACGCCATCCTTTCACTGGGGAAACTGGCATTTCATCAGCTGGAGAGAAACAACGTGATCTTCTATGACACAGACCTGGAAGCCTGTGGTATTGACGTCTATAAGGCATCAGTGTACTCAGGCATGTGTACCCAGATCTTTAAGGAGGAAACAGGGATCACTCTTGGTACCATGTACTGCTTTGTTCACTTGAGCGTTCAAGAGTTTATTGCAGCCATTTATGCACATCTGTTTCTAGACATCAACAAGAAAAGTGTGTTTGTTCATGAGTCTACAGAACAGAAAAACAAAACTGAAACCATGACTGGTTTTCTCAAGACTGCAGTGGACGAGGCGCTCGAGAGTGACAATGGACACCTGGACCTTTTCCTTCGCTTCCTCCTCGGTCTGTCAGTCCAGTCCAATCGACGACTCTTACGAGGTCTGTTGACACAGCGAGACGACAATGACCAGAGCAACAAGGAAATAGTTCAGTACATCAAGCAGAAATTAGAAGGTAATCTGTCTGCAGAGAGATCCATCAATCTGTTCTACTGTCTGAATGAACTGAACGACCAAACTCTGGTGAAGGAGATTCAGACCCACCTTAGCAAAGGAAGTCTCTCATCTGGTGACCTTTCACCTGCCCAGTGGTCAGCTTTGGTCTTTGTGTTGTTGACATCAGAGGAAGAGCTGGAGGAGTTTGAGCTTCAGAAATTCAGGAAATCAGACGAGTGTCTCATTAGATTATCGGCAGTCATCAAAACCTCCAGAAGAGCTCTGTGAGTCATTTAATGTTTTGTCATGTTTTGCTCTCATCTGAAAAATGCATTTATCTTCATTATTCTATAGTGATTTCCCATCATAAACATGAACCTTTAGGGGTAAAACGAAGTTTGAAATACTTGAGCAGTGATTATACTGTAATCTAACATCTGACTCCACCCACACTGCTGAGAGCGACGGTTAAATGAAATGTTGCATGCTTTCCTCTCAGTAACAAAATAAACACAAAAAAATGAGAAACTAGCAAGGATTTTTTAATAAAGCATAAGAAAAGCATCTGATTATGGCATCATGGATATGTTTGTTTGCACAAGCTCTGTAATTCGACTCTCCAGTAAAGTCACGTCGAGTTTACATTATAACTCTTTAAAAAACAGATTGCTTTAAATCAAGTAGATTTAGCATATTAAACACGAAAAGCTGTCAGTCTCTCAGTTCATCAGTAGTACAACTTCGTTTTCCACTTTGAAGCAAGGTCTCCAGTGTTCATGTTTTCACTCTCAGAGATCTGATTTCTACTGACTCGAGGAGAAACTGGAAAAGATTTTCTGAGTGAAAAGGCAGAGCCTCAGCACACACCTACCTTACATAATGACCGCACACCAATGGTAGTACGAAAGTGTTTACCAGCTAAAGCGAACTTTTCCAGAAAGTTCTGTAAGCGAATTAGCTCAAATGAAATTATTAATTTATAGGGCATTTTAAAAGAGTCACTTATTTTACGTCCAGCGTTCATTTGCACGGGCCGCAACTATAAAGCTCTGTAGTGGATATGAATATTCAGCTATCTTGAAAACACTATTTATTAGCAAGGTAACATTGATCGGCAGTTTAAGACATTAAATTTGTAAAAAAAAAAAAAATTGTAATTTGGTACAAATGTTATTTATATTGTCCTAAAATAAAAAAAAATTCTGAAAGTTTATGATATAAAACAATGAGGTTTTTAAATAACTGGCTAAAGTACATGTATATTTTCACATATACAGTATATGCTCTGTATCTCCCAATAATTTAATATTTTAAATGCTTAGTTTTAGTTCTGTAGTATTAATGTGTTAAATGTGTAAACTGCAACACACAGGTGATTGATTTACAAATAAATGTTTATCAAAAGTATGTTGTATCATTTTTGATGTACACTTTTTAAGATGGGTTTCTACAAATATTTTTTTTTTATCAAGCTAAAATTAAAATATTTATTTCTAATTTAGTAATTATTAAGAAAATAAATATAAATTTAAGTTCAGAAATTTCTATGGATGTGTTTTTACTATATTTAAAGTAATGATATTTCACACATTGGCCACCCTGCTCCATAAGATATCAGCATCGGCCATTGGTTGACCACTATGAATAATCAAGAAAACCTAAATTGCTTTATCCAGTAATTGTTAATCTTCAAATATTAATCACTAATACAATTTCCTAGGTTCTTAGATTTAAGTAATCTTAGCTTTACTTAAATTATTGAAGATTTCATAGCAACAAGATGTATATAAGTCAATGAAGGCCTTTTTCAGACATCACAAAACCTAAAATCTACATAAATCCGCCCCGAGAACACACAACAAAGGTGGCGAGGCCATGAGTTGTTGTAGTAGAGTGTCATGCCATCATTTTACACTGGACTGCTTCACAAACGAGGGTCAAGTCAAATTGAATTCAAGCTGAATTTGCACAAAATGCTTGACACATGCTAGTCGATGAGTTGAATCAACTCCAAAGCAAATACATAAATTTATCCACTAACCGTTCAGAAATGTTCAGTTGCATTCTAAAAGTTGTAACTTCTTCCTGAATGTCAAGCGTCTCCTCACTATATTTTTGCAAGGCTCTTAATGTGCAGAACTCTCGCACTTGAAGAAGATAGCCCACTACTCGAAGAATCCAATTGGACTTCACTCATTGACCACACTTTTGCTCTCTTTTCCTCTTTTTTTATTTTGGAAGTTTGATGCAGTGATCAGTCAATCAATAAGGTGATCAGTTAGATGAAAAAACCGGCTTCAATTTTTGTAGTCGGCTTATTCTGCTGAGTTTTTTACTCCAATGTAAATGATAGTTTGCAGTTCAGTGCTCACTTCAAAATCCTGCTTTCTACTGCTGCTTTTCCTGAGTGTGAGTTTACCCTTATAATTAGCAGATCAGATTCCCCTGGTGCAAACTGATTGGTGCATTCTGACTGGGAGGGGCGTGGCCAGCAGTTTGCCACCATTCTGAGTCTCTCCATAAGTGTCCGTCTCCGGTTTGAACAATGTAAGGCTGAACACCGTTATTGACGATCCTTATTTTAACTGTGTGAGATTCTCCAGCTTGGTTGTTGTTGAGTATCTGAAGCTTGAGCTGTTAAAGCTCCGCCCTCTTCTGGAAAGGGGGCCGGGAGCAGCAGCTCATCTGCATTCAAAGGGAAATACAAAAAGGGCGTATTTTTGCTCATACCCAAATAGTGGGAAATTTGATAAGCTATAATAAATGATCTGTGGGGTTTTTGAGCTGAAACTTCACAGACACATTCTAGGGACACCAGAAACTTGTATTACATCTTGTAAAATGGACATTATAGGTCCCCTTTAAGTGTCCCCAGCAAGCCAAAGGCAGCAGTGGCAAGAATCCAAACTTCATGAGGTGACAGAAATTGGGAAGAAATTATTAGAGAAACCAGGCTCAGCTATAAAAAGCTTGAAATCTTAACACAAATATCTATTTTCATTCTTCAAATTTTTCACATGCTTCATTTTACCCAGGAAATTTTAACTGGGAATACTTTTTGAAGAGTATTCATATTTTAGCTCAGCCTCTTTACTCTATATATGCTATTTATGTAAAAATAAAAAAGGGGAAATATATTTAATATTTGTATGTAGAAAATGTTATGCGTGTGTTTAATATAATTCTGTGATGTGATTTATTTCTCTTGTAGGTTAAATGATTGTAACTTAACAGACAAAAGCTGTTCAGCTCTGGCTGCAGTTCTTGGATCAGATACCAATCTGAAAGAGCTGAACATGAGCAATAATAATCTGCAGGATTCAGGAGTGAAGCTGCTCTCCACTGGACTGAAGAACATAAAGTGTAAATTGGAGATCCTGAGGTAAGATGTGCCACAAGAGTCACATGACGAGAGTGAGGTACGATGACTGACAGGATGTTGTCAGAGGCAAAAGCGCAAGAGAACTTTTGTTAAATGTTGCATTTCTTTGTTTAACATAAGTGAGTTTTTCTTTGTTTTATTGTTGTTGTTTTTCAATTGTCACAGCCCGGCTCAGAGACTGTGGCAAATAAAGGTGGAATGCGAGAACTTTTTCCAAAACATAACAAATTTATTTAACTAACAGTACAATTAAACATAAATGCCGGCTAACACAAAACAAAAGTGAAAACGCGCGGGAGAGAAAGCCTCTTCCCTCCAGAGGGAAGATGGGAAGATTTTATGCAGAAGGAAAACTCCGGGCCCAGGTGTCCTCCATCTGCACTCCGATTGTAGCCCCGCCCTGCTAAAACACAACACGAACAGAACACACACAACAGGTAGTTTTGCAGGCCGTCACACAATAAAAAATAATACACACTAAGCATTCGTTTTAAAATCCAAAGACCTTTTATTTATTTGTTACAACGTGGGTATACCATATCATTTGTCTTTTTCATTTTTGTAATAAGTCCAATGTTTAAAAAGCAAATTTGTCATTGTACTATTTTATTGTTGATTTGTTTTCATTAATAATAATGAGCCACAAACTAAGCATTTGTTTTAAATTGAAGGGAAAATATGAATACCTTTCATTTATTTGTAACAACGCGGGTATACCTTGTCATCAATCCTATTTGTTTTGTTGATAAAAGTTTGATGTTTAATATAAGTGAATTTTTTCATTGCACTATTTAATCATTTTTCTGTTTCTTCATTAAGTATAATATTAAATCAACATTAAGCATTCGTTTTGTTCCAAGAAAAGGAAAGATCTAACGTTAAATATCAAAATGGATGGTGGTCTATCAGAGACGAAACTGTGCGATAATTCATCGGTATAGGCAGAAATTATCTTTCATTCTTTCTCCTTCTGTTTGTCTCCATATTCAGTTGTCAGTTTCTGCAACCAACTTTCAATACATTTGTACAAAGAACAAAATAAAATTCACTTTAAGGATTTATATTGTTCAGGTTGAACTGATGAATCAGCTGAATGTTGTCATTCCTGTTCTAGACTCTCTAACTGCAGTGTAACAGAAGAAGGTTATAAAGCTCTGGCTTCAGCTCTGAGATCAAACCCTTCACACCTGATAGAGCTGGATCTCACAGGAAATGATCCTGGACAATCAGGAGTGAAGGAGCTCAGTGATTTACTACAGGATCCAAACTGTCAACTGAAGACACTGAGGTGAGACGGGATGAAATAATTACACAGTTTAGTTGTGGTACAAGCTACAGGTCAAATATTCATTATGGGTCAGTATATGTGCTGTTCTGGAGTATGGAATACCTTGACAATTAACACGCACAATTTTGTTTTGATGCTCATTTCTCATTTAAAAGTCTTGATAACCTTTCAGGCAAATTGTTTTCTGGACACAATGTTTTCCATCAAGTCCAGATTCACTGTATCTCTACAGCAGGTCTATGGCTAAGTCAATCCAAATCCCATTATATGTGTATCAGATTGGAATCTGATCTAAAATTATTGACATCCACATTGTATCGCAACTGTTCAGATCTGATTTGTGTGTCCATGGCGCTCTTTCATTTACCAGAACACCTACATTGGATTCTATGGTAATGATTTTGCGTTGGTAGGTACATGCCAAACCACAACAACCGCAGAATGGAGGGGTTTGAAATACAGATGTTGTCTTATTTTATGTGTAGCTGCCACGCGCTGGACTACTGCGTCTTCTGAGGCAACGGCAGAAACGTAGGCGCGGGTATGTGTGGCTTTATTCCACGCTGTCATCTCTGCCGGTCTCTCAACATGTCTCCGTTATATTGTTATTCTGCTCGATCAGCACCAAGGTTCCTCTTGGAATTGCTCTGTTTATTCTAATTGGATTTGTAATTTCCAATATTTCATATTTCATTCCAATATTTTCCGTATTTCATGTGATTTTTGGCCATTCAGACTTGCTAAATTGGATCAGATTTCAGTCGGATATGCACAAAAATCGGATCTGGACTGACAGTCTGAACGAGGCTCATGAGTCTCCAGCTAAAAAGGCAGAAAGATCTTGAGGCCTTAATTTCACGTGTATTCATGCTGGGAGAACAATGGTTTACTTCCAGAGCTCTTCAAATAATTAAACAAAAATAAAATGCAAATTAGATGCATTTTCATCAAGTTGGTCAAGCGGATGGCGGTGGTATTGGTAACAAATATTAAATAACTATTAAATAACTGACTGAGCGTTCACAAAGACAGAAACAAAACAATAATTGAGAGCCGTCTGAACTCGTCTCGACTTTATTAAGCGTCACACATGAGAGGATAATCTCAGTCTCAGACGTCACACTCACGGACCGTTGGCTGAGTGTCTGTGCATATGACACGCTTAACTGGAAACACCTCAGGATTTTCAAAGTCATCATCTGGTTGGTTGAATTCTACAGGATGTCCGGGAGACGAGTGTGTCGCATTCTTAAAAGTCCATGTGAAGCCAATTCTGAGAATTGTTTTTAAACACATTATAAATGTTACAAATGTATTGTTGAAACACATTACAAAGGCGATGAGCTATGTAGTCCTGAATTGTGGAGTTAAACCATCAAACAATTTTTCACAAATTCTGTGTTCAGGATTTTTTGGGGCGGGGCTAAAAGCATATGTAATAGCTAGAGTGTATTAGCATCAGTGGCTCGACCACTGAATCACAAGTTACCGTCATTATCGTTAGTTACTACAGCCTACATTTTGCTAGCTAGCTATGCCTTTGTCACACAAATGCATGTTTCCTGGTTACTATAGTATACAAAACAGCTCAGCTCAAACAATAATACGAAGAAGAGGTGGATTCATTTTGTGAAGAGCTATTAGATGCATGCCGGTCTGTTATTGTAGAGACAACGTCTTCACATTTTCATGGCCCTAAACGAACTGTGATTGGTTGCCTTACATGTCGCTCTAGTTAATATCACTGTAACTCTTAAATCAGAGCACAATAGACAAATTTAAATAATCAAAATGGAAACTGAATATGGTACAATACGATCCTGTCCTGCATCAGGACACCTTTAAACTGTCCAGACAGATCCTTGAAAACTGCTGATTAGTTTTGACTGTGTAAAAGTATTTATGATGTTCTACAATATGAACTTCACGAAAGACATGCTGTAGTTCTGCCTGAAGTTAAAGTGCAACATGACGCGCATTATTGTTGTTATTTTGGTATTATTTGGTGTCGGATTATTGTACGCCTATGTGTCAATGAATGACTGTTTTGACTGTCATTGTGTGTGCATGAACGAGTGTGAAATACCTGCTAATCATGTTGCTTATGTTGGGCACTTTTTGCATTTAAATTGGCTTGTTCGTACTGTTGAAATTAAACATGCATTTCTTTTTCTGAGGGTATTGATTAATTTCTTGTTTGCTGTTTTGATATAGTCTGGACATTTTAGTTATATTTGGTAATTCTCTTTAATGTATTTGCCCTGATTTGATCCATTTTCCAAGGAAATGTATATATTTTTATTTCGTCATCATTATTTTGTTTGAGTTAAAAATGGTCCATTTCAACATTGATTGACATGGCAATACAATTCTATCATTATTTATTATTTTGACATTTAAATTTTTGGGCGTTTTTTTTTTGTTGGAGTGGGCAGGTTTTGATGAACTTTTGGGCTGGAAATCATCCACCCATCTGGCAACACTGTACGCAAAACTAATGAGAGGACATCACCAAAAATCCAGCGACACTCCAGTACAAAAGTGCACATGGCCTTGCCTATCTATGACAAGCCCTGAGAGGAAAAGGCTTTGCACACACTCATATACAACGAGCGCCAGTACACCCAGAATTAAAGGGTTAGTTCAACCAAAAATGGAAATTCTGTCATTAATTACTCAACTTCATGTCGTTCCTCACCCGTAAGACCTTCGTTCATCTTCAGAACACAAATGAAGATATTTTTTGATAAAATCTTATGCCTCAGTGAGTCTCAACTGACAGCAAGATAATGAACTCTTTCAAACACCCAAAGGCACTAAAGCATATTTAAAACAGGTCATGTGACTACAGTGGTTCAACCTTAATGTTATGAAGCCACAAGAATACTTTTTTGCGCCAAAAAAACCAAAATAACAACTTTATTCAACAATATCTAGTGATGGGCGATTTCAAAACACTGCTTCATGAAGCTTCAAAGCTTTACGAAACTTTTCTTTTCGAATCAGTGGTTCAGATCGTGTATCAAACTGCCAAAGTCACGTGAACCAATGAAATTTTGAAGAGTTTCAAAACACTAATGACGTAACGAAGCCTCGTTTACTGGAATCACGTGACTGGACACGTGACCTCACTGAGCCATCGGATTTCATCAAAAATATCTTAATTTGTGTTCTGAAGATGAACAAATGTCTTATGGGTGTAGAACGACAAGATGGTGAATAATTAATAACAGAAATTTCATTTTCCGGTGAACTAACCCTTTAATTCATCATAACAGAATCAAACAGTCTGTAAGAACACCATCAGTGGAAACAGCCGATTAGTCACATGGGTTTAATGTTCGCTATGTCACAATTTATTCGGCAAATGCGTTTCCATCTCCCATTATTCCCATTAACTCTTCTTCTCACAAGCCAAAAACCAAGAAAAATTTTTTTTTTCCGAAATTTGGTGTTTCCATCGCTTCTTTCTGATGCTGTACTTCAAAATGTGCATAAAAACAGGGTGATGGAAATATAACTAATGTGTGTCTTTCTCCATGTTTCCTGCACCTGGAGATCCCTGTTTATCTGTCAGCAAAAATCTGGATGAAGATGAACATGTTAGTTGATCATCAGAGATCTGAGTCATTGTCTTTTCTCTTTCTGTCTTCAGTCTGAGTTACTGCAGAATTACAGAGGAACAGTGTGTCATCCTGACTTCAGCTCTGAAATCAAACCCGTCACTCCTGAGAGATCTGAACCTGAGCTGGAATGAACTAGGAAACACAGGAGTGAAGCTCTTATGTGACGTACTGAAGGATTCACACTGTAAACTGGAGAGATTGAGGTCAGTAACATTCTTCACATTCAAGAATCAAAATGCTGAAAATCTATGGAAACCAAATTGTGCCATAATTAAAATTTTCAGCTGAGCATGATGATTTCTGAAGGATCATGTGACTGAAGACTAGAGTAATGATGCTGAAAATTCGGCTTTGATCACTGGAATAAATTACACTTTGAAATTTAAACCAGTTTATTTAAATTGTAATAATTCACAGTTTTACTGTTTACTGTACAAAACAAACTTAATGTTTAGCATCTTTTGACCGGTACTGTACATGCAGTGAAGATAATCAATGTAAGCGTTGCCTGAACCAAATTTATGTGGCTATTAATATGTTTAAATGAAAACGAAAAGAGGCAGAGGTGTTTTATAACATGTTGTCTGCAGTTAAACATAGAGATAACCAGATTAGCCTGAGCGAGAACAGTGACGTTATCAAGATTGCTGCTGTTGCATTTTGCAGATAATGCAGAATTACCAAACTTTGCGTTCTAGATGTTGAGAAACGCCCATCTCACCTGTGCACTGCTCATTTTTATCAGCTGTAAACTTATTTTTTCAGGCTATACATGATTATTTTGTTCGTCATTTATTTAAATTTGTAAAACACAACACATATATTTGTTACTCTGCTGCGTTTTCACTCAAACTGATCTTTGTATTTGCTCATCACTTTGTTTGTTTGCGAGTCAAATTTTCCTTTGCAAAGCAGATCGTGTTTGTTTGCAAAATGCTGGATTTGTTTGTTTAATAATGACATAATATTGTTTCCATAATCACTTAAACAGTTTAAACTAAAACACTTTATTCTCAATATCTCACAATGAGTCTTTTCACCTTAGTAGTTTGTGATCTGGTGAAATAAAGATGAAGATTCTCTTCCTCCGTCCCTTTTATTTGCTTATAGAGATGACGTGACTTTAGCGAATACAGTTTTCTTCCTTTTTATTTGCTACTTTCTCTCTGATAATGCAGGTTAAGCTCCTGTGATCTGACAGATGAAGGTTGTTCTGCTCTGACTTCAGCTCTGAAATCAAACCCGTCACTCCTGAGAGATCTGGACCTGAGCGGGAATGAACTAGGAGACTCTGGAGTGAAAAACCTCAGTGATCTACTGATGAACCCACAATTCAAGCTGGAGAAACTACAGTTAGTATCATTTTACTGTACAGCAGTTACAGTGAGATTGAAGTTGATTTATTTTAAGACAGCAGGGCTTATGTTTCATTCTTTATAGCAGTGAACTTTCTGGGTTTCCCTATTGGTCACATTTTTATGTGTTTTTTTTATCTAGTTAGTAATTGTTGAATTTCCAGCATTTGATATGATGAACTGATTGATTACATGCAGAAATCTGCCTTTTCAACAGAGAATAAAGAATAATCAAATAAAGAGTTAAAATGAAAGAGAAGAAACAGTGTCTTCCAGCACACAGAACTAGTGTAACTGCGTTTCAAAACAGACTATTGGAAACTAAATGAAGCTCTTCAATAAGATGATCATCATAGATGTGAACTATTGTTATTTCTCTGTCTTCAGTCTGAATTACTGCAGAATTACAGAGAAACAGTGTGTCATCCTGACTTCAGCTCTGAAATCAAACCCGTCACTCCTGAGAGATCTGAACCTGAGCAGGAATAAACTAGGAGACTCTGGAGTGAAAAACCTCAGTGATCTACTGATGAACCCACAATTCAAGCTGGAGAAACTACAGTTAGTATCATTTTACTGTATTTACTGTTCAGTTTATTTTAAGTCAACAGGACACAAGTCACATCATTTGTAGCGCTGCATCTCCATCTGAAGAGATTCAGAAATGGTATTAGTTCACGGGTTTGTATGTGAATCAGTAAAAAGATCATTAAACTTTGAAACGTTTTAAACTTTGTGGCTATAAAATAGTTTCATATGCTGGAATCTGACAAATCTTTGCTGTGAAACAAGACAGAAGTGAGAACAGACTAAAAAACAGTGACAAATTGTGACGAATGTCTGGTTGTAATGAAGCTCACGACGATGGAGAATACAATAACACTGTCTTTAATCACAAATCTAACATGTAGGAGAGAGAAAACACAAGCACTTCAACATAAACGACACGCAACAATGAACAGACAGAACTAAGAGTTTAAATACACAGAGAGTAATCAAGGTGAAACAGAACAGCTGAGGAACTGATGAACAACCAAGAACACTAACTAGGGAACACACACAGACAGCAACACCATGATAATAAAACACAACAAAACTGATACACAAATAGATTATTCTGAAATGTTACATTTATACTGGACTAATGTGCTTTTCACTAAATCTGCTTTTATTGAGCAAAATGTGTATTTAGAGATTGTAAATTACACTCTAAAATGATTTAATAATCAATTCATGAATAAGATAAAATTGCATTAATAATGTGAAAATAGTCCATTTAAATGTTGATTTTTCTATGGACATTTTTCACTTTTCCAGGTTTCTCAGAAGCGGAAGTCGTCATAGTTGGGTTCACTTTTATAGCGGTGAATGAGAGACTTCATTAAATATATTTTTTGTGTTTCCATTTGCACAAATAGCAAAAGAAAAACTTTCAAAAAGTGAAAAAAATAGAGAGAAACTGATAACGTCAGAAGAGAGAAAGATCATTTTCACCGTCACTCCCACAGCTGCTGTTTTAGAAACACCTTCACAGGAGCTTTAACTACTTTTGTAATTTGATGCAGAGATAATAAAATATAATGTATAGTGTTATAAATGTACATACATTTAAAAAAAAATGAAAATATAAAAAAACTTTGCAGGAATTACCATTTTGATGACCATTTAAACGCATCATCACAGTCTGTGAAAAGAGTCTATTGTTTTTATATTGATCCTATATATTAATCTACAGTGATAAATTCACTGATTTTTGGGAGTGAGGACGGATCCAGACTTGGATTGTAACTAGTATCCTCAAATGCTCCTGTCTTGGTTTGTTCGTTTATTTCATTAAGTTTCCATGTTTTTGCTGCTTTATTAGTGACTGTATGACATTTATTCATGATTCATTTAACATGAACTGAACATGATTTGAGTCATTTTCTCTTTCTGTCTTCAGTCTGTATAGTTGCAGTATTACAGAGGAACAGTGTGTCATCCTGACTTCAGCTCTGAAATCAAACCCGTCACTCCTGAGAGATCTGAACCTGAGCTGGAATGAACTAGGAGACTCTGGAGTGAAAAACCTCAGTGATCTACTGATGAACCCAAAATTCAAGCTGGAGAAACTACAGTTAGTATCATTTTACTGTACAGCAGTTACAGTGAGATTGAAGTTGATTTATTTTAAGACAGCAGGGCTTATGTTTCATTCTTTATAGCAGTGAACTTTCTGGGTTTCCCTATTGGTCACATTTTTGTTTGTTAATCTAGTTAGTAGGGCTGCCACTAACAACTATTTTTATATCGATTAATCTATCAACTAATTTTCCACCAAAAACTAACAGTTTTTCTTGAACATTTAAACGTTCATCTTTGTCATTCAGGACTCTCAGTAAGAGCTGCAGTCCTTCTTCTGCAGGAATTCAGTCTCATGGCTTTTCCTACAACTGAGAGAAAAATAAATTCAGCTAAATTATATCGGCCTAAATGTGAACATTCAGAGTGGAAAAAACATTCCTAATGTTATTTTAACTTCGTAATCTCTTGATATTGTATATGAATAATATTTATTAAATATGTACATATTATATATAAATGAGTATTTTAAATGTTGTTCATTATGTCATTTATGTCGTTATGTTCGTTTACTGTCACGCAATGAAATGTCCTTAAAACAGCAGAAGTGAATGAAGTTAATGACAGTAGGAAACATCAAGCTGCACGTGAACAAACGCAGACACAGATCAATGTGACGTCACAGTGCTTCTCAATCCAGTCCTCGCGACACAACTTCTCTTACTTCAGGAAGGATTTGGGCTCGTTCTCGCCCTTCTAGCTTTACTACTAGATATATGAATGTAGATGAGGAATAAACCCTGATCAGCTGTTGATGTTGTAACGGAGAAGCTGATCGGTTGGTTCTTCAGGCGTTCTGAAAAGTTGAGATGTTTTCATCTCGCCGCGGCAGAGGAGCACCTGGGAAAAGACGAGATGTGTGAACGCGCCTTTAGCAGCTTAAAGGACAGCGGATTTTAAACGTTCTGCCTTCAAAGGGACTTCATTTAATGGACAGAAACACTTCCGGTGGCTGTGGCTCCATCATCCAGAACATCCTAACGGTATATTCCTCTTCAGATGTTCATGGAGCTCGTGCTGCTGTGGTGTGCCAATGAAACCAGGGAACAAACACCTTTGGGATTTTCCTTAGTTGTCAGTTATAATCATCAACATGTGAAATATATCAGTCTGTGTGTAATGAATGAATATAATATACAAGTTTCACTTTTTGAATGGAATTAGTGAAATAAATCAAGATTTTGATGATATTCTAATTATATGAGCAGCACCTGTAAAATTATCAGTCCATTAAAAATATTGATGTCGACTAATTATCAGCGTCAACAGTCGATTATATCGACCAATCGTGACAGGCCGACTAGTTAGTCATTGTTGAATTTCCATCATTTGATATGATGAACTGATTGATTACATGCAGAAATCTGCCTTTTCAACAGAGAATAAAGAATAATCAAATAAAGAGTTCAAATGAAAGAGAAGAAACAGTGTCTTCCAGCACACAGAACTAGTGTAACTGCGTTTCAAAACAGACTATTGGAAACTAAATGAAGCTCTTCAATAAGATGATCATCATAGATGTGAACTATTGTTATTTCTGTCTTCAGTCTGAATAGATGCAGAATTACAGAGAAACAGTGTGTCATCCTGACTTCAGCTCTGAAATCAAACCCGTCACTCCTGAGAGATCTGAACCTGAGCAGGAATGAACTAGGAAACACAGGAGTGAAGCTCTTATGTGACGTACTGAAGGATTCACACTGTAAACTGGAGAGATTGAGGTCAGTAACATTCTTCACATACAAGAATCAAAATGCTGAAAATCACTTTAACAGTTTAAACTAAAACACTTTATACTCAATATCTCACAATGAGTCTGAGTTCACATTATATTTGATTTGTTTGTAAGATAATCTCTCTTCCTCTGTTTGTCTTTCTAGTCTACGTCACTGTGGCATTACAGATGTTTCTTCTTTAACTCAGTCTTTGACTAACTCAGAAGCTCTGCAGTTTTTAAAAGCACTTGATCTGAGAAACAATAAGATAGGAGACTCAAAGCAGCGGCTCAGAGACGTGCTACGAGACTCAAACTGTGTCCTGAGGTGAGGAAACATCACTGTGATATTAAAGAGATCTTCATTTTCCTCTGATATGTGAACAAACCTTTCAGATGATCGTGAAAGAAAATCATCATTAATCTTTATTGCAACAAACAAAATGTGAAGTTCTTGAAATGTTTAAAGAGAACAAAAGCACACTGTCACAGCTTTATACAACAACACCTGCTTTATTAACTGTGTCAGTAGTGAATCATTTCAGTTTGAAAATAGACTTGGTGAGATTGTAGGAAAACGCTGCACTCCTGCTAAAATCAGTGGCGTTCAGCTTCAGCTCACAGCCGTCCAGCCTCACATGAGAAATGTCTCTGTCTCTAGTGTGTTTTTACTTTGACGAGCAACACGTCACACTACTTTACACTCACTTTACTTTCAGTGATTTACTCAGAGCCCTACAAACATGTTTCAACTAGAGGACGAACGGCTTCAACTGAAGCTTTTTGTTTGAATTCAGAATATCATTTGTATTTGCTCCCTGTGGTTTATTCCATACGCCGTACACTCATTAGTTTCTTCTTTACAGCGACTCAATAGGAGTCACACCAACACAAACAAACAAACAGATCAACGTGATTCATGGTTTCATGGATTATATTTCAAACACAAATATCTCTGCAGGATCATGTAAAGTCAGTCATTAATCTGATTACAGGAATTTAATGGAACTTCTTTTTACTCAAAAAACATGAATTGAAATATAGGAACTAATTGTCACTTTGTTCCACTGAACACTGATTGTTTTCTCTTCTGTTCCTCCTTACAGTGTGGATTATCAATTTCCAGACGATTTCTCAGACTGATGCTCTCTATCATAGTTTGAGATGGTCATGAGAGGAGCAGGAATCATCAGGTGATCCACAGAAGAGTCTCACTACTGTGTCTATGAGGAGAAATAAATGTGTGATTAATGTGTAAATGTGTTTCATACAGATGGAAGAGACTCAGACTTTACAATGAAATAAAGCAGCATGTGTGTTAGAAACATGTGATATTGAATGATTAATGTTGCTTTAGTGTTCAGACAAATGAAGCTTTTGTTTTATTTAAAGGAGGAACAGAAGGAAGAAGCTCAGATGAGTCTGTCAGCAGAAATCTTCAGGCTCTTCAGTTTCAGGCCTACAAATATAATAATGTTTGGATTGAACTCATCCATAATGATTCAAATGTTTCTAATCATAAACGTGATTGTCAAGTATAGCAGAAAAATCTATCAAGGGATATAAACTTATCTGTCTAAATTTAATGCACAGAATATATTTGTTTATGTTTGTTATTCTGTTTTATTTCATATGAAGTTCTCTATGTGTCTGTCTGTTTCTAATGCACAGATATACAGTATATTGTCTTTGTTCTGTGGATGGAGTCTCTTCTAGCCAGAACAACTGAACATTTTTACCAGTTCACAGCATTTGTGTGTCTTTCAAAGTTCAGAACGATTGTTTTAGTGTGAAAAGTTCTCTTGTCTGTTGTATTATTGAAGCTCCATGAGCAGATGAGAGAGATTCTCCTTCTTAAATAAAGGTGAAGTTGTAGATGTTAAAAACAGAGATGTGTTTTTTAAAAGTTGAGCTTCTTTTACTTTGAGCGTCACACAGAATGGCGTGTCGATCATGTGTCAACAAATCAACAAATATCAATTATGCAAAAATATGGTTAATATTACAAAACAAATACAGACAAGTATGTGTGTAAGGAAATATATTTTCAAAGATTAAAATAGAAATTGCAAAATTAATCAAAAATTGTGCTAGTATTTTTTTTTTCATAATTGCACAGTCAGTGTGAGTCACGTGTGCCGCAAAAGTCCTGAAAAGTGAAGTCAAATGGTTTAGATCGCCCTCAGGTGGCTGGAGGCAGTATAGGTCATAAACCCCGCCCTCTCCTGTGATCTAAAGGGACGTGAGGCAAACCAACCAATCAAATTACAGTTCAAATACATTGTTTTCCAAAGATGGTTTCTGTCATTTTATGTAGTTTTTATCACACTGATGTAAGATCAAGTGTTCATTTTTTAAATAAGTTTTGTTTTATTTATTTAATGTTAAGTGTGACGTCGTGATCGACAGCTTCTCCGAGTTCTGAGGAAACAACTGACTTTTTTCTGGATTTTTGGGAGGAGATTGGAGCTTCAACTTTAATTTCTACATTTCCGTAACTGTTTATTTCACTCTCATAATGAGTTGTTCTGCAGTGAACTGTACTAAACTGATTCTGGGGGAGTGTGAGCGGGACCTTGACACTTGATATCGGCTCCACTTCTCTCTCACTACTGCACAGACTCGAGCTCCAAGATATCTGAACCATATCTGAACATTGGCAGCTTCACTTGGTGCACTAAGATGTGTGACTTGGTGCGTCGTCCATGGATATTTTGTTTTACAGCCTATGGTTTAGAGTAACATCTGGGACAGAGCCGTAGAAATTAATGAGAACTGAACTGAATCCTTCACTCTTAGAAAGGATGTGATAAAACTGACTCAAAATGTGTTCAATTCTTCCACATCAGTGTGTGAGTTTAGGGACAAAACTTGTGTTCATTCTGACACATTCACTGAGTCCATGATTTTAACAGAGTAAATGTGTCAGGAAGGTGTTTCCATCGTAGTTTATGCGCATGTCTTCAATTATCCGCCTCAGTTGAGTTCATATGTTTTTTATGCACATTTCCATACAATGCAATATCCCAAAATTCACAATATCCTTCAAATGTCACTACACACAGTTAACATGTTTAATGTCGCCGTGCAGAAAGACGTAGAAGCAAATGAACTTGCACAATGACACTTCAGTTCGTCTGGATTCTCTTGCTCACTACGACAACTTTTTGCGGCATTTCCTTCGATGAGACAGCAGAGCACCGGACGTGACGAAACTCCTTCCACACGGCGGGCAGCGGTGCGGCTTCTCTCCGGTATGAACCCTCTCGTGTATTTTCAGGTTCCCCGACTGACTGAAGCTCTTGTCACAATGCGAGCACTTGTAGGGTTTCTCTCCCGTATGGACCTTTTGATGCTCTTTCAGATATTTGGCTCTAGAGAAGCTGTTCCCGCACACCAAGCACACGTGAGCTTTCTCGCCGGTGTGTATTTTCTGGTGCTCTTTCAGGTAGCCCAGCTGCGAGAACATCTTTCCACAGAAGGAGCACAAGAAAAGCTTCTGGTGAATCTTCTGGTGTATCTTCAGGTGCTTCGCTGAAACGAAGCTTTTACCGCACCGGCCGCAGCCGAACGCTCTCTCTCCCGAGTGCGAGTGCTGGTGGTTTTTGAGGACGGTGGCCTGCGTGAAGCTCTTCCCGCACTCGTGACACGTGAAGGGCCGCTCTCCGGAGTGAATGCGCATGTGGTTCTTGAAGTGTCCTTTGCGTATGAAGCTCTTGGCGCACAGCAGGCAGGTGAAAGGCTTCTCTCCGGTGTGGATCCGGATGTGATTCTCCAGGCTCTCTTTGCGTGTGAAGCTCTTCCCGCAGTGAGGGCAGCTGAACGGCTTCTCCCCGGTGTGCGTTTGCAGGTGTCTCTTCAGATCTGCGTTTTTGAAGAAGCTGCTGCCGCACTGCAGACAGGTGAAATCACGCTCTCCGCTGTGAATTTTGATGTGGCTTTTGAGGTTCACTTTGAGTGTGAAGCTCTTCCCACACTGAGGGCAGATGAACGGTGGTTTTTTGGCTCCGGTTCTTTTCTGGGAGAAATCGCGTTCGGTCTGTGAGCGACTCGATGATTTTCCTCCCGTTCTGTGATCCTCCTCCACGACATTCGGTTCTTCACTCTCCACTTTCACTTCCGTCAGGTCTAAAATCAATTCAGACAAATAAGAAACAGAAGTGACCCACAGTTTCATGACAGAAAGAGGTCAAGAGGTCAAGCATCAGAGCTCCAGATGAACACAGGAACTGATCCTGGCACCAGTGAAAATTACAGTCTAGTGTTGTCACGATAGTGGAATTTATAACTTTGATACGATACCATGAAAAGTATCGATATTCAAATTACTAACAATAACACAAATAAATACAATAGAAAAAAGATACAAATAAAATAGACTGCTTTGTTTTTTTCATTAACATTAACAACATCGAGAGCAGCATGTTTATTAGGCTGCTGGCCCTTTAAAGATAATTTGACAACCTAAGGAGTGTACCGGTAACAAATACTCAGAACGGATAAAATTAAAAATGATATTTGCATAAGTAGAAATAATGATAAAGATAATAGATATGTGAATTTAATAATATTACCTTCATCAATTTGGTTCCTCCTTAGGAATGGAATTGCATCTGTTTTTTCTCTTCCTACGGGGATGACACGCGCTTGATTCTGTCACATCGTCAAATCTTGGGAGAGGGAGATTATATCGGAACTCGAGATCTCAAACACAGGTCGGGATGTAGAAGGGGTTGTAATACTTCTTATGGGTGGAGCCTGATCGTTGCGATCTGATTGCGTGAGATCGATAACATCGACGGGGTCATCAGACTGTGTGAGAGCTATAAATCCAGGCTGTGTGACAAGTCCAACCAATTCTGGAAAAAAATAAGATTGGGCTTTTATTAATGTAATTATTAAAATAATATGAATGTTATCATCATGTGATTTCTATTCTAACCTTCGTCATCAGCAGTCGTAGCGGTTACTGCAAAATAAGACAAGAAAAAATTTGAACAATAAATGAATAAATAAATATATAAATTGTACAAAGATTGATGGACAATATGTACTCACACAAATCAATGAAGTCAAAAGCAACGGCCTCAACGTTTCCTATAAAAAATTATATCCTATTAAACAGAGATAAACAAACAATGAGCTACGATTATTAGTAAATAAAAAAATAAATGAATAAAAAATAATAATAATAATTCATAAAGCAATGAAACGGATGTTAATTGTTAAAATGAAAACGGAAAATGAAACGGATGTTAACATTTTGAAGCCCTCTGCTGGCTGAAACATGCAATTACACCTAAAACAATAAAATGAAGTATCAGCGCAAACACATTTTGAAGCCCTCTGCTGGCTGAAACATGCAATTACACACCTAAAACAATAAAATGAAGTATCAGCGCAAACACATTTTAGAGCCCTCTGCTGGCTGAAACATGCAATTACACACCTAAAACAATAAAATGAAGCATCAGCGCAAACACATTTTGGAGCCCTCTGCTGGCTGAAACATGCAATTACACCTAAAACAATAAAATGAAGTATCAGCGCAAACACATTTTGAAGCCCTCTGCTGGCTGAAACATGCAATTACACCTAAAACAATAAAATGAAGTGTCAGCGCAAACACATTTTGGAGCCCTCTGCTGGCTGAAACATGCAATTACACACCTAAAACAATAAAATGAAGTATCAGCGCAAACACATTTTGAAGCCCTCTGCTGGCTGAAACATGCAATTACACACCTAAAACAATAAAATGAAGCATCAGCGCAAACACATTTTGGAGCCCTCTGCTGGCTGAAACATGCAATTACACCTAAAACAATAAAATGAAGTATCAGCGCAAACACATTTTGAAGCCCTCTGCTGGCTGAAACATGCAATTACACCTAAAACAATAAAATGAAGTATCAGCGCAAACACATTTTGAAGCCCTCTGCTGGCTGAAACATGCAATTACACCTAAAACAATAAAATGAAGTATCAGCGCAAACACATTTTGAAGCCCTCTGCTGGCTGAAACATACAATTACACCTAAAACAATAAAATGAAGTGTCAGCGCAAACACATTTTGGAGCCCTCTGCTGGCTGAAACATGCAATTACACCTAAAACAATAAAATGAAGTATCAGCGCAAACACATTTTGAAGCCCTCTGCTGGCTGAAACATACAATTACACCTAAAACAATAAAATGAAGTGTCAGCGCAAACACATTTTGGAGCCCTCTGCTGGCTGAAACATGCAATTACACCTAAAACAATAAAATGAAGTATCAGCGCAAACACATTTTGAAGCCCTCTGCTGGCTGAAACATACAATTACACCTAAAACAATAAAATGAAGTATCAGCGCAAACACATTTTGAAGCCCTCTGCTGGCTGAAACATGCAATTACACCTAAAACAATAAAATGAAGTGTCAGCGCAAACACATTTTGGAGCCCTTTGCTGGCTGAAACATGCAATTACACACCTAAAACAATAAAATGAAGTATCAGCGCAAACACATTTTGGAGCCCTCTGCTGGCTGAAACATGCAATTACACCTAAAACAATAAAATGAAGTACATTTACATTTTACATTTTGTCATTTAGCAGACGCTTTTATCCAAAGCGACTTACAAGTGAGGAAAACAAACAAGCGATTCTTCATGAATTGGCAAATAACACAGGAAGTGCTCACAATACAAGTTTCATACATTGCTCACATGGAGCCCTCTGCTGGCTGAAACATGCAATTACACACCTAAAACAATAAAATGAAGTGTCAGCGCAAACACATTTTAGAGCCCTCTGCTGGCTGAAACATGCAATTACACCTAAAACAATAAAATGAAGTGTCAGCGCAAACACATTTTGGAGCCCTCTGCTGGCTGAAACATGCAATTACACACCTAAAACAATAAAATGAAGTATCAGCGCAAACACATTTTGAAGCCCTCTGCTGGCTGAAACATGCAATTACACACCTAAAACAATAAAATGAAGTTTCTGTGCAAACTTTCACATTTTATTTCAAGAATAGTACGGTTGGTAAAATACTAAGTATAAAATATTTAAATAACTCAAGTGAATTTACAGAAATTAAGCACAATAACATTATGAAATATACACATCAAGTAATCAGAGCAGAAAATATCTACCAAAGATCATAAAAGCCTGATTAAGAATGCATAATTTTGGTTACCAAGACCGCATCATCTCTTTAAAAATATATCACACAGACACAAACAATGTAGATTTCACACGGTTTTCAACATAATATAAAACAATGAATATCATTCATTTACAAATCCGGTGTCTCTTAAAAATTAGGTTTTATGATTAATCATTAGTCAAATAAATAAGAATATTCAATTTCAAGAAAATAAATAAAAGTATAACCCCAAGCGCACGGGACGAATGTTTTTTCTCATTTAAGAAAACACCGTTCTCCACAAAATATAGAAAACAGCCAACGCTGAGTCTAAAAAGCTAAATTAATCACAATAAAACACTTAAATTCGTCTGTAATTCCTTGAAATGATACGAATTAATTACATTGAAAATGACTGTAGTTTAAACAGCAGCAGATATGCCGCATTACAAGACATCATTATTTATCATATAATGAAATTTACTTACCATTATATTTTGCCATCTTTTCAATGTTAGCTGAAAAACTGCAGAAGCGTTGAAAGTTTTTCCGTCCAGGTCAAGAGAGTTGGTGAATGGAGGAAGTTGTGTTCGCGCCCCCGATTTTAAAACGGTATTCGCGGGTGTGACAAAGGGCTGGTGCTTGTATTTTATTGTACCCCGGATGCGACCAACCACTTTTTTTATGTATCATCGTTTTTTCAAAGTTTTGTATACATATTATATATATAATGAAGATGTAAGAATATAATTACATTTTTAAAATATTGGAAATTTGTAAATAGTTTTATCTCAGAACAGCTGGTATATATTTTAATACGGTTAGCCATCTTCATCCCCTAGATGGCGATAGTACAACATGCATTGTTTTTTCTAGGTGTGCGCGCCACCGTGTCTCGGCGCCCGTCTGTCTTCTTTCCATGTGAGATTTTCAGCCATCTGTTTAATTATCCCCCAATAAACATTCCAGCAAGCATGTTTTCAGTGAAATCTATGTATATCACCAGCGTGGTAGTCTATTTGACATATAAATTTAAACATTTTAGGATATTTTACTCCACCACTATTATATCCGTGATTACTCATATAGAAACATAGTTTGAATAACCTGTAGTTTAATATTTTTTAATTAGAATGTCTAGGTTAAATCACTACGCATATTTTATCAATGAACGATATGAAATGTGTTTTGTCAATATGTATTGACAACTTTCATTGAGTGGGTTCAGTAAAACATTTTAGTACATAATTAAAATAAAAACTGAAAGAATAAAATGTATGGTGAGATCTCAGCCATGTAAAACTTAGCTTTGATCACTCAAAAATGAACCTTAAGAGGTGTTTGATTTCCGAGAGGAACAGCCCAGCCACTTTCCCACAGACACTGTTTCACACTTTCAAGTCAAGACAGGTCTGGAGACGAATGCAATAGGAAGAGGGAAAATAGTGTTATACATGTTACACCTTTTAGAATTATTTGCCTACCAGCTGTGATGAGTCTGTGTGAAACATTCTGAAGAGAGATTGTGATGTATTTGCAGACCTGAACAGATGATTGTTGTAACACTGTCCCATTTCATGTTTGCAGTAACACCTAAGAGAAGACATTACTGGAGTTTGTCTTTATTTGGGGCTGATCCTGTGCTGCATCCAGTGTCCCGCTACAATATCCTGTGTAACACGTATGACTTCTACTGTAAAGATATTTTTCACACGGAGAAATGTTTGTGTTTGATTGATTGCCAACATTCTTCAGAAGGAGGGAACGAGACATTGTGTCAGAGCTGATGTTATGGGATTTCTCCTTCCTCGAATCTCCTGAAGCCTTATGAAATCTCCTGCCAATGTTCAAGCACACAAAATGGAGGCGATTTCCCCGCTGGACGCCATTTCCTCTGAATCTCTGGACTGAAGCGGAGCGCCGCTGACAGACTCTGAGCTCCTGACCACAGCAGCTTTACACCAACACAGATGACCATCGTGTTCTGTGACCGTAGAGTTCGCTGTTGTCACTGTGCCGCTTGATCTCCATTTCTGTACAAAAACAGTGTGAATCCAGACTAGAAGCAGGTGAAATCTGTGTGGCACTTTTGATCAGAAGTGCTATTCACATCACAAATGCTTATTTGCTTGTCATGTTGTAGATTAAACACAATGTGGTTCTTTGCAGAGTATATTAGTGTGTTTCAACCCTTTAAATCTCTGAAGAGCTTTAAATCAGTGACTATATTTTGCTGTGCATTAAATATTCATGCGAGAATGTTATCGTTTCCACGCCTGGATGAAGTCTGTTCTTGTCTGTTTTTCATTAAAATAATTAATTACATTAAGGCTCTGGATAACAATAATTTAGTAAAGACAATAATTTCACACAGAATGGCTGTAATTTCAGTAGTTGAAACATGGATTGCAACATGACTGTTTCCAAACAATTACAGTTTATAATGAAGTTTGAAGAGTCACATCTCCTCCTCATTGTAGTCGACGTCAGTAGGATGAAGGTCGGTTCAGGTTTTCTGCAACTTCAAACATCATCAGCCTCAGAAATCTGAACTAATAAAACTACATTTATATGCAGCTTAAAACAAAACATTGATGAAACGTAAATGATCTCCAGTGTGATTTTCATCATCAGTTGAATGTGTGGTGGACAGGACATGACGTGCAGTAGGTACAAACACTGCTGTCGCCGCTCTTATCTGTCCTCGTTCAATAAAACTACAAGAGAAACATATCCAAAAACGTTATATTTTCATAATTGTCCATTTATATATAACATCTCTCATCAGTCAAAACACTGTTATTCTTTCTATGGAGTTTCTCAGTCTGGATTACACGCTCACGAGTGACGAGAAACACAGAGGAGATGGAAGGATTGCAGACCCTCCGAAGCTTCAACTCTCCACTGATGTTGCTGAGAATTGGAAAGTTTCCTATGAAAGGCAGCGATTTTCACATTCATGCACAAAAGTGTGGAAACTATTGATCAGAGTGTGACGGAGATCAGACACAGGAGTGAAACGTGTTTGAAGAGTTCACAGATGTAGGGAACAGCACATTCCAGGCTCAGTTTATGGCCCCTCTCTGTCCGTAACAGTGGACAAAGGTTTGCTACATTTTGATTGGATCTTAGTGGACCAACATAAACAAACTGCCCAACGCCATCAGATAAAGATGTTAGGACAATAGCCAGACATCTCTTAGAGGGTTAGAAGAAGACCCCTGGTACCAATCCCAGGAAGGACAGGACTTCTCATTGGTCCACATGCAGTTTCTGCCCTTCACTCACCTAGAGCCTAAGATTAGGCTGTGACTGCCATAAAAATTCCTCAGGACCTCAGCAGCAATGGGTGAAACAAAGAGAGATCACAAAGACTCATCCCAATCCATTCATAACTATGTTTGGAAACCTTGAAACTGATGTATTCTATACACATTCATTTCACACTTATTCACAGAAATAAGTATTCTCGGTTACAGCTATTTGTAGTGCAACACTAATTTAGCTGTTAATGTACAAATGAATGAATTCAGTCTTTTTCCATCATGTTTGGTCTCTATTTGTTTAGAATATTGCCAAAGGTGTTTTGGTGGTGGTTTGGTAAGTGAGACATGCATTGGTAAACCTTAAAGACACTTTAAAGACTTCCATCTTTGTGCTTTATGCAAACGAGTTCCACAGGGGAAAGAAGGGTGGGCCACACTGTGTGTGTGTCCTCTGATGCCAGTGACCAATCACAGCACTGGAATGGAGAAGCGCCACATTGTAATCTCCTCCTCATCGGAAAGGGATAAAGGTACCCTTTCAACAGATGCACCTTGTTCTGAGTCCTGGCCTGCGAAGCTGAGACAACAACAGATACACTCGTTCTGAGTCTCCGGTTCGTCCAGTGAGACAACAACAGATTCCATGATCTGAATCTAGAGCTTGTGAGGAACAGCAACAGAGACGACCACGTTCTGAGCCTCCAGTCTGTGAGGAAAGAGACATTAACAAACACTATGTTCAGAGTTTTCATCCAGCGAGACCGTAACGACTCCAGAGAGACAAAAGCGGATCAATCAAGTTCTGAGTGTCTGGCCCAGAGAGGCAGAAGACACACAGAGACACTTGGAAGGAGAGCAAACCTTTACTCCAGGGCACCTTCGTCTGCGTGTTCCAGATTGTTAAGGACCTTCTGCACCTACACCAGGGCCTCATCTGCGTGTTCCAGATTTTAGGACCCTTCGGTGCTCCAGGAGATCAACATCCCACAGAGCTTCGTGTTCAAGGCTGTTGAAACAGATTCCGGCTCCTCTCCCCACTGCATTGTCACCAGCACAACCAGTGGAAGACGTCATCGTCATCGGACCCAACCACGTGGAGCGTAAATATCACTTAACCAAACCTCTTTCCAGAGACCTTGGCATTGTTGTATATTATCAGTGTATGATTTCCTAATTCACATTAGATATAATATAGCTGATGTTAGTTAATCACAAATAATCTTTCGTTTATTTGTGTGGTGCATAGTAAGGTTCTCCACCTTATTATTCACAGAGAAACAGTTTATCTTTCCATAAGGTAACGTAACTCTTCCATAGCCACATCCAACTTAATCACTTGTATTTTATGTATCATATGCACCTTATTCCTTTATCATTCATGGTATTCATTTAGAAGTTGTGTTATTTATTCTTGTCTATCTTTTGTTAATGAAATGTATTTTATTACACGTGTGTGTCTTCCTTGTGCTGATAATACAGAAAAGGCTCTACAAGTTAGGAATCTCACCAATCTTTCAAATAAATCAGCTGACCACTTTACATTAGTTCCAAATTACTGAACAGCTTCCTGTTGGGAGTGTTTTCATGTTGCCAAGGTAACAGACCTTGACTGGTGCCCTGAACTAGAGTGGGGGAAGTGGTCACCTGATGTACTCATAACCGCAGCTTAAGTGACGCGTGATTCAAAAATCACAACGTCAGCAGTGACGTGAGTACCAATCTCTATTTTACATAGTGTCCTTGCATGGGCGAAGGTAAAATCACTACACCTACTACGAGGCGAGAGCTGCGTCGGTTCCTCGGAATGGCAGGATATTACCGGTGTTTCTGTAAGAACTTTTCAAGCGTTGTTGCTCCATTAACTCGATTGTGTAGTCCTAAAGTTAATTTCAGTTGGACTAATGACTGCCAACAGGCATTTTTGTCTGCAAAATCTCTTCTCTGCAGTGCTCCTGTTCTCTCGGCTCCGGATGTGTCTCGGGCGTTCCAGCTGGAGGTGGATGCCAGTGCTGTTGGAGCGGGAGCTGTTCTCTTACAAGAAGGTGCTGATGGAATAGCTCATCCAGTATCCTACTTTTCGGCTAAGTTGAACTGTCATCAGCTTAACTACTCGACAGTCGAGAAGGAGACCCTAGCTCTCTTACTGTCCTTACAGCATTTTTATGTTTACGTGGGAGCCAGTATGTTTCCTGTTATAGTTTATACGGACCACAATCCGTTAGTCTTCCTCAGCAAGATGTACAATTACAACCAGCGCTTGATGAGATGGGCACTGATGGTGTAGCCGTATAATCTAGAGATCCGACATAAAAAGGGATCTGAGAATGTGGTAGCCGATGTGTTGTCACAGGACTAGACTTATCTTTTACGCTCAGAAACAGTTTTTTTCCCCCTTATTTCTCCAATAGGAGATGAGGAGAAAATAGAAATCTGTTTCTGTTTTCAGGGGGGGAAGTGTTACGGCCCAAGCCTTTATATTTATTTAGTGTGGTGTGTATTTTCTTTCGTTGTTCATTTGATTCTGTCTCTTCTCCCGAGGGTAAGCGCCGCCCCTGTGCACCTGCTGCCAATTCTTTTACGACGCGCTGGGTTGCATATAAGAGGGGAGAGTGTAGATGTGTGGCGCTGTTGAGAGTGTCGAACTTGTGCTGCTTCCATCAGAACTCCAGTCACCAGGTCACCACTGCCACTGTCTTTAGTTTGATGTGAGTGTGGTGTACCTTTGAAAACCCAATGATTACAACTCCTGTTGCCAAGCCACCACTGACACTGTCTTTAGCTCTATGTGAGCGTGGTGCTCACTTGAGAGAGGGATCGGTTGGTAAGCCGACGCTGACGATCAGCTGCGCTCCACGAGTTCGGTGTGCGTCCTGATGACTCGAGGTTGTTGTTAAGCTGTGTTGCTTTTGCTTTATTTTTGTGTTTGTTTTTGTTGATCTGTGTGTTTGTCATTTCATGTTCCTTGTGTTAGAGTGTTGGATAGTTGCCTGTGACATGCGAGTGCTGCGGCATTAATAAACAGCTAACTTGTTTCTTTTTGTCTCGCGTGTCCTTTTTATGTTGCTTACCCCCTTCCCTAGCGAGCTCTTTTAAAGTGGGGTTCGTAACATTGAACGTGGACAAGCTCAAAACCTTTTACACCCTGTTTACACCTGTATTTAGTGTTCACTAGCTTCCAGTGGACGACTGGACACAGAATGCACAAGACGACTTGCATCAAATGAGTAATCCTCTGACGTGATGTAGGCTGAGACGCAGGATTGGAGTATTGTTTGCTTAGACGCCTCTGGCGGTTCAAATAGAGCTGTGCAATAAATTTAAGCTTCTCTTCTCTTATATCGAAAACTTCTGACATTTCTCTTTAAAATGATCATTTTAGACTTATAATCCGAGACCGGGGATTTGTTTTACTCTATCCTCCGTCTGCGCCTCCGCGTTCATCATTACTGTAATGACGAGTCAGCGGATGAGATCCAAATGCAGGCTTTAATAAGCAACGTGGTCAAACAGGCAAAGGTCAAATCAACAGCAAACAGGAATGTCAGAGGGTAGGCAGAGTCCTAAACCTGAGACAGGCAAAGCAGATCGAGGTAGGCAGCAAACAACCAACAGTCCAATAATCCAAGGCAATAAGTCCAAAACAGCAGGCAGGCAGCAGGCAGGGAACGATCAGAAAACAGGCAGAATCAAAACCAGGAAAACAAGACAGGGAATAACACTCAGACATGATAACTATACAGAAGATCAAGACTTCGCACGGAAGTGTGTGTGTGCTGAGCTTAAATAGTGTGACTGATGAGAATGGGCTGGGTGATGTCATCAGTGACTGGGTAATGTGTTGCAGCTGGTGGAGTGATCAGTGATGGGTGTGGGGCTTCTGGGAAATGTAGTCTGCCTTGGTGGATGAGTGAGTGAGTGAGTGAGTGAGTGGATGAGAGAGTGAGTGAGTCCATGGTGGAGTGCCCTCTAGAGTTTCTAGTGGGCACTACAACTGGCGATTGTGACAATTGCGTTGTTCGTCAGGTCAAAGAATATTCCGCCACAAATTGATTGCAAATTTAAAAAGTTTTAGATATGGATATTTTTCTCACAAACATGCATCGCTTCGCTTCAGAAGACCTTTTTAAACCACGGGAGTCGTAGTTACTTTGATTTTGGGTGGATGCATTATTTTTGTCTTCATTCCCATTTACAACCATCATAAACCTGGGAGGAGCCAGGATATTTTTAATCTCCGATTGTTTTTGTCTGAAAGAAGATAGTCATACACACCTAGGATGGCTTGATTGTGAGTAAATCATGGTATAATTTTCATTTTTGGGTGAACTTCAAGTCTGATCATGGGCGGGGTTTGTGCGCGTGACTCAAGAAAGTAGCCTATGGTAAACTTCCTTAATAGTTAAAATTAAAATTAATTCCTTCATTTATAATCATTTATTACTCAGACACTGTGAAATAAAAGCACTTTATTATGCAGACCAGCGTATAAAACTGGTGAAACATACTTTTTTTTTTCGTGATATATTTTACATATTTTTGTCATGTTTATAGATGTGATTTAACCTTGTTATGCTTATTTCTTTCTTTTCTTTACATTTACATATTGATGTATGCAAACCCAGGATATTTGTTTTCTGTTTTCTTTTCTGTGTAAAATTCTTCATTTTAACAGATACAACCATTCTTCATTTCCCTGTTTTTGTATGTATAAATTCTGCAATAATAATAATAATAATAAACGGTTACATAATGGCACTAAGTGCCCTGCTCCCTCCAAAGTCCACTTCTGCTCTAGGGATCCTCCCTCCCGTTTGGAGTTTGTCCTATATCTGCCGCACGCGCATGTCCACACCTATGATCCAGAACACCTGATGATACTCCGAACAGACGAAGAATCTTCCAGAAACGACGATCTTTTGAAGGCCACGGATGTTCAAACATGAAGAAAGGGTTCCTGAGAAAGAGTTATTGAACACGAATATGTTTCTGAAGGTTTTCTCCCATTTTCTCTTCCGGTTTATGTTGTTTTGAACCCGATATTTACAGAGGACAGGTAGGCCTAGATAGAGCCTAACGTGAATTTGTTGTTTTTATCATTATTATTATTATTATTTGTCAAAAAACAAAAATATGTTATTATTAAATTGAATACTTCAGTCCATATATGTAGCAGTTATACAGTGTGACCATTATAATTCAGGTACTTTTACTTTAACTTGAAGTAATGATTAAGCAACAAATAATCAATTACTAAAGATTGGGTAAAATATGATTGTACAATTAAACTGCTATAGAAAATATGACAGATTGGGTGTAAATTTCTGTTCCTCGATAAATTCATATTTGGAGTCATGAATCAGTTAAAGTCATTAAATCTGAAATGATTAAGTTCATTCAGTTCTTTGACATGACAATATATTTGTAAGTGACTTTATTTCACACATTGTTGTTGCTGTTGTTGCTAACTCCTCATTCTTCATCATCTTCATGTTCTTCATCTCTGTAAATCTTGTCATTTCCAGGTCCTGCTGAACGATTGATTGTTTTCTCAAAGCAGTGCTGATCAGAGGAGCGAGGAAAGATGAGTCTCTCAGAGAAACACAGGTAAGACTGCGTCCGTTTCACACCATCATTTACACTCTACTGGAGTTTGTCAATTCCTGTCAATAACTGAACTTTAATCATTTCTGTGGAGGATTAGATAAAGACACGGATGTGTTTCAGACACAGTTGAACCTCCTTTACTAAAGTGTTTTTCTCTGTTCTTTGTGTCATTAGTGTAAGATCAGACTCACATGTGTCCAGCTCTGTGTCTCTGAAGAGTGACCGGTCAAAAGAAGAACCACCAGAATTCAGTGAGAAAACACCATCATCTAATAAAAGGTATTTCATGTTTCTAAATTTTGGCCACACATTGACTGTTAAAAACTTTCATGGAACATTTTATATCAAATATTTATCAGAGTATTCACAGCTAATACTTTTTTTTTCTCTTTCTGTAATATTTTACCTTGAAAACCAGTATTTTATTGTATTTATTTGATTCCAGGCTTCAATATGAGACATTAGACTCAGACGGTCAGACTCACAGGAACCAGAAGAATTTCAAAGACAATCTCCTGTGGATCTTCCAGGTAGAAAAACACATTTTCATAAATGTTTAATATTTATAACAATCAAATATGTTATTGAACAAAATAATTTTATTTAATTTCTCTTGATCACTTATTTTTACTTTCAAGCACACATATTTTGCTTTTCTATTTGTTAAAAATAACAGCTGGTTAGCATGTTAGTTTTTTTAACTTGATTTTTTTGTCTTGCATATATTAAAATATTATACAGATATTAAAGTTATATAAAAACAGATATTATAATTATTGAATAAATAGTGTTGACCAAATGTAAATGTACAATTGGGTTACATTGTTGTTATTCTGTCTTTTTTCTTACTTTTGTTTGTAGGATCTTGAGAGCAAAATAATCACATTTCTGAAGAAAGAGCTGGAAAAGTTTAAGAAAATATTACAAAATGAGAACACAGAAAACTTTGTGAAGGACTTTAATGAGAACAGATGCAGTATCAAAGCAGCAGCTCTTGATCTCACACTACATTACCTGAGAGAGATGAAGCAAGATGAAGCTGCTGATGCTCTAGAAGGTCAGAGACTCTTGACCATCTGTCCAGCGTTCCCACACTTCTTGAAAGTACTTAAATTTAAGACATTGAAAATTCTGTGAAAACAATCATAGGTCTTTTAAACTGCTTGAATTAAACTATATTTTCAGTAGAATGGATCTATTACAAAAATTGGTCTTTACGCTCTGCCAAAGCCAGAACGAAACGGTGCTACAGATTAAGAAAAAAGCGGAAAAAGCAGCATGAGCTGATGGGTCGTGATCAAGCTCTTGATGAACTCGTGAGAAGCGTGGAGCTGTTTAACTAGCTCAGTGCCAGGGAAGTGCAAATTCAATGATGCTTGACTCAGTATTGAGCGACATAAAATTGGTTCATCAAAGCCGGGAAAACCAATATATTCTGTTCCATTAGTGCCCTCTACTGTCAGAGACTGAAATTGCATTTTCATTCAGTACATCTCCCATTTTTGTTCTGACCATTGTGAAGATCGACCCATATTTTCACACATCTTACACGCAGCGTTGTAAATGTTAACCGGTGGATTGAAGCTAATGTGCTTTCCAGAAATTGTGTAATGAGGTATCTAGAATATTATATATAATCATATTTTAAATAATGTTTATGATCAATAATTTTGACTCTTTCTTAAAAAAAAAAGGTTTAATAGCTGAAATGTTTTTTTGTACATTTTTATAATATATATTTTTATAAAGCTTGTTTTTGTCAAAACTTGTACTATTTGAACTGTTGGTGTAATCGTTGTTTTTACAGTCCTTTATGATTTAGGATGCTACCATAAACTCTAGTCTTTGTGCAGATGTGAAAAAAAATCATTTATATAATGTTCCCACTTTGTGTTAATGTTTTTAATCGAGTAATAATTTATATATAAAAAAGAAAAGAGAACCAAAAGTGTGAAAAGTTTAAAGCAGGGATAAGAAGTCTTAACTGCATCTCTGGTTCAGACTCTCTCTCTCTCTCTCTCTCTCTCTCTCTCTCTCTCTCTCTCTCTCTCTCTCTCTCTCTCTCCTTGTTGAATTTTAAAAAGTCAAATGCCCCTTAAATTAGGTTTTAGTTGTCAGCATATGTTTTTAACATTACTGCAGTAATGATAGACACAGGTACAGTAGGTCTTTGATACTGTCCAGATTGGCAGTCACAAACCCACATTTATTGTCTTTATTGTGCTTGATATTAAAGAAAAGGTGCTTTAAAAAGTCCTTGAAATTCCTTGAATCTGGTGTTCATAAAAGAGTGGGAACCCTGTCTGTCAGATTGTTATTAATGATTATTCATGTAGACTGTCTATAAAACTATAAATTAAGACTAAAACTATTTTTTGTTTCTGTGTTTAGATGAGCTGTTCTTCATTCGTCAGCTAAAATGTGGCCTAAAGAAGAAGTATCAGTGTGTGTTTGAAGGAATGGCGAATCATGGTGACTCCATCCTTCTGAATAACATCTACACAGATCTCTATATCACTCAGGGTGGCAGTGAACAGGTCAATACTGAACATGAGGTCAGACAGATCGAAGTTGTTTCCAGGCGTCATGAATCTCAAGAGATTCAGGTTAAATGCACAAATTTGTTTGAAGCTCCTGAACAAGACGAGGAGATCCGAACTGTACTGACAAAAGGAGTCGCTGGCATCGGAAAATCAGTCTCTGTGCAAAAGTTTGTTCTGGACTGGGCTGAAGGAAAAGAAAATCAAGATATCCGTTTCATATTTCCTCTTCCGTTCAGAGAGATGAACTTAAAGGAGAAAGAAACACTAAGTTTGATGGACCTTATAATTCATTTTTTCCCAGAGACAAAAGGACTGAACCTTACAAGAAGGAATCAGTTCAAAGTCCTGTTCATCCTTGATGGATTGGACGAATGTCGTCTTCCTCTGAAGTTCGATGAGTCGTGGTGTGATGTATCGTCACCAGCCTCTCTGGATGTTCTCCTGACGAACCTCATGAAGGGAAATCTGCTTCCTTCTGCTCTCATCTGGATCACCACCAGACCAGCAGCTGCCAGTAAGATTCCTCCTGACTGTATCGACCGGCTGACGGAGATACGAGGATTCAGTGACGCACAAAAGGAAGAGTACTTCAAAAAAAGATTCAGGGATCAGAATCAGGCCAACACAATCATTGATCATGTTAAAAAATCAAAGAGTCTCTTTATCATGTGCCACATCCCAGTCTTCTGCTGGATTTCAGCCACGGTTCTCCAGAACATTCTGGAGGAGAAAAGAAATAATGATGTGAAAAACAATCAGGCTGATGAGATCTCTAGAACACCACAGGAATCAAACAATGAAGACACTCCCAAGACTCTGACACAAATGTACACACACTTTCTCCGCTTTCAGATCCAGCAGAGCCGCCGAAAGTATGATGGAGAATACGCAGCAGATGTTTCCTGGGATAAAGACGCCATCCTTTCACTGGGGAAACTGGCATTTCATCAGCTGGAGAGAAACAACGTGATCTTCTATGACACAGACCTGGAAGCCTGTGGTATTGACGTCTATAAGGCATCAGTGTACTCAGGCATGTGTACCCAGATCTTTAAGGAGGAAACAGGGATCACTCTTGGTACCATGTACTGCTTTGTTCACTTGAGCGTTCAAGAGTTTATTGCAGCCATTTATGCACATCTGTTTCTAGACATCAACAAGAAAAGTGTGTTTGTTCATGAGTCTACAGAACAGAAAAAAAAAAAAAAAAAGTTGATCAAGACCCTTTATGCACATCTGTTTCGAGACATCAACAAGAAAACTGAAACCATGACTGGTTTTCTCAAGACTGCAGTGGACGAGGCGCTCGAGAGTGACAATGGACACCTGGACCTTTTCCTTCGCTTCCTCCTCGGTCTGTCAGTCCAGTCCAATCGACGACTCTTACGGGGTCTGTTGACACAGCGAGACGACAATGACCAGAGCAACAAGGAAATAGTTCAGTACATCAAGCAGAAATTAGAAGGTAATCTGTCTGCAGAGAGATCCATCAATCTGTTCTACTGTCTGAATGAACTGAACGACCAAACTCTGGTGAAGGAGATTCAGATCCACCTTAGCAAAGGAAGTCTCTCATCTGGTGACCTTTCACCTGCCCAGTGGTCAGCTTTGGTCTTTGTGTTGTTGACATCAGAGGAAGAGCTGGAGGAGTTTGAGCTTCAGAAATTCAGGAAATCAGACGAGTGTCTCATTAGATTATCGGCAGTCATCAAAACCTCCAGAAGAGCTCTGTGAGTCATTTAATGTTTTGTCATGTTTTACTCTCATCTGAAAATATATTTATCTTCATTATTCTATAGTGATTTCCCATCATGAACATGAACCTTTAGGGGTAAAATGAAGTTTGAAATACTTGAGCAGTGATTATACTGTAATCTAACATCTGACGCCACCCACACTGCTGAGAGCGACGGTTAAATGAAATGTTGCATGCTTTCCTCTCAGTAACAAAATAAATACAAAAAATTGAGAAACTAGCAAGGATTTTTTAATAAAGCATAAGAAAAGCTTCTGATTATGGCATCGTGGATATGTTTGATTGCACAAGCTCTGTAATTCGGCTCTCCAGTAAAGTCACGTCGTGTTTACATTATAACTCTTTATAAAACAGATTGCTTTAAATCAAGTAGATTTAGCATATTAAACACGAAAAACTGTCTGTCTCTCAGTTCATCAGTAGTACAACTTCGTTTTCCACTATAAAGCAGGTCTCCAGTGTTCATGTTTTCACTCACGGACATCTGATTTCTACGGAGTCGAGAGGAGAAACTGGAAAAGATTTTCTGAGTGAAAAAGCGGAGCCTCAGCGCACACCTACCTTACATAATGACCGCACACCAATGGTAGTACGAAAGTGTTTACCAGCTAAAGCGAACTTTTCCAGAAAGTTCTGTAAAGAATTAGATCAAATGAAATTATTAATTTATAGGGCATTTTAAAAGAGTCACTTATTTTACGTCCAGCGTTCATTTGCACGAGCCGTAACTATAAAGCTCTGTAGTGGATATGAATATTCAACTATCTTGAAAACACTATTTATTAGCAAGGTAACATTGATCGGCAGTTTAAGACATTAAATTTGTAAAAAAAAAAAAAAAAAAAATTGTAATTTGGTACAAATGTTATTTATATTGTCTAAAAATAAAATTAAATTCTGAAAGGTTATTATATAAAACAATGAGGTTTTTAAATAACTGGTTAAAGTACATGTATATTTTCACATATACAGTATATGCTCTGTATCTCCCAATAATTTAATATTTTAAATGCTTAGTTTTATAAGTAGTTCTGTAGTATTAATGTGTTAAATGTGTAAACTGCAACACACAGGTGATTGATTTACAAATAAATGTTTATCAAAAGTATGTTGTATCATATTTGATGTACACATTTTAAGATGGTTTCCAACAAATTAGTTTTTCTATCATGCTTAAATTAAAATATTTATTTCTAATTTAGTAATTATTAAGAAAATAAATATAATTTTTATTTCAGCAATTTCTATGGATGTGTTTTTACTATCATTAAAGTAATGATATTTCACACATTGGCCACCCTGCTCCATAAGAAATCTGCATCGGCCATCGGTTGACCACTATGAATAATCAAGAAAACCTAAATTGCTTTAATCCAGTAATTGTTAATCTTGAAATATTAATAACTAATACAATTTCTTAGGTTCTTAGATTTAAGTAATCTTAGCTTTACTTAAATTATTGAAGATTTCATAGCAACAAGATGTATATAAGTCAATGAAGGCCTTTTTCAGACATCACAAAACCTAAAATCTACATAAACCCGCCCCGAGAACACACAACAAAGGTGGCGAGGCCATGAGTTGTTGTAGTAGAGTGTTGTTGTCATGCCATCATTTTACACTGGACTGCTTCACAAACGAGGGTCAAGTCAACGCTGAATTTGCTCAAAATGCTTGACACATGCTAGTCGATGAGTTGAATCAACTCCACAGCAACTACATAAATTTATCCACTAACCGTTCAGAAATGTTCAGTTGCATTCTAAAAGTTGTAACTTCTTCCTGAATGTCAAGCGTCTCCTCACTGTATTTTTGCAAGGCTCTTAATATGCAGAACTCTCCCACTTGAAGAAGATAGCCCACTACTCAAAGAATTCAGTTGGACTTCACTCATTGACCACACTTTTGCTCTCTTTTCCTCTTTTTTATTTTGGAAGTTTGATGCAGTGATCAGACAATCAATAAGGTGATCAGTTAGATGAAAAAACCGGCTGCTACTTCAATTTTTGTAGTCGGCTTATTCTGCTGAGTTTTTTACTCCAATGTAAATGATAGTTTGCAGTTCAGTGCTCACTTCAAAATCCTGCTTTCTACTGCTGCTTTTCCTGAGTGTGAGTTTACCCTGATAATTAGAAGATCAGATTCACCTGGTGCAAACTGATTGGTGCATTCTGACTGGGAGGGGCGTGGCCAGCAGTTTGCCACCACACTGAGTCTCTCCATCAGTGTCCGTCTCCGGTTTGAACAATGTAAGGCTGAACACCGTTATTGACGATCCTCATTTTAACTGTGTGAGATTCTACAGCTTGGTTGTTGAGTATCTGAAGCTTGAGCTGTTAAAGCTCCGCCCTCTTCTGGAAAGGGGGCCGGGAGCAGTAGCTCATCTGCATTCAAAGGGAAATACAAAAAGGGCGTATTTTTGCTCATACCCAAATAGTGGGAAATTTGATAAGCTATAATAAATGATCTGTGGGGTTGAAACTTCACAGACACATTCTAGGGACACCAGAAACTTGTATTACATCTTGTAAAAGGGACATTATAGGTCCCCTTTAAGTGTCCCCAGCAAGCCAAAGGCAACAGTGACAAGAATCCAAACTTCATGAGGTGACAGAAATTGGGAAGAAATTATTAGAGAGGCTCCAGGCTCAGCTATAAAAAGCTTGAGATCTTAACACAAATATCTATTTTCATTCTTCATATTTTTCTCATGCTTCATTTTACCCATGAATACTTTTTGAAGAGTATTCATATTTTAGCTCAGCATCTTTACTCTATATATGCTGTTTATGTAAAAATAAAAAAGGGGAAATATATTCAATATTTGTATGTAGAAAAAGTTATGTATGTGTATAATATAATTCTGTGATGTGATTTATTTCTCTTGTAGGTTAAATGATTGTAACTTAACAGACAAAAGCTGTTCAGTTCTGGCTGCAGTTCTTGGATCAGATACCAATCTGAAAGAGCTGAACATGAGCAATAATAATCTGCAGGATTCAGGAGTGAAGCTGCTCTCCACTGGACTGAAGAATTTAAACTGTAAATTGGAGATACTGAGGTAAGATGTGCCACAAGAGTCACATGACGAGAGTGAGGTACGATAACTGACAGGATGTTGTCAGAGGCAAAAGCGCAAGAGAACTTTTGTTAAATGTTGCATTTCTTTGTTTAACACAAGTGAGTTTTTCTTTGTTTTATTGTTGTTGTTTTTCAATAAAAAATAATACACACTAAGCATTCGTTTTAAAATCCAAAGACCTTTTATTTATTTGTAACAACGTGGGTATACCATATCATTTGTCTTTTTCATTTTTGTAATAAGTCCAATGTTTAAAAAGCAAATTTGTCATTGTACCATTTTATTGTTGATTTGTTTTCATTAATAATAATGAGCCACAAACTAAGCATTTGTTTTAAATTGAAGGGAAAATATGAATACCTTTCATTTATTTGTAACAACGCGGGTATACCTTGTCATCAGTCCTATTTGTTTTGTTGATAAAAGTTTGATGTTTAATATAAGTGAATTTTTCATTGCACTATTTAATCATTTTTCTGTTTCTTCATTAAGTATAATATTAAATCAACATTAAGCATTCGTTTTGTTCCAAGAAAAGGAAATATCTAACGTTAAATATCAAAATGGATGGTGGTCTATCAGAGACGAAACTGTGCGATAATTCATCAGTATGGGCAGAAATTATCTTTCATTCTTTCTCCTTCTGTTTGTCTCCATATTCAGTTGTCAGTTTCTGCAACTAACTTTCAATACATTTGTATAAAGAACAAAATAAAATTCACTTTATATTTTATTTATATATTTTATTATATAATTCACTATATTGTTCAGGTTGAACTGATGAATCAGCTGAATGTTGTCATTCCTGTTCTAGACTCTCTAACTGCAGTGTAACAGAAGAAGGTTATAAAGCTCTGGCTTCAGCTCTGAGATCAAACCCTTCACACCTGATAGAGCTGGATCTCACAGGAAATGATCCTGGACAATCAGGAGTGAAGGAGCTCAGTGATTTACTACAGGATCCAAACTGTCAACTGAAGACACTGAGGTGAGACGGGATGAAATAATCAACTGAATTATTTATATGCAGGCTAAATATTCATAACAAATATATCATTTTAGTTCTACAATAAGCTGGACAATTTGTTGCTTTAAAATGATGAAGATCAGATCAGATGCTGCAGGTTCTGACATGATGATGATGATGATGATGATGATGATCGTCAACAGTTTAGTTGTGGTTCAAGCTACAGGAACAAATAGACATTTGATGTATTTGTGTATTTAAATATTCAAAGAAAAGTGTTTCATCTAAATAACTAACTAGAGCTTGTCTTTAGAACAATAATTCAGTTTTTTATCTTAATCATTTTTGTAATGCAACAGACATTTAGTTGAGAACTGAATCGACTCTTCTGCAGGTTTTTGAGTGCTGCTGCAGATGAAGCCTGTCAGTATGTGGAGAGAATTGTGGGTAAAAACCCGTTTCTCCAGAGAGAGCTGAATCTGAGTGAACATGAACTAGGAGACACAGGAGTGAATCAGATCGCTGCTCTACTGCAGGATAAACACTGTCGACTCAACACACTGACGTGAGTATTGTTCATTTATTTAAATATTACAGTACTTTTAATTGTAATGTTACTGTAACTGATAATATTTCCTCATGTATTTGAGTCAGAGCAGTTTTTTCTCAGCGTCACACAGAGCCTCAACAATGTAAAGTGATACAATTAAACAGGAAATTAAAAACACACAATTAAAACGTGACATCAAGCTTTAAATATTTGACTAAGACAGTTTGATCATGAGTCAATAATTATTTCAGTGACTGTAGAGGGAGAACAATGGTTTTCTTCCAGAGCTTAAACTCTTCAAATAAGTGACAGATTGAAAAAAACAGCTGCACTATAAACACAGAGATGTGTTTCCTAACTTTCACAGGTTAATTCTGTGTGAATTAAATATAAGTGTGTAAATATTGATTGCTCTTTTTGAACATGACTGTGTATGTGATCATGAGTCCTGCACGGGTTTGATCACTTCTACAGAAGGTGGCGCTGTTTTTAAATCATAAAGGTCATTTAATCAAAGAATACATATTATACAGACACTTAATATTTAATGGAATTAGATGATTAGTCAATTGCTTCTGAAAGATTATAGTTTCAATAAAACATTTGAAATGGGTTTGTAAAAGCTTTTTTTATGCATGTTTGGCATTAGTTTTTGTTGCTTTACACTGTTCTGACCAGCAGGTGTCACCAGCGCGTGGTGTTTCAAACACTTCGAAACAGTGAATCATTTTGCAAAGCAATTGGTTTTGGAAGCTTTGAAAAGCTTCATTTCTCCCATCACTACAATGAACAAATAGGCGATTCAAAGCAGAAGGAGTTGATGCTCTGCAAACGCTCTCGCGGTACTTTGATGTCATACACCGATCGGTCTGCGCATCTCCAACAAGCCTATAGAAAACATGAAACAAGGAACCAATCAGAACACATGAACAGGGGATCACATGACAAGATCACATGAGGAACAAGACTGTGAGAATTAAACAAAATAAAAGACATGAAAACAAACTAAACAAAACCTAGAACAGACGTGACACTGCCTCACGGTGCAGCACTAAAGCAAATGAACGACCTTTAACTAAACTAGTTTGTCTTCTGATTGAGGAAATACTTTTATTCCTTAATCTGTTCATGTTCATTTATCCAGTGATTCATTGTGGATTAACTAATGTTAACAAAAAACTTCTGTATTTAAAACTGTATTAGTAAATGTTGAAACTTACATTAAGGTTATTAAATGCTGTACTAGTATTGTCCATCATTGGCTCATGTTCACTAATGTAGTTCATGTTAACAAATGAAAGCTTATTGTAAAGTGTGAGTGAGTAGATGATGAGTCTGAAAACAACCGACATGAACACATTTGTCCCAGTGAGAAAACCAAGAGTGACATTGACACGAAAGAACCTTAAAGATGAGATGAAATGAATGTGTAAACTAACATAAATAGATCGACCATTTCAATCTTTGTATTGTTACAATGTCAGTAGTTTATTTAAATGAACAATGTGTGTCTTTCTCCATGTTTCCTGCACCTGGAGATCCCTGTTTATCTGTCAGCAAAAATCTGGATGAAGATGAACATGTTAGTTGATCATCAGAGATCTGAGTCATTGTCTTTTCTCTTTCTGTCTTCAGTCTGAATAGATGTAGAATTACAGAGGAACAGTGTGTCATCCTGACTTCAGCTCTGAAATCAAACCCGTCACTCCTGAGAGATCTGGACCTGAGCTGGAATGAACTAGGAGACTCTGGAGTGAAAAACCTCAGTGATCTACTGATGAACCCACAATTCAAGCTGGAGAAACTACAGTTAGTATCATTTTACTGTATTTACTGTTCAGTTTATTTTAAGTCAACAGGACACAAGTCACATCATTTGTAGCGCTGCATCTCCATCTGAAGAGATTCAGAAATGGTATTAGTTCACGGGTTTGTATGTGAATCAGTAAAAAGATCATTAAACTATGAAGCGTTTTAAACTTTGTGGCTATAAAATAGTTTCATATGCTGGAATCTGACAAATCTGTGCTGTGAAACAAGACAGAAGTGAGAACAGACTAAAAAACAGTGACAAATTGTGACGAATGTCTGGTTGTAATGAAGCTCACGACGATGGAGAATACAATAACACTGTCTTTAATCACAAATCTAACATGTAGGAGAGAGAAAACACAAGCACTTCAACATAAACGACACGCAACAATGAACAGACAGAACTAAGAGTTTAAATACACAGAGAGTAATCAAGGTGAAACAGAACAGCTGAGGAACTGATGAACAACCAAGAACACTAACTAGGGAACACACACAGACAGCAACACCATGATAATAAAACACAACAAAACTGATACACAAATAGATTATTCTGAAATGTTACATTTATACTGGACTAATGTGCTTTTCACTAAATCTGCTTTTATTGACCAAAATGTGTATTTAGACATTGTAAATTACACTCTAAAATGACTTAATAATCCATTCATGAATAAGATTTGACATTAATAATGTGAAAATAGTCCATTTAAATGTTGATTTTCTGTTGTTTCTATATTGCTCCTATATATCAGGGTGTCAAACTCATTTTAGGTTGAGGGTCGGATGGGGAAAACTATAACCATGTGCGGCCGAATTACCTTGTATTAACCTTATAAACTACAAATTAATTAATTCATTAATCAAACTAAAAAAAACATGCTGCTCTTTGAAAACGGCCTTTTTACAGTGAAAAGACTTTATAAAATAATGTTTTATTTAATGTTTTATTAGTATGGAAGCCCGTTTCCGCCACTGTTGAGAAAAAAAAAAAATTCCGTAAGTCATAATAATGAGAAACTTTCTCATAATAATGACTTAGTATCTCATAATAATGAGAAACTTTTCTCATAATAATGACTTAGTATCTCATAAAAATAATGAATTAGCATTTTTAACTTAATCAAAAAAATTTTTTTTATTTTTTTTAAGAAACTTTCTCATAATAATGACTTAACATCTCATAATAATGACTTAGTATCTTTAACTTAATAAAAAAAACTTTTTTAATTTTTTTATTTTTTTTATTAAGTTGCTAAGTCATTATTATGAGATACTAAGTCATTATTATGAGAAAGTTTCTAAAAAAAATTTTAAATTTTTTTTTTTGATTAAGTTAAAGATGCTAAGTCATTATTATGAGATACTAAGTCATTATTATGAGAAAGTTTCTAAAAAAAATTAAAAAAAATTTTTTTTGATTAAGTTAAAGACGTTAAGTCATTATTATGAGATGCTAAGTCATTATTATGAGATGTTAAGTCATTATTATGAGATGTTAAGTCATTATTATGAGATGTTAAGTCATTATTAAGAGATACTAAGTCATTATTATGAGATGTTAAGTCATTATTATGAGAAAGTTTCTAAAAAAAATTAAAAAAATTTTTTTTTTGATTAAGTTAAAGATGTTAAGTCATTATTATGAGATGCTAAGTCATTATTATGAGATACTAAGTCATTATTATGAGATACTAAGTCATTATTATGAGAAAGTTTCTAAAAAAAATTAAAAAAATTTTTTTTGATTAAGTTAAAGATGCTAAGTCATTATTATGAGATACTAAGTCATTATTATGAGATGTTAAGTCATTATTATGAGATGTTAAGTCATTATTATGAGATACTAAGTCATTATTATGAGAAAGTTTCTCATTATTATGACTTACGGAATATTTTTTTTTCTCAACAGTGGCGGGAACGGGCTTCCATATATTAGGGATGCCCCGATTATGATTTTTTTGAGGAGGATTTCAATTTTTCACAAGCCGATTTCAATACCTGGTTCACATTTTGTTCTTCTTTAATCAAATGTATTTGTTGTTCATTTGCTCTATAACAGCCTTGAACAAAATATATCTGTATCCAGCCATTTGAAATTAGAGGAAACCACTGACTATATTTTATTCATGATGCTACACACATGTATCATGAGCAGTTATTTTTTATTTTAATTAGATTGTATAATTTCAAGATTTAAAGCAAAAACAGAACGGTCTGACTTTTGTTTTGTGAAATTATGCTAGAACACACCTGGACAAAACAAAAACAGCAGACGGACTGAATGAAAATGCAAATTCACTGTGTGACAGTAGGTGGCGCTTGTGGAACAGCAGCAAAAAAGCATTTCCTTGTTTACTGCTGTAAACAGAGCCTCCTTTATAAGAAGAAAATGCCATCAAAACTATTCTGAAGACATTCATATAAACTCCAACCCCCATTTCACTATTTGTATTTTCTTCCTATATTTCGCGGACAGTGATCTTTCTTCACCTGGTGCAGTTTTTGCTCTTCAGCGTCTCATCTCTGACCTGTGTTGCTGTCACGTGCTGTTTATTTCCAGATCTCTCGTTATGTCAGTGTGACCTCTGCTGGACAAATTTATAATGTCTGAGTAGAACAGAATATCTGCTCCTTTTTGAAAATTTTGGACGTCGTCTCGCGGGCCGGATGTTTGACACCCCTGATATATATTAATCTACAGTGATAAATTCACTGATTTTTGGGAGTGAGGACGGATCCAGACTTGGATTGTAACTAGTATCCTCAAATGCTCCTGTCTTGGTTTGTTCGTTTATTTCATTACGTTTCCATGTTTTTGCTGCTTTATTAGTGACTGTATGACATTTATTCATGATTCATTTAACATGAACTGAACATGATTTGAGTCATTTTCTCTTTCTGTCTTCAGTCTGTATGGATGCAGAATTACAGAGAAACAGTGTGTCATCCTGACTTCAGCTCTGAAATCAAACCCGTCACTCCTGAGAGATCTGAACCTGAACGAGAATGAACTAGGAGACTCTGGAGTGAAAAACCTCAGTGATCTACTGATGAACCCACAATTCAAGCTGGAGAAACTACAGTTAGTATCATTATACTGTACAGCAGTTACAGTGAGATTGAAGTTGATTTATTTTAAGACAGCAGGGCTTATGTTTCATTCTTTATAGCAGTGAACTTTCTGGGTTTCCCTATTGGTCACATTTTTGTGTGTTTTTTAATCTAGTTAGTAATTGTTGAATTTCCATCATTTGATATGATGAACTGATTGATTACATGCAGAAATCTGCCTTTTCAACAGAGAATAAAGAATAATCAAATAAAGAGTTAAAATGAAAGAGAAGAAACAGTGTCTTCCAGCACACAGAACTAGTGTAACTGCGTTTCAAAACAGACTATTGGAAACTAAATGAAGCTCTTCAATAAGATGATCATCATAGATGTGAACTATTGTTATTTCTGTCTTCAGTCTGAGTCTTTGCAGTATTACAGAGAAACAGTGTGTCATCCTGACTTCAGCTCTGAAATCAAACCCGTCACTCCTGAGAGATCTGAACCTGAGCGTGAATGAACTAGGAAACACAGGAGTGAAGCTCTTATGTGACGTACTGAAGGATTCACACTGTAAACTGGAGAGATTGAGGTCAGTAACATTCTTCACATACAAGAATCAAAATGCTTCAAATCACTTTAACAGTTTAAACTAAAACACTTTATACTCAATATCTCACAATGAGTCTGAGTTCACAATATATTTGATTTGTTTGTAAGATAATCTCTCTTCCTCTGTTTGTCTTTCTAGTCTACGTCACTGTGGCATTACAGATGTTTCTTCTTTAACTCAGTCTTTGACGAACTCAGAAGCTCTGCAGTTTTTAAAAGCACTTGATCTGAGATTCAATATGATAGGAGACTCAAAGCGGCTCAGAGACGTGCTACGAGACTCAAACTGTGTCCTGAGGTGAGGAAACATCACTGTGATATTAAAGAGATCTTCATTTTCCTCTGATATGTGAACAAACCTTTCAGATGATCGTGAAAGAAAATCATCATTAATCTTTATTGCAACAAACAAAATGTGAAGTTCTTGAAATGTTTAAAGAGAACAAAAGCACACTGTCACAGCTTTATACAACAACACCTGCTTTATTAACTGTGTCAGTAGTGAATCATTTCAGTTTGAAAATAGACTTGGTGAGATTGTAGGAAAACGCTGCACTCCTGCTAAAATCAGTGGCGTTCAGCTTCAGCTCACAGCCGTCCAGCCTCACATGAGAAATGTCTCTGTCTCTAGTGTGTTTTTACTTTGACGAGCAACACGTCACACTACTTTACACTCACTTTACTTTCAGTGATTTACTCAGAGCCCTACAAACATGTTTCAACTAGAGGACGAACGGCTTTAACTAAAGCTTTTTGTTTGAATTCAGAATATCATTTGTATTTGCTCCCTGTGGTTTATTCCATACGCCGTACACTCATTAGTTTCTTCTTTACAGCGACTCAATAGGAGTCACACCAACACAAACAAACAAACAGATCAACGTGATTCATGGTTTAATGGATTATATTTTAAACACAAATATCTCTGCAGGATCATGTAAAGTCAGTCATTAATCTGATTACAGGAATTTAATGGAACTTCTTTTTACTCAAAAAACATGAATTGAAATATAGGAACTAATTGTCACTTTGTTCCACTGAACACTGATTGTTTTCTCTTCTGTTCCTCCTTACAGTGTGTAGATGAAGATGAAGATGAAGATGAAAACAGTTACAGACAGCAGCTTTAAAGGAGGAACAGAAGGAAGAAGCTCAGATGAGTCTGTCAGCAGAAATCTTCAGGCTCTTCAGTTTCAGGCCTACAAATATAATAATGTTTGGATTGAACTCATCCATAATGATTCAAATGTTTCTAATCATAAACGTGATTGTCAAGTATAGCAGAAAAATCTATCAAGGGATATAAACTTATCTGTCTAAATTTAATGCACAGAATATATTTGTTTATGTTTGTTATTCTGTTTTATTTCATATGAAGTTCTCTATGTGTCTGTCTGTTTCTAATGCACAGATATACAGTATATTGTCTTTGTTCTGTGGATGGAGTCTCTTCTAGCCAGAACAACTGAACATTTTTACCAGTTCACAGCATTTGTGTGTCTTTCAAAGTTCAGAACGATTGTTTTAGTGTGAAAAGTTCTCTTGTCTGTTGTATTATTGAAGCTCCATGAGCAGATGAGAGAGATTCTCCTTCTTAAATAAAGGTGAAGTTGTAGATGTTAAACATAAAACCATATGAGCGATCGTGAGCTCAGTTGATCGTAGAGCCCATCGGTGGCAAAGTTTCTACGCTCTACTTTGACCTTCGAGAGCGTCCTCCAGCTTCCAGTGTGAATGAAACAGGAATTACATGAGAGTGTTTTGCTCTCCATATTGTTAAAATCACATCATTTTGGGTAAAAATAGAAAAATAATACTAAAGTAATTTGTAATGTAGTAACTTGAGTAGTTTTCCAGCAAACTACTTTTGATTCTTACTTGAGTCATTATTTTTCAGTACTTCTACTTGTTCTCAAGTAAATTATTTCTTAAGTAGCAATATTGTAGTACAAGTTTTCAGTACTCTTTCCTCCACTGGACGCTGCACACGTGTAAGCGCTGCGAGATGTTGTTGTGACATCATGTTCGTGTCACATTGTGTCTTTCTGATCTGACACTCCCTCGGTCAAAATCAAGAGGTCGAGAGTGTCCAAATAAACTGCCCTTATCCACTTGATGAAGTCGAATGGCGGCAGGGATTCCCCCGAGGAGACGTTAAACACAGTCAGTATGGACTAGGTGCACAAGATGACGTCGATCAACTTCCGGCCTATGAGTGTACGCGTCAGTACTTCCGTTCTAAGCGTTTCCGCACTGCTAATAACAAGTTACATCAACACAAAGATCAAGCTAGTAATTACAAATGAGCGGATTCAGGATTAAAGAAAGGCCTTCCAACGAGTGAAAAAGTCGAAGGGACAGCTTCAGCCCTACGAAAATCACTCGTGTGTGTCGCAGGCATTTTCAGCCGGGTGACTTTGTAGTGACTGCTGGGGGGTTGAGGAGATTAAAAAAAGGAGTTTTACCGGTTCTCTTTTCTTGGAATGAGTGCGCTCTACCCACACCAAGACCTAATGTTTGGGAGCGTAAGCCGAGGGCAGAGAGCCTTACCCCGGACTTGACTGCAAACTCCGAGTCCGAGATGGAAACAGCGGCTCCCGATCACGATTACTGTGTGACTCCAGCGACGGCGGTGATGGCCAACGAGAATGAAAGCCTTGCATCGGACAATTAGGCATCTCCAACACCAACTGGAAGTGTTACAGCTGCGAACCCGTTTCGGCATACAACGCCTCGCAGGGTCGGACGAGGACATTCGTTTTTACACCAGGTTGGTTTATAAGGCTTTTGGAATAGCATTATAACAACCTGTTAATCAATGTGTTGTGCACGAGTTGTGAAAAAATGTTTCATTTTGAGGAAGCGAATTAAAAAAATAAAACGAAACCTAACATGAACATCACATCACATTCTTAGGTTTGCCTCATACAAACATTTCCAGGCTTTTTGGAAACTCGTCTGCAGTCAACACCAAGATGGAGCGGATCACCAACACCACGACTGCCTCTGCCAGCAGCTCTGAGCTCTGATTCTAATACTTATTTATTATGAATGATGCATTAAAGAATCAATGCTATCAGTATTATGGAATTTAACATTTTCTTCTTTAATCGAAGGGAACTCTAAATACAAAAAAGTAAGAGAATCCTCTTCAAACTTACATGTAAAAATAAAATAAAAATAATCTCGCTTCTCCCTTATGGCTTTAGGCACCTCGCAGTCTCTGTAGATGTGTTGTATGAGAATATCCTCCTCAGCAAAAACAACAGAATCGCTCCACTCCATCCCTGTTAGAAGCAGCTGGCCTTGACCTGCCAGTAGTAGCTGTGAGTCTGCTTTAGTTTCAATGCGCCACTCTGCGTTTTCAAGTAGCTACAGTCCACATCGCTCTTTGCGTTGGGACTTTAATTTCCAGCAATCCGAAGGGTGGGCTCTCCGTCGGGTCAAACACCAGACCGTCAGGAGATGACCCTAACCAGGGGGCATCTGGGTGGATGATGAACCCACAAGGCCAGTAATTTGTTTTTTTTACTCGGCAGTACTCCTTTATGGCAACCGGTTCCAGTGCCAGTCCCCTCTTCATTGTAGCCGTCTGAGCCTTTTTAATTCTTTCTGCCAAGTTTTCTGCAGAACTCTGGCCTCTGACATGGCATATTTCCCTGAATCGGGAAGAAGTTATTCGTGGCCTCCTGACACGGTGCCACTCTACAGTGTTGCTCTGCTCCCTGATCGCAACCTCTATTTTCCTTGCCATGTCGTGGCCTAATAGTGAGGGAGTCGGGCTTGTAACGTGAAGGTTGCTGGTTCGATTCCCACGCCGGCAGGAATTGAAAGTGGGGATTGTGAATGAATGGCACTCTCTCCACCTTCGATCATGACTAAAGTGCCCTTGAGCAAGACACTTAACCCCTAATTGCTCCCCTTGTAAGTTGCTTTGGGTAAATGTATGAATAAATGTAAATGTAATGTCTATTGTAGTGTCAAGTGACTGTAGATGGAGGTGTTGCTGGTGACTGCATACAAACTATAGCCATCTACAGGTAGAAGTGGTGGTGGAGGGGCATCTGGGTGGAGTACTACAACCCGGCTCACTAGTACAGGATGTTGGTAAGATATAGGGCTACCTTCCTGGACTTTCCCAAAAGCAGAGTCAACCAATGGGATGTCAGCATTTATTGCCATGGTGGTGATGAGTGGAGCGATGTTTGGCAAGAAATCAGTGTACACCTCATCAACTTTGAGGACATCTGGATCTGGCAGCTCCCCACGCACTGCTTTGTAACGTGTACTCCTTCGGATAATTTAATTTCACAATTAGCACTTTAAGAAAACTTTAACAACAATCAAAGAGTTATACAATTACATAGGACAATAGATATTACCTTACACCGTCAGCAACCATAAACTGCCTCGGCTTTGTGGAAATGAACACCATGTCACTGGTTTCACACCCTGTTGATTACACAAAAGAATGATCAAATTAATTTAAATTGTTGATGCAACATACTAGATCAGCTCTTCACAAATGAAAGAAAAATATGATAGTAATTTATAGTAAATACTAGTGTTTTTGAACCATACTATAGTAAAAAATGAAAGTATTTATTACGGTTTATCAGTTCACTGTAGTTAATACTGTTGCATTCATCAACAAAGTGTTGTAAATACTAGAATACAGTATAATACAATTTACTTAAGTTTACTATAGTATTTTTTCTCACTAAACCATGGTTTGGATGTGAACACACATTTCCCATGGTTCTTGGCTCGTGCCAGAGCTGCTCTGTATCAGTTCAGTTAAGGACGGGGTACAGCAGCAGGTTCAGAGGGGAAGAGTGCGCCGTCTGAAACAGCAGAGCAACACTGTGGTGGCAGAGACTCTTCCAGCCACACAGGAACACTCGGACACTGATATGTCAACTGGTGAGCAGTCCTCAAAAACAATCTACACATTAAAACTAAATGTCTGTCCATTCACATTTAGGACACAACTTCAATACAAAACAGAAAATGAGAAAGCTGAGAGCAGGCTGATCAGGTTAGTAGTAGATGTGGGAATAGGCTCAAACATGTCAGGTTATCAATGGCATCTACTCAATGCTGTAATCTTAGGATATCCAAACAGATCAACCTTTATCACCCGTCTCAATTTACTCACTTTCATAAAGTGTTAGTAAAACAGTGAATGTTGAACAAGTGAACGTTGAATGCATAACAGCTACAGGATACAAAATCAGCACTTACCACTGGCCAATGAACCATAAAGATAACTGGACATGGATTATAATACATATACAGTAAAGAACAGCAGCCGTCACAACCAGTTTCTGTGTTTCCATGAAAGCTAAGTGTGTTTGTGTATCTTTGTGTTATTTGCCAATTCATGAAGAATCGCTTGTTTGTTTTCCTCACTTGTAAGTCGCTTTGGATAAAAGCGTCTGCTAATTGACTAAATGTAAAATGTATGTTTAGGTCATTTTTTTTGTCATTTTGCAACACAGGATGCAAAATGAAAAGAACGTCATAACTTTCCCTAATCATACTACACACACATCTAGCCAACATTACCAGCTGATGTTAGCAACTGTTACTTTGCAACCTGGAGCAAAACGTCAGCTATAGGCTTATTTGAATCCTAAATTACAGGTTAACGTTACATCTCCTCGCCACATCAAAACCACAGAAAATGAACTTGATTGAGGCTTTGAACACTTCTTATTTCTACTCTGAGGTCGTGAGGCTTCTCGCTCTTTCTCATCGACCTGTAACCGGTAGCCTGACGCTCACTCTCCCTGATGAACCTTTGTCTGAAACTGTGGTGGATCAGACATCATTCATGTTATGCTTACACTTCATCGAACATCATCAAAACACTTTACACTGCATCAAATAGCCTGTCAAGTTGTCAAAGTTAGCCAGTAACGTTAACTAGAGCTCGCTAGCTTGCCGGTCAGTTAGCTAATGTTGTATAAGTACAGTTGTAAGATAGTTGTAAATACTACAATTTGTACTATCGTATACTTTTAAGCAAAAGTAGTGTGTATGTAAAGCAATGATAACATGATCATTTTGTATAATCGTCCATGTTTGACGCTCGAGTCCTTCATCTGAAGAGGAGGATCCGAGCTGGAGCTGGTGTCTCTGGTCACCTTGTGATCTTGAACTGTAATATTTGCTTGAATTATATCAACTGATTCATTAATGCATTCACAGGATGACATGTGCAGTATGAATGAGGTCATAGTTTTTATACACCTTTGTAATTTTACAGTAATGTTCACTGATGTGTTATTTACATTTCAAAACAGTTTAATATTCTTTTCTGAAAATAGACACAATAATAACAGGGTCCCTAACAAGCGTGAATTAGAGAAAATCCACACGATCCCTTAAAAGTCGAGCTGATGTTCAAGAAACACAGAATACTGTCATTATATTTTATGTGCCTTTATATTTCTGCAGTCTATTTTCACTGATATATCAGTGTTATCTGAATTTCAAAACAGTTTATTTCCCATTATTCATGAAAATAGACACAAAAAGCAACACAATCCCTTAAAAAAGCGTGAGAAAGAAGCTGGAAAGGCGGAGTCTTTGAGGAGGACCGGATAGCGTCCATGAGAAGCTGGATTCAGACATCATCGGCCCGGGATTTAGATGCACAACATCCTGATTTCTCTGCAACTCTCTGTAATGTTTCTTTATCCAGTGAAGAAACTGCTTTATAGTAGAAACATCTCTTTATTATATTGCAGATCGCGTGCAGGAACAGCAACAACTGTCTACCCTACAGGTAAGTGTGATGCTACTGACACCTAGTGGTTAGTCTCGGTACTCACATCTACAAATACACTATCACTACATCCCCTTTCCTTTAACCGTAAAGAACAAGTTATTACAATCTCAAGAAATATTTACATTGCAATTGTTATGTCCGCATCAATATGCTTTAATAACACTTGTGTTATGGTTCGTTTAGAACAAGGATATGAAGACCCGGAGACCTGACTGCATGATTATACTCTCGTTTTACTCGGCACACTGCAACAACAACAACCAACAGCACGGGAGTGCCCTCTAGTGGACATCAAGTATATTAACAACAGCTCAAATACATTACAGTAGCAGTTACTGCAAAATAAGACAAGAAAAAATTTGAACAACAAATGAATAAATAAATATATAAATTGTACAAAGATTGATGGACAATATGTACTCACACAAATCAATGAAGTCAAAAGCAACGGCCTCAACGTTTCCTATAAAAAATTATATCCTATTAAACAGAGATAAACAAACAATGAGCTACGATAATTCGTAAATAAAAAAATAATAATAATAATAATAACAATTCGAAAAGCAATGAAACGGATGAAACATGCAATTACACCTAAAACAATAAAATGAAGTATCAGCGCAAACACATTTTGAAGCCCTCTGCTGGCTGAAACATGCAATTACATACCTAAAACAATAAAATGAAGTATCAGCGCAAACACATTTTGAAGCCCTCTGCTGGCTGAAACATGCAATTACACCTAAAACAATAAAATGAAGTATCAGCGCAAACACATTTTGAAGCCCTCTGCTGGCTGAAACATGCAATTACACACCTAAAACAATAAAATGAAGTGTCAGCGCAAACACATTTTGAAGCCCTCTGCTGGTTGAAACATGCAATTACACACCTAAAACAATAAAATGAAGTATCAGCGCAAACACATTTTGAAGCCCTCTGCTGGCTGAAACATGCAATTACACCTAAAACAATAAAATGAAGTATCAGCGCAAACACATTTTGAAGCCCTCTGCTGGCTGAAACATGCAATTACACCTAAAACAATAAAATGAAGTATCAGCGCAAACACATTTTGAAGCCCTCTGCTGGTTGAAACATGCAATTACACACCTAAAACAATAAAATGAAGTATCAGCGCAAACACATTTTGAAGCCCTCTGCTGGCTGAAACATGCAATTACACCTAAAACAATAAAATGAAGTATCAGCGCAAACACATTTTGAAGCCCTCTGCTGGCTGAAACATGCAATTACATACCTAAAACAATAAAATGAAGTATCAGCGCAAACACATTTTGAAGCCCTCTGCTGGCTGAAACATACAATTACACACCTAAAACAATCAAATGAAGTATCAGCGCAAACACATTTTAGAGCCCTCTGCTGGCTGAAACATGCAATTACACCTAAAACAATCAAATGAAGTGTCAGCACAAACACATTTTGGAGCCCTCTGCTGGCTGAAACATGCAATTACACCTAAAACAATCAAATGAAGTGTCAGCACAAACACATTTTGGAGCCCTCTGCTGGCTGAAACATGCAATTACACACCTAAAACAATAAAATGAAGTATCAGCACAAACACATTTTAGAGCCCTCTGCTGGCTGAAACATGCAATTACACCCCTAAAACAATAAAATGAAGTATCAGCACAAACACATTTTAGAGCCCTCTGCTGGCTGAAACATGCAATTACACACCTAAAACAATAAAATGAAGTTTCTGTGCAAACTTTCACATTTTATTTCAAGAATAGTACAGTTGGTAAAATACTAAGTATAAAATATTTAAATAACTGAAGTGAATTTACAGAAATTAAGTACAATAACATTATGAAATTTACACATCAAGTAATCAGAGCAGAAAATCTCTACCAAAGATCATAAAAGCCTGATTAAGAATGCATAATTTTGGTTACCAAGACCGCATCATCTCTTTAAAAATATATCACACAGACACAAACAATGTAGATTTAACACTGTTTTCAACATAATATAAAACAATGAATATCATTCATTTACAAATCCGGTGTCTCTTAAAAATTAGGTTTTATGATTAATCATTAGTCAAATAAATAAGAATATTCAATTTCAAGAAAATAAATAAAAGTATAACCCCAAGCGCACGGGACGAATGTTTTCATTCATTTAAGAAAACACCGTTCTCCACAAAATATAACAGCCAACGCTGAGTCTAAAAAGCTAAATTAATCACAATAAAACACTTAAATTCGTCTGTAATTCCTTGAAATGATACAAATTAATTACATTGAAAATGACTGTAGTTTAAACAGCAGCAGATATGCCGCATTACAAGACATCATTATTTTTCATATAATGAAATTTACTTACCATTATATTTTGCCATCTTTTCAATGTTAGCTGAAAAACTGCAGAAGCGTTGAAAGTTTTTCCGTCCAGGTCAAGAGAGTTGGTGAATGGAGGAAGTTGTGTTCGCGCCCCGATTTTAAAACGGTATTCGCGGGTGTGACAAAGGGCTGGTGCTTGTATTTTATTGTACCCCGGATGCGACCAACCACTTTTTTTATGTATCATCGTTTTTTCAAAGTTTTATATACATATTATATATATAATGAAGATGTAAGAATATAATTACATTTTTAAAATATTGGAAATTTGTAAATAGTTTTATCTCAGAATAGCTGGTATATATTTTAATACGGTTAGCCATCTTCATCCCCTAGATGGCGATAGTACAACATGCATTGTTTTTTCTAGGTGTGAGCGCCACCGTGTCTCGGCGCCCGTCTGTCTTCTTTCCATGTGAGATTTTCAGCCATCTGTTTAATTATCGCCCAATAAACATTCCAGCAAGCATGTTTTCAGTGAAATCTATGCATATCACCAGCGTGGTAGTCTATTTGATATATAAATTTAAACATTTTAGGATATTTTACCCCACCACTATTATATCCGTGATTACTCATATAGAAACATAGTTTGAATAACCTGTAGTTTAATATTTTTTAATTAGAATGTCTAGGTTAAATCACTACACATATTTTATCAATGAACGATATGAAATGTGTTTTGTCAATATGTATTGACAACTTTCATTGAGTGGGTTCAGTAAAAATTTTTAGTACATAATTAAAATAAAAACTGAAAGAATAAAATGTATGGTAAGATCTCAGCCATGTAAAACTTAGCTTTGATCACTCAAAAATGAATCTTAAGAGGTGTTTGATTTCCGAGAGGAACAGCCCAGCCACTTTCCCACAGACACTGTTTCACACTTTCAAGTCAAGACAGGTCTGGAGACGAATGCAATAGGAAGAGGGAAAATAGTGTTATACATTTTACACCTTTTAGAATTATTTGCCTACCAGCTGTGTTGAGTCTGTGTGAAACATTCTGAAGAGAGATTGTGATGTATTTGCAGACCTGAACAGATGATTGTTGTAACACTGTCCCATTTCATGTTTGCAGTAACACCTAAGAGAAGACATTACTGGAGTTTGTCTTTATTTGGGGCTGATCCTGTGCTGCATCCAGTGTCCCGCTACAATATTCTGTGTAACACGTATGACTTCTACTGTAAAGATATTTTTCACACGGAGAAATGTTTATGTTTGATTGATTGCCAACATTCTTCAGAAGGAGGGAACGAGACATTGTGTCAGAGCTGATGTTATGGGATTTCTCCTTCCTCGAATCTCCTGAAGCCTTATGAAATCTCCTGCCAATGTTCAAGCACACAAAATGGAGCCGATTTCCCCGCTGGACGTCATTTCCTCTGAATCTCTGGACTGAAGCGGAGCACCGCTGACAGACTCTGAGCTCCTGACCACAGCAGCTTTACACCAACACAGATGACCATCGTGTTCTGTGACCGTAGAGTTCGCTGTTGTCACTGTGCCGCTTGATCTCCATTTCTGTACAAAAACAGAGTGAATCCAGACTAGAAGCAGGTGAAATCTGTGTGGCACTTTTGATCAGAAGTGCTATTCACATCACAAATGCTTATTTGCTTGTCATATTGTAGATTAAACACAATGTGGTTCTTTGCAGAGTATATTAGTGTGTTTCAACCCTTTAAATCTCTGAAGAGGTTTAAATCAGTGACTATATCTTGCTGTGCATTAAATATTCATGCGAGAATGTTGTCGTTTCCACGCCTGGAGGACAGTCTGTTCTTGCCTGTTTGTTTTTTATTAAAATGATTCATTACATTAAGGCTCTGGATAACAATAATTTAGTAAAGACAATAATTTCACACAGAATGGCTGTAATTTCAGTAGTTGAAACATGGATTGCAACATGACTGTTTCGAAACAATTACAGTTTATAATGAAGTTTGAAGAGTCACATCTCCTCCTCATTGTAGTGGACGTCAGTAGGATGAAGGTCGGTTCAGGTTTTCTGCAACTTCAAACATCATCAGCCTCAGAAATCTGAACTAATAAAACTACATTTATATGCAGCTTCAAACAAAACATTGATGAAACGTAAATGATCTCCAGTGTGATTTTCATCATCAGTTGAATGTGTGGTGGACAGGACATGACGTGCAGTAGGTACAAACACTGCTGTCGCCGCTCTTATCTGTCCTCGTTCAATAAAACTACAAGAGAAACATCCAAAAACGCTAAGTTTTCATAATTGTCCATTTATATATAACATCTCTCATCAGTCAAAACACTGTTATTCTTTCTATGGAGTTTCTCAGTCTGGATTACACGCTCACGAGTGACGAGAAACACAGAGGAGATGGAAGGATTGCAGACCCTCCGAAGCTTCAACTCTCCACTGATGTTGCTGAGAATTGGAAAGTTTCCTATGAAAGGCAGCGATTTTCACATTCATGAAGAAAAGTGTGGAAACTATTGATCAGTGTGTGACGGAGATCAGACACAGGAGTGAAACGTGTTTGAAGAGTTCACAGATTCCCTGATAAAAAACCTGACAATGGATTGAGGGAACGGTTCCTTGGAGGACAAGATTTGGACTTGGAGACTTTGACTTTGTAGAGCGGCAGAGACTGTAAAGACAAGAATTGTTGAATGAGATCTGTGCTGTGGACGTGCTGAAGAATCATCAGACACCAGTGGAAGCTTGAAAAAAGAGCTTTTGCCTTTACAACAATGTGCAAAATGATTATTTTTACCACAATTGTTGCAACTTTTTCCATAAGCTGGACATTTTCCTGGTGGATGCTGCATCCCACAGCGATCACAAGTTCTTTGATGTTCATCAATTATCATCCTGATTCTTACTGACGCTGAATATATTTGACCCGAGATGATCAAAAGCTTCATTGTGAACTGAAGGAAAAATGTTGCATTTTGAACGTGTTTTTTGTGTTGGTCATCTGTATTATAGGCTTGCTGTCCTATTGGTCAAGAAGAAACGGACATTTTAGAAGTTTGTGTCAGTGAATGTGAGGAAAAGTGTGAAAGCTGGAAAATATTAGTTTTGTGAGAAACAGAAAATGATTTCTAAAAGCACTCTTTACCTCACACTAGAAACAGCTTTTAATCGTTTTTCCATTTCCTAAATTGTAGATCAATGGATGATGACATGATCAACACAGCTGAGTCATGATTTATGGATAATGAAGTGAACGAACTGCTGAGATTCATTCATGGATGATGGTAATAAACTGTTTCTCCTTTGGCTTTTTTTGCTCGTTGCAAAAGAGGATCATGTGACCGTTTGTTGACATTATATTCTATTGCTGTCATTCTAAAGAAGTCGATATTTTGTCGTCCATCTTGAATTTGTGGCAAACAAGTAGAGATGGAAATAATTACACTTCTGTTGACGTGAAACGGAGCTCTTGTGATTTTGCATGATTTAGGAATAAATGTCATTTTACTCACCAGACTGGAAGATCCATCCGGATCCAGAAAGGAAACAGGGAAAGCTCTTTTAATGTGTTTGGACTTGAGATCCTGTGCTGAAGAACAGGAGAGGCGACCGATCAACTTCTACAAGCAAAGAAATGTGGAGCGGCATGTCCTGTTAAACGTGGACTTCAAGGAACAGCCTAGAGAAGATGAAACTGTTTGCAGTCAAATCTGCAGCTCATATGGTGTATTGGTGATGTCAGCGTTAATTACTGTATGTTCGTTGTTTCAGGAGACGCTGCAGTTGGTGATGGAGGGACCAGACACTTTTCTTCTACACTTCTTGAAAAACTGAAGTATGGTTTCAGGTTGAACCGCAACATTTACATTTTGAATAATAGTTTTGATGGGATTTAACGCTGATCTGGAATTAAATGAACAGGAAACACAGGAGTCCCTCTTTGAGGAAGAGCCAGACAACTTGGTGTCCTCATCGTCACAATTCCTCATGGAAAGCGATCTCTTCCTCCAGCGGGAGAACGCTGGACCGTTCCTTTCTGCACGTGTTCATGTCTTGAGCTCAGCAGAGCTTGTGTTCATGAGCTCGAGGTTCAGCCGCTCTGTGATTGGAGGACGGCCCAGATGTTGACACACGAGAGACCGTCTCCATTGAATGAGGACCAGTAGAGTAAAGTCCTGGATCTCTGTTTGTTTCGGGATCTTCCTGGTCCAACAGAAGAAGACAGAAGGTGGCTTTATGAACGTCTGCTGTCGCATGCGGTAATTCACATTTGAAGTTAGTGTTTGTGACAATGGAAAGTGCCCTTATTTCTATACATTTCAATTATATTATGCAACTAATTTTACTTGAATATTTGTTAATGCATGTTTTATCATGTTTTAATGTCACTGTTATACAGGTATAAGAATAGTTTTTTACTCATTTACTCTGTTTAGATTGCATTTATATCAGCGTTCATGATCTTTCTCACAGATACAGCTCTGGAAAAAATTAAGAGACCACTGCATATTTTTTGTTATTTTGACCAGTTGTTGCTTTTGGCAAATAAATGCTCTAAATCACAATATTTTTATTTGGAATTTGGGAAAAATGTCAGTAGTTTATAGAATAAAACAAAAATGTTAATTTTACCCAAACACATACCTATAACTAGTAAACCCAGAGAAACTGATAATTTTGCAGTGGTCTCTTAATTTTTTCCAGAGCTGTATATCGTATGTTATGGGTTTCCTGATTCTCTTTCATATTTGAGATTTTACTGTGAACTTCTTTGAAGCAGCAGCTCATAATTGATGTTGTGTCCAACTTTGTTCTCCTGGGATTTTGTTTATTAGATTTTTCTTCCATTTTCAGTCTTCAGTTTTGTATTTTTGTTTTATGAGAATGACAGCAGGAACATGCTCTCATGTATTTGTGCGACACTGAAGACCTCGACAACAATCTGAGAGGAAACATGCAGGAACATCACATAAATAATCATCAACACATTAACAGAAGAAATCAAATCTGCTATAATTAGATCTATTGATTCAGGATATAATGTAATGCAGTTGAGTTCATCACATCATGTGAAGTGAATTTATGACCATCAGCCAGGAAAAGTCATGACAGGATCAGAAACCAGTTAGACAGGAAACTTTAGATGCTGCTTTTGGACTGAAAACTTAAAAGTGTATTAGTGGACTTGAGACAGAAAAAGATAAAACCTGTTATGTTTAAGAGACATGAGATGATCCTGGACATATTTAATAAGTTATGGATAGAGGACAGGCTGCCAGGAAAAACAGGAAAAGATTCTTCATAATGCAGGTTTATGGGATGAGTGTCGGAGCAGAAAGAACTGAATGTATAACAAACACAAACCGCAGGATGTCAGTAGTGTCCAGGATCTTAGATAATATTACAGTAATAACATGTATATAACACTGTTGAAATGTTAAGTGCTCTTAAACAGGATTTAGATAAATGTGGTAGAATATCCTCCAGTACAGTAGGTGGCGCTGTGCAACTGTTCAGCTGATTCAAAACCCTCCTGTAACACCCACGAAGAAGAAGAAAACGAAAGTAATACTGTGGAAAGAAGGATTATTAATCAAGATACAAAGTTAACTGGATACAGCAGTTTTTTACAGAGATCATTTAAAGTAAAAGTGGGAAATGAAGAGTGGAGGACCGCGAGGAAGTGTAATTAGTCCAACACTATTTAACTTTATGATTAATGACATTATTAATATAATTGATTTAGGAATTGGAGCTGATTTATATGCAGATGATTGTACATTAAAGCGGAAGAAATATTGAATATATAACAGAAGTTCATCAAAAGTCAATAACAGGTGGAAAGATGGTCCATAACATGAAGTTTTCAGTGATCTGTCAGTAAATGAAACTATATGTTTTTCTCAAGGAAAAATATTCCTGAAAATATCAAACTGTACCTGAATGGAAATCCATTAGAAAGAGTGTCAGTATTTAAATACTTCAGATTATGGTTTGATAGCAAATACACATGGAGAACTCATATAAATATGACCGAGAATAAAAGTAAAACAGTTCTAATGTTGATGAGGACGAGATAAAACATCCAGATAGAGGAACGCTTGGACCCATTTTTGATGATGGTTGTGTAATATACAGAGCAGCAGCTGAAACAAACCTAAAAAATGATAAAAAATAATGCCTTATATATGAAGAAACAAAATATCTCTGGCATATTGGAGTAGACTGAAAAACAGCAAACAAGAACATCAAACTAAGAGTTCCTGAAGACTGTAATAGAAATATATAGAGAAATACAAGAGAAATATTTTTCATATTTACAGATCTTTACAGACGATCAAACGTACCAGCATATATGAATATTTATTCCAGAATTTGAAATATTCAAAAGATTATCAAATAATTTAGCAATATATACAGTAGAATTAGTTGCAGTAATGGTGGCATTACGACAGAAGATGTGATGCTGTAAAAGTGTTTTGATTCATCAAACTTTGTTTTTAAGAGAAACCAGGAACAGAAAGACCGGCTACGGGATGATCCATTGTTTCATTATGAGGGAGAATATACAAAGTTTTTGCAGAATAGAAATTGTGACTCTTTTACACAGCATTTAATCTTGGTGTTTGTGGAGCATTATAATCGCACTAGTTTCTTGAGCTGCACGTGTTTGTTCAGAAGAATGTTTCGTGTTCTTTTGTGCTGCTGATGTGGTGTTGAACACCCCTCTCTTCCATCAATGAAACCTTCTGAAGAGAGACTGTGAAACCAGAACAGATGATTGTGACACTGTCCCATTTCTTACAGTAAACACCCAAGAGAAGAGAAGACATCGCTGCTGTTTGATCCTGTGGAGCATCAGTGTTCTGATCTGAGACCAGACAGTCTGGTGTCAAATAAATCCATTAGAGAAGACATTTTAAACCATATGATATATACATGACATTAAAATCTCTAAATAGTATGAGAATAGATGTCCAATTTTGTTGGATACAAAGGGATCAATGGAAAGGAAATATTGGTATTGAAACTGAAGTCCCATTAGAAAGAGGAGAAATTAAATCCATGATTAAACCAAATATTCAAAAAGAGTGTCAGAAGAAGTGGGACATGACTGATCCAGGAGGATTTTATTATGAAATTAATCCATCAGGCAAAGAAATGTACAAATTCAGAAGATGAAATTTGAAAGAGGTGATTTTAACTAGATTACAAAAGACACACAGGAATAAATGCAACACTTTACAAAATAAATATTACAGGAAAATGCGTCTTTTGTGAGGTAATAGAAACCGCTGAATATGTAACATTAAAATAATAAACATGCGGAAATATAATATAGAGAGAATTAAAATGATAAAATACTTAAAAGTGATAGTAAGGAAAAAAAGAAGATAAATTGGATATTAGGAACAGGATTAAAAGAGGATATTAATAAAAGAATATATAGTAGAAACAGGATTAAACAAACGAATTTGATTGAAATAAATAAAACAAGGGAACAAACGAGCTGTTTCTGGTGTGGGATCTGAAATACAGCTTGAACCCGAGATAAAACAAACAATAACAGAATATAAAAATAACATATGAATAGAGACGGTCCATGTGTGAATAAAAACAGTCTGTTTGTGCTGAAAACAGCAAGATTTCATAAAAGAAGAAGAAAACGAAAGGATCGTCACATGACAGCGATAAACCTGTTGCTCACTGGATTTGATTCATGCTGCGATCTAAAATACATTTTTACAGTCAGTTTATCACAATGACGATCAAATCGCGGTCATTGATGAATATTTAATCCTCAATCCATCGATTCCAGCAGGAGATTCTGACAGACAACAAGTGAAGGAGGTAAATGTGTTTTAATACTATAAATTCTCTTCCTAGTGGACAAGAAAACTTTCTTCTGACAGAAATTACAATCTTTTGAAGGCCACGGATGTTAAAACATGAATTTTACAACGAGTTTTATTATTTTGAATGAATTTTACAACGAGAATATGTTTCTGAAGGTTTTCTCTTCCGTTTTAGGCTGGTGTTTTTTTTAGATACAGTTTGTACACAAAAATATTTTAAATAAATATAATAAATATTCATGCGAAATCCAAATTATTTTTGAACCAGACATTTACAGAACTGGATGAAGTGTAACGTTTTTATTTTTATTATTAAATTCAATATTTCATAACAATGATTAGTAGTTGATGAATTCAACATCATTGTGAACTTGAAGTAATGATCAAATGACAAACGATTAAACAGTTAATAAAGGTCGTGTCTTGCGCCTGTTGTTTCCCTCCTTTCACCACCAGAGGGCACCCGTTCACCATTTAAGACTTTTTTCCATGGCACAAAGTTACATTAGTTACTTGGGACTACATTTCCCATGTCCCGTTTATCTAATTGCTTTTACACCTGTAGTCAATCACAAGGACTATAAAACACTGACTTACACGCTCGCTGAGGATTGTTTGTGTATATCACTGTCTAGCTGACAGCAACTTTTCGGAGCCTCTGAGTATTCATACTCTAGTCTTGATCCTTACCTGGTTTCTCATGTTGTGTCTGTTCTCTGTCTGCACTGGACTCTCGCTTGCCTCGGATTACCCCTCTGGACTCTAGCCTGGGTATCTGGATTACCCCCTAGCCTTGCCCAGTGGATGACATTCTCCGTTTGTTGACCCTTGCCTGTCCCTGAATGCTCTTTGTCATGTCTATATCACACGTGTTTGCCTTCGTTTGTAAATAAAAGGCTTTACAGATGGATCTGCACGCCTCGCTTCTTAGTGACTCTGTAACAATAACAGATTGGGTTTAAACTGTGTAAATTCTTGTTCGTCAATGAATTCATATTTGGAGTCATGAATCAGTTAAACTCATTAAATCTGAAATGATTAAGTCCATTCAGTTCTTTGACATGACAATATATTTGTAAGTGACTTTATTTCACACATTGTTGTTGCTGTTGTTGCTAACTCCTCATTCTTCATCATCTTCATGTTCTTCATCTCTGTAAATCTTGTCATTTCCAGGTCCTGCTGAACGATTGATTGTTTTCTCAAAGCAGTGCTGATCAGAGGAGCGAGGAAAGATGAGTCTCTCAGAGAAACACAGGTAAGACTGCGTCTGTTTCACACCATCATTTACACTCTACTGGAGTTTGTCAATTCCTGTCAATAACTGAACTTTAATCATTTCTGTGGAGGATTAGATAAAGACACGGATGTGTTTCAGACACAGTTGAACCTCCTTTACTAAAGTGTTTTTCTCTGTTCTTTGTGTCATTAGTGTGAGATCAGACTCACATGTGTCCAGCTCTGTGTCTCTGAAGAGTGACCGGTCAAAAGGAAGAGTACCATTCTTCAGTGAGAAAACACCATCATCTAATAAAAGGTTTTTCATGTTTCTAATTCTTGGTCACATGTTGACTGTTAAAAAGTTGTATCAGTGAATATCAATCATGGAACATTTTTATATCAAATATTTATCAGTATTCACAGCTAATGCTTTTTTCCTTTTTGTAATATTTTGCCTTGAAAATCAGTATTTTATTGTATTGATTTGATTTCAGGCTTCAATATGAGACATTAGACTCAGACGATCAGACTCACAGGAACCAGATGAATTTCAAAGACAATCTCCTGTGGATCAAATTTTCATAAATGTTTAATATTTATAACATACAAATATGTTATTGAACAAATGAATTTAATTTAATTCCTCTTTAATTTCCCTTTTAACTACACACATTTTATTTTTCTAAACAGCTGGTTAGCATGTTAGTCTTTTAACTGGATACAGATGTTATTATTGAATAACCTAAAAAGCTGTTCAGCTCTGGCTGCAGTTCTTGGATCAGATACCAATCTGAAAGAGCTGAACAAGAGCAATAATAATCTGCAGGATTCAGGAGTGAAGCTGCTCTGCACTGGACTGAAGAACATAAAGTGTAAATTGGAGACACTGAGGAAAGTTGAGCCACAGAGGTCACATGCCGAGAGTGAATTATTGTACTATTCCAATAATACTATTTTAAAGGCACTATTCATTGCACTATTTTATTGTTGTTGTGTTTTTCATTAATAGTAATATCGAATCAACATTAAGTACTTTTCCAAGAAAAGAAAAGATCTAATGTTAAAGATCAAAATGGCCTCCGTGCACAAGATGGCGCCTGTGAGCTTCGGCGGTGCGAGTGTGTGCATGTTTATTTCCGCTTGTACTCTTTCATGAGTACCTGGAGCGGTGTGTTGTGATTGGTGTTTGGGAAATGCCCCGCCCCTTACCATAACCGCCAGTTTCAACTCACTACAAACTAACTCAAGCCGGCTGAAGTGAATCAACACTGAACTGACTCAATCAACAACACTAGTGTGTCTGTAAAGCTGTTAATAGCTGAACTCATTTCATAATAGATGAATAATGACACTATTGTCCTCCGTATCGCTGCTTTATAGCAGAATTTCTTTTTGATCATTATTGTCCTGTTTCTTATTGTGAAGCTGCTTTGAATCGATCTGTTTTATATAAAGCTCTGTGAAAAGACACGTGTCAGTGGTTTTTGAATGGATGTCAATGAGGCTTCAGTACATTGAATAAACTACTTTTGTGAAGAAACAAATCACTTAATCTATTGACAGTCTGTCTACTGATCTATAATGTATTTTGATGTGATTTATATTGAGTTTACAGCAGAACAAATGCTGTTTTAAAAGTCACCGGTAATCTTGCCAGAGGTAGGATTCAGTTTCCAGCACTTCTGTTTCATTTCTGTGGCTCTGTCCCAGATGACACCCTAAACACTGAGATCTTCCTCTGAGTCGACACGTTCATGATGTGATGGTGCTTCGACTGTCGGGTAGAAGTCTGAGGAGCTCACCAACACCTTCTGAAACCTAAACTGACCGAACGGGACAGCCTGTGGTCTCGTGGACTTCATGATGTCTTGAAGGAGACACTGTAAGTCCACTAGAGCGTCAGTGCTCAAACTGACCAGAGCTGTGTGATTATGGACAAACAATAATAGAACAATGTTTTGATCAATATTGTGATTTCAATTTTAATCAAGATGTTGAAACTACATTTCTTACACACATACTTGTCTGAGTTATATTTTTGTAAGCAGGCTTTAATGAAGATATTTGTGGGCACCATAACTTTACATAAATGATTGTGTTGGCATCAGTTATTTATTTATGCCTTTTTAAGTTCTTTTTGATTTTTGTTCTCCTGGTTTGGAATCTGATATTGTTTTTCTATGTAAATCTGCTAGAAGCCATCTTACATTCTGCTTAATGTAAATGTTGTTTAACTTTTAAGAAACATGTTTCTGTTTTTAATCACAAAAAAACCTCTTCTGTGTGAATGTCCCTAATTTGTTTAGTTCAACATGTCATTTTTTTCTCTCTCTCATCTCTCCAGTATCCAAAATAGTCTTCATCCTGGCTTGAATCCACATTCCCTGTATCTCTTCTTCCATGTCGTAACGTTCTGTTCTGTTCTCACGCTAGATTTAGGCGCGCTGCATTCAGATTGAACACTGAGGGAGCTGGCTGAAAAATCGTGTTTCCTGTGGTTTATAATTTGTGCATCACGATTTTATTATGATTTCAATCCCTAATACTGGCTGCGTTTAACTACACTTTTAAACATACTCACAAACCTCCCTAAGAACTTCCCCTCGGGAGAATCCCTGATGCCATTTTAAAGTGTATTCAACTTCAAGTGAACAAGGGAAGTTTATTTGGACAGACCCCTGTCTCCTCGATTTGACCGATGGAGCAGCAGATCCACAGGACACAATGTCACATGATTGATGTCACATGATTGATGTCCCTGCAGCGTCTCACAGAGCTGACACATGTGCTGCGTCCAGCGGTGGAGAGTCCTGAAGTATCGCTGCTTAAGAACTGATTTACTTGAGCACAAGTAGAAGTACTGAAAAATAATATAATGCATGTAAGAGTAAATAAGTAGTTCACTGGAAAAACTATTCAAGTTACTACATTACAAAGTTATTAAGGATTATTATTTTTCTATTTTTATCCAAAATGAAGCGATGTTAACAACATGGAGAGCTAAACATTTCTGTAAATATCTGTTTCATTCACACTGGAAGCCGGAGGGTGTCCTCATAGGCCTCAGAAGATCGTAGAACGTCTCGGCAGAACGATCATAGAATTTATAAAGTTTTAAATGGGGTGGAGAGTACTCTGGGTTCAGGAGCCTTCTGCCAGGACAGCACGCCAAATACGCTTAACCTTTACTCTACTTCATTATATGTGAGTGTGAACTCGTGAAATCTGGTTCAACTGGTTCAGCTGGTTCAAACCCTGCTGTTAAATCCTGAAGAAAAGGAAGAATAAGAAAGCAATAACACTTCACTGCGAACAACACATCACAGAGACACCGAGTTAAAGTGTTTCTCACTGGATTTGATCCAAGCGATATTCCAGAAAACGTTTTTACAGATGTCAATTTAGCACAATGTCTACAAAAATCTTACACTCGCGGTCATTTATGTAAATTTAATCCACAATCATCGATTCCAGGAAGAGATTTTGAGAACGACACGCGCTGACAGAAAACAAGCGAAAACAGTTTTTAAATACTTATAAATTCTCTTCTTACTGGACAAGACTGCAAGTAAGTTTTAATACATTCTCGATAACCGCTATTTGTTATTATTAGGAATTATTGTATATGAAAGATTGATTTAAATATGAAGTTACAGAAGGTCTTATTATTATTATTGCTGTTTATTGAACAGACGAAGAATCTTCCAGAAATGACAATCTTTTGAAGGCCACGAATGTTAAAACATCAAATTTATTGAGAAAGAGTTATTGAAAACGAGTACGTTTATGAAGGTTATGCAACTTTTATATTAAGGTTATGCCATTTTTTTCTTCCATTTTAGGCTGTTGTTTTTGTAATCGAAATCAAAAGTATTTTTGAACGAGACATTTACATTTACATTTAGTCATTTAGCGGACGCTTTTATCCAAAGCGACTTACAAGTGAGGAAACAAACAAGCGATTCTTCATGAAGAGGCAAATAGACACGGGAAGTGCTCACAATACAAGTTTCAGACATTGCTCAGAGTAACATAAGCTCGAGTAGGAAGGGAAAAAGGAAAGGATAGGATTTTTGATTTTTTTTTTATGAAGGGGTTAAGTGTTCACGAAAGAGATGAGTTTTCAGCTGTCTCTTGAATATTGCCAGGGATTTACAGTAGACGTACATGAAGACTAACATGAATGTGTTTTTTGTGAAAGAACAAACATCTGCTGTTATTAAATTGAATATTTCAGTTGATATACAGCAGTTATGATCAGTAGTTATACAGTATGACTTTATAATTCAGATTACTTTCACTCAATCATAATGAACTTGATGAAATGATGAAACGATTCAACAGTAAAGAATGAGTAAATATGATTGTAAAATGATATTGAAGTGCAATAGAGAAGAACAAATTGTGTTCAGTTTTTCCAGTGTAAATTTTTGTTCTCCTGGTTTGGAATCTGATATTGTTTTTCTATGTAAACCTGACAGACGCCATCTTACATTCTGTTTAATGTGAATGTTGTGTAACTTTTAAGAAACATTTCTTTTTGTTTTTAATCACAAAAAAAACGTGTTCTGTGTGAATGTCCCTAATTTGCTTAGTTGGGCAGGTCTTGTAAATGACCTGTCTCTCATCTCTCCAGTATCCCAAACAGTCCTTATCCTGGCTTGAATCCACATTCCCTGTTTCTCAGATTTGTTCCATGTCGTAACGGTAACGTAACGCTCTGTTCTCGCGCTAGATTTATTGAACACTGAGGGAGCTGGCCGAAAAAACGTGCTTTCTGTGGTTTAGAATGTGTGCGTGCTTACATCACGATTTTATTATGATTTCAATCCCTAATACTGGCTGCGTTTAACTACGCTTTTAGACATACTCACAAACTTCCCTAAGAACTTCCCCTCGGGAGAATCCCTGATGCCATTTTAAAGTGTATTCAACTTCAAGTGAACAAGGGAAGTTTATTTGGACAGACCCGTCACCTCGATTTGACCGATGGAGCAGCAGATCCACAGGACACAATGTCACATGATTGATGTCACATGATTGATGTCACATGATTGATGTCCCTGCAGCGTCTCACAGAGCTGACACATGTTGCGTCCAGCGGTGGAGAGTCCTGAAGTATCGCTGCTTAAGAACTGATTTACTTGAGCACAAGTAGAAGTACTGAAAAATAATATAATGCAAGTAAGAGTAAATAAGTAGTTCACTGTAAAATCTATTCAAGTTACTACATTACAAAATATGCCAAATACGCTTAACCTTTACTCTACTTCATTATATGTAAGTGTGAACTCGTGAAATCTGGTTCAACTGGTTCAGCTGGTTCAAACCCTCTTGTTAAATCCTGAAGAAAAGGAAGAATAAGAAAGCAACAACACTTCACTGCGAACAACACATCACAGAGACACCGAGTTAAAGTGTTTCTCACTGGATTTGATCCATGCGATATTCTCAGACATTGCTCAGAGTAACATAAGCTCGAGTAGGAAGGGAAAAAGGAAAGGATAGGAATTTTTTTTATGAAGGGGTTAAATGTTCACGAAAGAGATGAGTTTTCAGCTGTCTCTTGAATATTGCCAGGGATTTACAGTAGACGTACATGAAGACTAACGTGAATGTGTTTTTTGTGAAAGAACAAACATCTGCTGTTATTAAATTGAATATTTCAGTTGATATACAGCAGTTATGATCAGTAGTTATACAGTATGACTTTATAATTCAGATTACTTTCACTCAATCATAATGAACTTGATGTAATGATGAAACGATTCAACAGTAAAGAATGAGTAAATATGATTGTAAAATGATATTAAACTGCAATAGAGAAGAACAAATTGTGTTCAGTTTTTCCAGTGTGAATTTCTGTTCTCCAGTGAATTCATATTTAGATCCATGAATCAGTTAAACTCATTAAACAATCTGAAATGATCAAGAACATTCAGTTATTTTACATGAATATATTGGTCTTTATTTTACTCATAGTTTTGTTGTTGTTGTTGCTGGTAACTCAGTATTCTTCATCATGCTCTTCATCTCTCTGAAATCGTGTCATTTCCAGGTTGAGCGATTGATGGTGCTGATCTGAGTTCAGTGTCAGTTTATCTGAGCGAGGCAAGATGAGTCTCTCAGAGAAACACGGGTAACACTGTCTGTTTTCATTTCTACTGTCAATAACACAACTTTAAGCATTGTTTTATATTGGAAATGCTTTGCACAACTTTGAATATCTTAAATGAACTCTGACATCGTCTGTAAAAACTCGTTTCCACTATAGACAATATCACAGTTAATAATTTAATTTCCTTCTAGACGTGACCACACTCAATTAATCCAAATACATAACTTTGGTTTTTAGATCATAAACTTATTGACAGACATTAGGAAACAACTAAACACTTAATTTAATTGAAGTATGAAAACAAAACTGAGTCGCACAGACATTTCTGCTCTAGATTTCTGTAGAAACTTGACATGTTCTCTTGAATTAGAGTCTTTTTAAAAAAAGAAAAAAGTATTTTTTTACATATTTAATCTCACTCATGTATATTTAAATGTAAGAAATCATTAAACCAGTGTGAGCCAGTAAAATACAGTGATCATTAACTGCAAAACTGTAAATTGTGAGTCTGTTCATTTCTGTGGAGGATTAGATAAAGACACGGATGTGTTTCAGACACAGTTGAACCTCCTTTACTAAAGTGTTTTTCTCTGTTCTTTGTGTCATTAGTGTAAGATCAGACTCACATGTGTCCAGCTCTGTGTCTCTGAAGAGTGACCGGTCAAAAGATGGTGCAGGACCAGACTTCAGTGAGAAAACACCATCATCTAATAAAAGGTATTTTGTGTGTTTCATTATAGAGTTGCATTATTTGTCTCAGTGGTGTCTGTGAACTTGATAAGTCACAATAAAATTCACTTCCTGGTAACCGTATCTCCTGAAGTGTTTTTCTCTGTTCTTTGTGTCATTAGTGTAAGATCAGACTCACATGTGTCCAGCTCTGTGTCTCTGAAGAGTGACCGGTCAAAACTTGATATACCAAACTTCAGTGAGAAAACACCATCATCTAATAAAAGGTTTTTCATGTTTCTAATTTTTGGTCACATGTTGACTGTTGAAAAGTTGTATCAGTGAATATCAATCATGAAACATTTTTATATCAAATATTTATCAGAGTATTCACAGCTAATGCTTTTTTTTCTCTTTCTGTAATACTTGGAAAATCAGTATTTTATTGTATTTATTTGATTCCAGGCTTCAATATGAGACATTAGACTCAGACGATCAGACTCACAGGAACCAGAAGAATTTCAAAGACAATCTCCTGTGGATCTTCCAGGTAGAAAAACACATTTTCATAAATGTTTAATATTTATAACAATCAAATATATTATTGATCAAAGAAATTTAATTTAATTAATCACTTATTAATAATACTTATTAAAAAAAATCACTTATTTTTCCATTTAAGCACATATTTGTCTGTTTGTTGAAAATAACAGCTGATTAGCATGTTAGTCTGTTTACTGGGTTTTGTTTTGTTTCTTTGTTTTTTTGTTTTTTTTACAGATATTATAATTATTGAATAAATACTGTTGACCAAATGTTGATTTAAAATTTGGTTTAAATTGCATTACTCTGTCTTTTTTCTTACTTTTGTTTGTAGGATCTTGAGAGCAAAATAATCACATTTCTGAAGAAAGAGCTGAAAAAGTTTAAGAAAATATTACAAAATGAGAACACAGAAAACTTTGTGAAGGACTTTAATGAGAACAGATGCAGTATCAAAGCAGCAGCTCTTGATCTCACACTACATTACCTGAGAGAGATGAAGCAAGATGAAGCTGCTGATGCTCTAGAAGGTCAGAGACTCTTGACCATCTGACCGATTGACACTTATTAATGTTGACTGTCTATAAAACTACAAATAAGACTAAAACTATTTTTTGTTCCTGTGTTTAGTTGAGCTGATCTACAGTCATCAGCTAAAATGTGGCCTAAAGAAGAAGTATCAGTGTGTGTTTGAAGGAATGGTGAAGCATGGTGACTCCATCCTTCTGAATAACATCTACACAGATCTCTATATCACTCAGGGTGGCAGTGAACAGGTCAATACTGAACATGAGGTCAGACAGATCGAAGTTGCTTCCAGGCGTCATGAATCTCAAGAGATTCAGGTTAAATGTTCAAATTTGTTTGAAGCTCCTGAACAAGACGAGGAGATCCGAACTGTACTGACAAAAGGAGTCGCTGGCATCGGAAAATCAGTCTCTGTGCAAAAGTTTGTTCTGGACTGGGCTGAAGGAAAAGAAAATCAAGATATCCGTTTCATATTTCCTCTTCCATTCAGAGAGATGAACTTAAAGGAGAAAGAAAAACTAAGTTTGATGGACCTTATAACTCATTTTTTCCCAGAGACAAAAGGACTGAACCTTACAAGAAGGAATCAGTTCAAAGTCCTGTTCATCCTTGATGGATTGGACGAATGTCGTCTTCCTCTGAAGTTCCATCATAATGAGTCGTGGTGTGATGTATCGTCACCAGCCTCTCTGGATGTTCTCCTGACGAACCTCATGAAGGGAAATCTGCTTCCTTCTGCTCTCATCTGGATCACCACCAGACCAGCAGCTGCCAGTAAGATTCCTCCTGACTGGATCGACCGGCTGACGGAGATACGAGGATTCAGTGACGCACAAAAGGAAGAGTACTTCAAAAAAAGATTCACGGATCAGGATCAGGCCAACACAATCATTGATCATGTTAAAAAATCAAAGAGTCTCTTTATCATGTGCCACATCCCAGTCTTCTGCTGGATTTCAGCCACGGTTCTCCAGAACATTCTGGAGGAGAAAAGAAATAATGATGTGAAAAACAATCAGGCTGATGAGATCTCTAAAACACCACAGGAATCAAACACTGAAGACACTCCCAAGACTCTGACACAAATGTACACACACTTTCTCCGCTTTCAGATCCAGCAGAGCCGCCGAAAGTATGATGGAGAATACGCAGCAGATGTTTCCTGGGATAAAGACGCAATCCTTTCACTGGGGAAACTGGCATTTCATCAGCTGGAGAGAAACAACGTGATCTTCTATGACACAGACCTGGAAGCCTGTGGTATTGACGTCTATAAGGCATCAGTGTACTCAGGCATGTGTACCCAGATCTTTAAGGAGGAAACAGGGATCATTCTTGGTACCATGTACTGCTTTGTTCACTTGAGCGTTCAAGAGTTTATTGCAGCCATTTATGCACATCTGTTTCTAGACATCAATAAGAAAAGTGTGTTTGTTCATGAGTCTACAGAACAGAAAAACAGAAATAAAAAGTTGATCAAGTCCCGTTATGCACATCGGTTTCGAGACATCAACAAGAAAACTGAAACCATGACTGGTTTTCTCAAGACTGCAGTGGACAAGGTGCTCGAGAGTGACAATGGACACCTGGACCTTTTCCTTCGCTTCCTCCTCGGTCTGTCAGTCCAGTCCAATCGACGACTCTTACGGGGTCTGTTGACACAGCGAGACGACAATGACCAGAGCAACAAGGAAATAGTTCAGTACATCAAGCAGAAATTAGAAGGTAATCTGTCTGCAGAGAGATCCATCAATCTGTTCTACTGTCTGAATGAACTGAACGACCAAACTCTGGTGAAGGAGATTCAGACCCACCTTAGCAAAGGAAGTCTCTCATCTGGTGACCTTTCACCTGCCCAGTGGTCAGCTTTGGCCTTTGTGTTGTTGACATCAGAGGAAGAGCTGGAGGAGTTTGAGCTTCAGAAATTCAAGAAATCAGACGAGTGTCTCATTAGATTATCGGCAGTCATCAAAACCTCCAGAAGAGCTCTGTGAGTCATTTAATGTTTTGTCATGTTTTGCTCTCATCTGAAAAATGCATTTATTTTCTATATTATTCTATATGATTTCCCATCAGAAAAAAACGAAGTTTGAAATACTTGAGCAGTGATTATACTGTAATCTAACATCTGACGCCACCCACACTGCTGAGAGCGACGGTTAAATGAAATGTTGCATTTCTGTAGTATTAATGTGTTAAATGTGTAAACTGCAACACATAGATGATTGATTTACAAATAAATGTTTATCAAAAGTATGTTGTATCATATTTGATGTACACATTTTAAGATGGTTTTCTACAAATTAGTTTTTTTTTATCATGCTTAAATTAAAATATTTATTTCTAATTTAGTAATTATTAAGAAAATAAATATAAATTTAATTTCAGCAATTTCTATGGATGTGTTTTTACTATCTTTAAAGTAGTGATATTTCACACATTGGCCACCCTGCTCCATAAGATATCTGCATCGGCCATTGGTTGACCACTATGAATAATCAAGAAAACCTAAATTGCTTTAATCCAGTAATTGTTAATCTTGAAATATTAATAACTAATACAATTTCTTAGGTTCTTAGATTTAAGTAATCTTAGCTTTACTTAAATTATTGAAGATTTCTTAGCAACAAGATGTATATATGTCAATGAAGGCCTTTTTCCGACATCACAACACCTAAAATCTACATAAACCCGCCCAGCTTGGTTGTTGTTGAGTATCTGAAGCTTGAGCTGTTAAAGCTCCGCCCTCTTCTGTAAAGGGGGCCGGGAGCAGAAGCTCATCTGCATTCAAAGGGAAATACAAAAAGGGCGTATTTTTGCTCATACCCAAATAGTGGGAAATTTGATAAGCTATAATAAATGATCTGTGGAGTTTTTTGAGCTGAAACTTCACAGACACATTCTAGGGACACCAGAGACTTGTATTACATCTTGTAAAAGGTACATTATAAGTCCCCTTTAAGTGTCCCCAGCAAGCCAAATGCAACAGTGGCAAGAATCCAAACTTCATGAGGTGACAGAAATAGAGAAAAAAATCATTGGAGAAACCAGGCTCAGCTATAAAAAGCTAGAAATTTTAACACAAATATTTTGTTTCATTCTTCATATTTTTCACATGCTTCATTTTACCCAAGAAACTTGTGCAGGAAATGCTTTTTGAAGAGTATTCATATTTTAGCTCAGCCTCTTTACGCTGTATATGCTGTTATAATAATAATGGAAATGTAAAAAAAAATAAAAATGGAAAATATATTTAATATTTGTACCGAGAAAATGTTATGTATGTGTTTAATATAATTCTGTGATGTGATTTATTTCTCTTGTAGGTTAAATGATTGTAACTTAACAGACAAAAGCTGTTCAGCTCTGGCTGCAGTTCTTGGATCAGATACCAATCTGAAAGAGCTGAACATGAGCAATAATAATCTACAGGATTCAGGAGTGAAGCTGCTCTCCACTGGACTGAAGAATTTAAACTGTAAATTGGAGATACTGAGGTAAGTTGAGCCACAAGTCACATGACGAGAGTGAGGTACGATGACTGACAGGAAGTTGTCAGAGGCAAAAGCGCAAGAGAACTTTTGTTAAATGTTGCTTTTCTTTGTTTAACATAAGTGAGTTTTTCTTTGTTTTATTGTTGTTGTTTTTCAATAAAAATAATACACACTAAGCATTCGTTTTAAAATCCAAAGACCTTTTATTTATTTGTTACAATGTGGGTATACCATATCATTTGTCTTTTTCATTTTTGTAATAAGTCCAATGTTTAAAAAGCAAATTTGTCATTGTACCATTTTATTGTTGATGTGTTTTCATTAATAATAATGAGCCACAAACTAAGCATTTGTTTTAAATTGAAGAGAAAATATTAATACCTTTCATTTATATGTAACAACGCGGGTATACCTTGTCATCAGTCCTATTTGTTTTGTTGATAAAAGTTTGATGTTTAATATAAGTGAATTTTTCATTGCACTATTTAATCATTGTTCTGTTTCTTCATTAAGTATAATATTAAATCAACATTAAGCATTCGTTTTGTTCCAAGAAAAGGAAAGATCTAACGTTAAATATCAAAATGGATGGTGGTCAATCAGAGACGAAACTGTGCGGTAATTCATCAGTATAGGCAGAAATTATCTTTCATTCTTTCTCCTTCTGTTTGCCTCCATATTCAGTTGTCAGTTTCTGCAACTAACTTTCAATACATTTGTACAAAGAACAAAATAAAATTCACTTTAAGGATTTATATTGTTCAGGTTGAACTGATTAATCAGCTGAATGTTGTCATTCCTGTTCTAGACTCTCTAACTGCAGTGTAACAAAAGAAGGTTATAAAGCTCTGGCTTCAGCTCTGAGATCAAACCCTTCACACCTGATAGAGCTGGATCTCACAGGAAATGATCCTGGACAATCAGGAGTGAAGGAGCTCGGTGATTTACTACAGGATCCAAACTGTCAACTGAAGACACTGAGGTGAGACGGGAGGAAATAATTACACAGTTTAGTTGTGGTACAAGCTACAGGTCAAATAGTCATTATGGGTCAGTATATGTGCTGTTCTGGAGTATGGTATACCTTGATAATTAACACGCACAATTATGTTTTTATGCACATTTCTCAAAAGTCTTGATAACCTTTCAGGCAAATTGTTTTCTGGACACAATGTTTTCCATCAAGTCCAGATTCACTGTATCTCTACAGCAGGTCTATGGCTACGTCAGTCCAAATCACATTATATGTGTATCAGATTGGAATCTGATCTAAAATTATTGATATCCACATTGTATCGCAACTGTTCAGATCTGATTTGTGTGTCCATGGCGCTCTTTCATTTTCCGGAACACCTACATTGGATTCTATGGCAATGATTTTGTGTTGGTAGGTACATGCCAAACCACAACAACCGCAGAATGGAGGGGTTTGTAATACAGATGTTGTCTTATTTTATGTGTAGCTGCCACGCGCTGGACTACTGCGTCTTCTGAGGCAACGGCAGAAACGTAGGCGCGGGAATGTGTGGCTTTATTCCGCGCTGTCATCTCTGCCGGTCTCTCAACATGTCTCCGTTATATTGTTATTCTGCTCGTTCAGCACCAAGGTTCCTCTTGGAATTGCTCTGTTTATTCTAATTGGATTTGTAAAAATCGTATTTCATGTGATTTTTGGCCATTCAGACTTGCTAAATCTGATCGGATTTCAATCGGATATGCACAAAAATCGGATTTGGACTGACAGTCTGAATGAGGCTCATGAGTCTCCAGCTTGAAAGGCAGAAAGATCTTGAGGCCTTAATTTCACGTGTATTCATGCTGGGAGAACAATGGTTTTCTTCCAGAGCTCTTCAAATAATTAAACAAAAATAAAATGCAAATTAGATGCATTTTCATCAAGTTGGTCAAGCGGATGGCGGTGGTATTGGTAACAAATATTAAATAACTATTAAATAACTGACTGAGCGTTCACAAAGACAGAAACAAAACAATAATTGAGAGCCGTCTGAACTCGTCTCGACTTTATTAAGCGTCACACATGAGAGGATAATCTCAGTCTCAGACGTCACACTCACGGACCGTTGGCTGAGTGTCTGTGCATATGACACGCTTAACTGGAAACACCTCAGGATTTTCAAAGTCATCATCTGGTTGGTTGAATTCTACAGGATATCCGGGAGACGAGTGTGTCGCATTCTTAGAAGTCCATGTGAAGCCAATTCTGAGAATTGTTTTTAAACACATTATAAATGTCACAAATGTATTGTTGAAACACATTACAAAGGTGATGAGCTATGTAGTCCTGAATTGTGGAGTTAAACCATCAAACAATTTTTCACAAATTCTGTGTTCAGGATTTTTTGGGGCGGGGCTAAAAGCATATGTAATAGCTAGAGTGTATTAGCATCAGTGGCTCGACCGCTCAATCACAAGTTACCGTCATTATCGTTAGTTACTACAGCCTACATTTTGCTAGCTAGCTATGCCTTTGTCACACAAATGCATGTTTCCTGGTTACTATAGTATACAAAACAGCTCAGCCTCCTTATTTAAATGAAGTAAAAACCATAATATGAAGAAGAGGTGGATTCATTTTGTGAAGAGCTATTAGATGCATGCCGGTCTGTTATTGTAGGGACAACGTCTTCACATTTTCACGGCCCTAAACGAACTGTGATTGGTTGCCTTACATGTCGCTCTAGTTAATATCACAGTAACTCTTAAATCAGAGCACAATAGAAAAATTTAAATAATCAAAATGGAAACTGAATATGGTACAATACGATCCTGTCCTGCATCAGGACACCTTTAAACTGTCCAGACAGATCCTTGAAAGCTGCTGATTAGTTTTGACTGTGTAAAAGTATTTATGATGTTCTACAATATGAACTTCACAAAAGACATGCTGTAGTTCTGCCTGAAGTTAAAGTGCAACATGACGCGCATTATTGTTGTTATTTATTTGGTGTCGGATTATCGTACGCCTATGTGTCAATGAATGACTGTCATTGTGTGTGCATGAACGAGTGTGAAATACCTGCTAATTATGTTGCTTATGTTGGGCACTTTTTGCATTTAAATTGGCTTGTTCGTACTGTTGAAATTAAACATGCGTTTCTTTTTCTGAGGGTATTGATTAATTTCTTGTTTGCTGTTTTGATTTAGTCTGGACATTTTAGTCATATTTGGTAATTCTCTTTAATGTATTTGCCCTGATTTGATCCGTTTTCCTAGGAAATGTATATATTTTTATATTATTTCGTCATCATTATTTTGTTTGAGTTAAAAATTGTCCATTTCAACATTGATTGACATGGCAATACAATTCTATCATATTATTTTGACATTTAAATTTTTGGGCCTTTTTTTTGTTGGAGTGGGCAGGTTTTGATGAGCTTTTGGGCTGGAAATCATCCACCCATCTGGCAACACTGTACGCAAAACTAATGAGAGGACATCACCAAAAATCCAGCGACACTCCAGTACAAAAGTGTACATGACCTTGCCTATCTATGACAAGCCCTGAGAGGAAAAGGCTTTGCTCACACTCATATACAACGAGCGCCAGGACACCCAGAATTAAAGGGTTAGTTCAACCAAAAATGAAAATTCTGTCATTAATTACTCAACTTCATGTCGTTCCTCACCCGTAAGACCTTCGTTCATCTTCAGAACACAAATGAAGATATTTTTGATAATATCTTATGCCTCAGTGTTCATTATCTTGCTGTCAATAGAGACTCACTTTCAAACACCCAAAGGCACTAAAGCATATTTAAAACAGGTCATGTGACTACAGTGGTTCAACCTTAATGTTATGAAGCCACAAGAATACTTTTTTTGTGCCAAAAAAAACAAAATAGCAACTTTATTCAACAATATCTAGTGATGGGCGATTTCAAAACACTGATTCATGAAGCTTCAAAGCTTTACGAAACTTTTTTTTTTCGAGTCAGTGGTTCAGATCGTGTATCAAACTGCCAAAGTCACGTGAACCAATGAAATTTTGAAATGTTTCAAAACACTAATGACGTAACGAAGCCTCGTTTACTGGAATCACGTGACTGGACACGTGACCTCACTGAGCCATCGGATTTCATCAAAAACATCTTAATTTGTGTTCTGAAGATGAACAAATGTCTTATGGGTGTAGAACGACAAGATGGTGAATAATTAATAACAGAAATTTCATTTTCCGGTGAACTAACCCTTTAATTCATCATTACAGAATCAAACAGTCTGTAAGAACACCATCAGTGGAAACAGCCGATTAGTCACATGGGTTTAATGTTCGCTATGTCACAATTTATTCGGCAAATGCGTTTCCATCTCCCATTATTCCCATTAACTCTTTTTCTCACAAGCCAAAAACCAAGAAAAAAAACTTTTTTGTGATTTTTTTTTTTTTTTTTCCGAAATTTGGTGTTTCCATCGCTTCTTTCTGATGCTGTACTTCAAAATGTGCATAAAAACAGGGTGATGGAAACATAGCTAATGTGTGTCTTTCTCCATGTTTCCTGCACCTGAAGATCCCTGTTTATCTGTCAGCAAAAATCTGGATGAAAATGAACATGTTAGTTGATCATCAGAGATCTGAGTCATTGTCTTTTCTCTTTCTGTCTTCAGTCTGAATAGATGCAGAATTACAGAGGAACAGTGTGTCATCCTGACTTCAGCTCTGAAATCAAACCCGTCACTCCTGAGAGATCTGAACCTGAGCGAGAATGAACTAGGAAACACAGGAGTGAAGCTCTTATGTGACGTACTGAAGGATTCACACTGTAAACTGGAGAGATTGAGGTCAGTAACATTCTTCACATACAAGAATCAAAATGCTGAAAATCACTTTAACAGTTTAAACTAAAACACTTTATACTCAATATCTCACAATGAGTTGAAGTTTGGACTTTAACTAGTCTGTTCCCAAACTTTAATTTTCTCATTTTCCACCGATTTTCAGGTTGCTTGTTGTGGATCATTCAGATCTCAGACGTTCACAGCTGTACAGTTTTAGATAAATTTACATTTACATAGAGTCATTTAGCAGACGCTTTTATCCAAAGTGACTTACAAGTGAGGGGGTTATTAGGGGTTAGGTGCGTTGCTTGCTTTAGTCATGGTATCGAAGGTGGAGAGAATGCTGTTTATTCACAATCCCAACCTTCAATTCCTGCTAGTGTGGGGAATCGAACCAGCAACCTTAGAGGTTACAAGCCCAACTCCCTCACCATTAGGCCACGACTAGATCATTGAAACCTTGAAAGTGATGCTGATGTGTAACATATTAAAGTTCTCTGTGTCTTTTGTTTGCCTCCATATTCAGTTGTCAGTTTCTGCAACTAACTTTCAATACATTTGTACAAAGAACAAAATAAAATTCACTTTAAGGATTTATATTGTTCAGGTTGAACTGATGAATCAGCTGAATGTTGTCATTCCTGTTCTAGACTCTCTAACTGCAGTGTAACAGAAGAAGGTTATAAAGCTCTGGCTTCAGCTCTGAGATCAAACCCTTCACACCTGATAGAGCTGGATCTCACAGGAAATGATTCTGGACAATCAGGAGTGAAGGAGCTCAGTGATTTACTACAGGATCCAAACTGTCAACTGAAGACACTGAGGTGAGACGGGATGAAATAATCAACTGAATTTTTTATATGCAGGCTAAATATTCATAACAAATATATCATTTTAGTTCTACAATAAGCTGGACAATTTGTTGCATCAAAATGATCAAGATCAGATCAGATGCTGCAGGTTCTGACATGATGATGATGATGATGATGATGGTCAACAGTTTAGTTGTGGCTCGAGCTACAGGTCAAATAGACATTTGACATATTTGTGTATTTAAATATTCAAAGAAAAGTGTTTCATCTAAATAACTAACTAGAGCTTGTCTTTAGAACAATAATTACGTTTTTTATCTTATCATTTTTGAAATGCAACAGACATTTAGTTGAGAACTGAATCGACTCTTCTGCAGGTTTTTGAGTGCTGCTGCAGATGAAGCCTGTCAGTATGTGGAGAGAATTGTGGGTAAAAACCTGTTACTCCAGAGAGAGCTGAATCTGAGTGAACATGAACTAGGAGACACACGAGTGAATCAGATCGCTGCTCTACTGCAGGATAAACACTGTCGACTCAACACACTGACGTGAGTATTGTTCATTTATTTAAATATTACAGTACTTTTAATTGTAATGTTACTGTAACTGATAATATTTCCTCATGTATTTGAGTCAGAGCAGTTTTTTTCTCAGCGTCACACAGAGCCTCAACAATGTAAAGTGATACAATTAAACAGGAAATTAAAAACACACAATTAAAACGTGACATCAAGCTTTAAATATTTGACTAAGTCAGTTTGATCATGAGTCAATAATTATTTCAGTGACTGTAGAGGGAGAACAATGGTTTTCTTCCAGAGCTTAAACTCTTCAAATAAGTGACAGATTGAAAAAACAGCTGCACTATAAACACAGAGATGTGTTTCCTAACTTTCACAGGTTAATTCTGTGTGAATTAAATATAAGTGTGTAAATATTGATTGCTCTTTTTGAACATGACTGTGAATGTGATCATGAGTCCTGCACGGGTTTGATCACTTCTACAGAAGGTGGCGCTGTTTTTAAATCATATTACTATTAATAAGTGCAGTTACTAAAACATGTTTATTCATTGGAAATTTGACTGTAAAGCACTGAGCTTGAATTGAGATGCAGATAATATTAGGTTAATAACAGTAACGTGCAAAAACATTTTTATAGGGAAAAGTGTAAATATTCTTCTCTTATTAAATATACCATACTGAACTGACAGACAACTTCAGTGATTATTAAGAGCTCTTGCTTTCTAATTCAGTCACAATTTGAAGAAGTTTTTGTTTTTCATGAGACTTTTCCTACTTTTCCATCTATTATGGAGTCAGTAAGTGCTCCTCTGCCGCCATCTAGTGCTAATTTCATGTCTTTCTTTTTTAAAGTTTTGTTTGCCTAGAAGTGTTAGTTTTCCTTCAACTTTTAGTTTTAGTAATCATCATTAAAATTGGATAATATTTAGAGCTTTTAAGTGCTGGAAAAAGTGTGAATCACTTTAAAAAGTCCTTGAAAAGTGCTTGAATTTCACTCTCAAAGGTTGAAATGAACCCTGAAATTAATCATGTAAAAGCGTTCGAGTATTTCTGCCACAATACCATAGTTTCAGTAAGTGTTTCTACATTAAATGGTGATTTGTGGACTGGTGAGGCTTAACTTGTTCGTGGCTCAGTGTTTCTCCTGGTTTCAGCGCTATTTGATCTGATATCTTTGGTCTAAAGCAGAGAATTCTGTGCTGAATTTGAAGCTTCTCTCTAGTTCTCGCAGCGAGGTTATTAATTTTGCTGCAAATTCAAACGCTTTCTCTCTGGATCTCCAGCGGTGTGTAACTGTGTAGTAAACAGAGTCACGTGATCGAGATCGCTGTCTGTTATTGGTCAGATAAACGGTCCGCGCCGCACAGCTCAAGCGAGTACCGCTGTTTAGATTCACTGTCGTTTTGTTTGATGTTTCTCATATGAAACAGAAATGGCAGCTCGTATCAGTTGTGGTGGAGTCACCAGTGCGACCTCGAACCAAATTTAGTCGTACTGGCAGAAAGAAAGGTTGAAAAAGCGACCATTTACTCTCAGTCTGGAGGCCTGTATAGAGGTTATGTGCAATTTAACTTCCGTTTTCTGTAAAACAGGTCGGATCACTTCTGGTTTAGTTCTTTTGTATGTGGAAAAAATAGCTCTTTTATTCAAGATAACTTAAAAGAAGTCAAATATGATCATAACTGATGTCAGTCGCATATGAAGATTGATTTCTAAAAGCTTTTTTCATTTTTCTTCATACTAATGTTTATATATTTAATAGAATAAAACACTTATAACAATGTGAACTAGATAGATTCATTGATTACCTTAAAAGTTCATAGATGTGCCGTCAGTTCAAACTGCTGTTAACACTTTCTCTGACAAGCGGATGAAATGAGAGCAGTTTTCCGGTTTGGTCATGTGACATTCGACATAAACCGTATTACCTGATCTCTGACCAGTTTTATACATCTGTAGACGTTTTAATGAGGAGTTTGTATAATTAAAAAGTGTAATAATAGTTAAAACTCTGTTTAGCTGATCCATCCATAGAACAAACAAAACATCCCTGAAAATTGATAAAAGAATACATATTATACAGACACTTAATATTTAATGGCATTATATGATTAGTCAATTGCTTCTGAAAGATTATACTTTCAATAAAACTTTTGAAATGGGTTTGTAAAAGCTTTTTTTATGCATGTTTGGCATTAGTTTTTGTTGCTTTACACTGTTCTGACCAGCAGGTGTCACCAGCGCGTGGTGTTTCAAACGCTTCGAAACAGTGAATCATTTTGCAAAGCAATTGGTTTTGGAAGCTTTGAAAAGCTTCATTTCTCCCATCACTACAATGAACAAATACGCGATTCAAAGCAGAAGGAGTTGATGCTCTGCAAACGCTCTCGCGGTACTTTGATGTCATACACCGATCGGTCTGCGCATCTCCAACAAGCCTATAGAAAACATGAAACAAGGAACCAATCAGAACACATGAACAGGGGATCACATGACAAGATCACATGAGGAACAAGACTGTGAGAATTAAACAAATTAAAAGACATGAAAACAAACTAAACAAAACCTAGAACAGACGTGACACTGCCTCACGGTGCAGCACTAAAGCAAATGAACGACCTTTAACTAAACTAGTTTGTCTTCTGATTGAGGAAATACTTTTATTCCTTAATCTGTTCATGTTCATTTATACAGTTATTCTTTGTTCATGTTCACAGTGGATTAACTAATGTTAACAGAAAACTTCTGTATTTAAAACTGTATTAGTAAATGTTGAAACTTACATTAAGGTTATTAAATGCTGTTCTAGTATTGTCCATCATTGGTTCATGTTCACTAATGTAGTTCATGTTAACAAATGAAAGCTTATTGTAAAGTGTGAGTGAGTAGATGATGAGTCTGAAAACAACCGACATAAACACATTTGTCCCAGTGAGAAAACCAAGAGTGACATTGACACGAAAGAACCTTAAAGATGAGATGAAATGAATGTGTAAACTAACATAAATAGATCCACCATTTCAATCTTTGTATTGTTACAATGTCAGTAGTTTATTTAAATGAACAATGTGTGTCTTTCTCCATGTTTCCTGCACCTGGAGATCCCTGTTTATCTGTCAGCAAAAATCTGGATGAAGATGAACATGTTAGTTGATCATCAGAGATCTGAGTCATTGTCTTTTCTCTTTCTGTCTTCAGTCTGAATAAATGCAGAATTACAGAGGAACAGTGTGTCATCCTGACTTCAGCTCTGAAATCAAACCCGTCACTCCTGAGAGATCTGAACCTGAGCGGGAATGAACTAGGAGACTCTGGAGTGAAAAACCTCAGTGATCTACTGATGAACCCACAATTCAAGCTGGAGAAACTACAGTTAGTATCATTTTACTGTATTTACTGTTCAGTTTATTTTAAGTCAACAGGACACAAGTCACATCATTTGTAGCGCTGCATCTCCATCTGAAGAGATTCAGAAATGGTATTAGTTCACGGGTTTGTATGTGAATCAGTAAAAAGAGCATTAAACTTTGTGGTTATAAAATTGGGGTGTGTGATGTATATCATGTGCGATAATATTGTAATTGATGTTTTAACAATATGCCAAATCATTTTGAGTATTTCACTCATTTTTAGAAACCAATCAAAACTCTACATGAAGTGTTCACGAAATTCACTGCGTGATGAAGCTGAGTATAAACTGAGTGCTATTGTGTGTGTGTGTTCAGAGTGTGTGTTTGATAAAAGTTACAATGAATGAAGAAACTGCGAAGAAGCGTGTCAAAGTACGGCTCCAAATGCGAATCCATCTGAAAGCGCTGCGAGTTTGAGTTGCTTATGTAACGAGATAAATATTAAGTTGAGGGCTCTTTAAATAAATCCTGCAATAATGGGATTGCGCTTCCTATTGGCTGCGCCGGTGGCGCTATTGGTCGCTGTGTTCAAGCAATCTGCAGCAGAGCTAAAGAGAACTGCTGTGGGTGAGTCATTTCTGTGGTCGTTCCACATTAAAGGTTACAAATGTGTAATTTCATATCAAGTATCTGACACTGATTGATTTGTAGAGAGTGTTTTCTGTTTGTATTTATGAGTATTTTGATCATTTTATGTCTGTTCGGATGCACTCGACGATCTTTCTATCTGCGTCATTTTCCATGTGCTTTCTAACGAGGTGAAATGTATTTTGAATAGGTGGAGCTTAAAAACGACATCACAACTTTCTGTCTTCTCTTTCACTGCTCTGTGTGCAGGTAAATGTTTTATTATATAGTGTTTAAGAATTTACTCTGTTATATTTTCTGTGTTAAGAAATATTGGGTACGAACTGTGTTTTATAAAGTACTTAATTTAATCAGTTTTATACGATCACAAACCAGGAAGTTTAAGGAAAAGACAACATTGAATTGTTTACAAAGTCTATAACTCTCCTTAAGAGGTCATTACATTTCATTTTTGTTTTATTCTTGTTAAGTACAATATAATGTGATGTTTGACTGTGACATTGAGTGCAGCAGAGCTAAAGAGAACTGCTGTGGGTGGAGCTTAAAAACGACATCACAACTTTCTGTCTTCTCTTTCACTGCTCTGTGTGCAGGAAAATAAAGAACTCTAATATGCTCGACATTCTGAGTGTGTGTATTGATGAAGAGTGAGACAAACCGGGTCAGAGAGAGAAAAGCAAAGGTCACACTTATAATGAACATTTGAAAAATCAGTGCCTGTCAAACATCTTTCCACACATGAGAAGCATTTATTAACATCTTGTCCAACAAAAGACAACATTTTTTACGTTTTTACTCCAAACTCACTTCATAACGGCAGTTCAGCATCCTTCTGTGAGATGATGTGATTCTTACACAGAATAAAGCAGTCGTGTGTTTATTATTCATGTTTAATCAAAGTGTTTCAATCTTCTGTTTATTCAGTGACAGTGAATGACGTGTTTCATCTTCTGCTGCAGCGCTTATTCTGAGTTTCTGCGCAAGAGTTTCTCTGGCTTTCAGATGAAGAAGCATTTACTACTGATCACAGAGCAGTACAGCTCTGACAAGCTGCGCATTAATAATCGCTGTCTTTGCCCTAATATGAGGATTATGAAAAGCTTCAGGAGTCGTCTGAACACGGCGCGTCTGCAGCAGACAGAACAAAATCAAAAACACACGCAACAAACATCGGCGAATCATTTTAGCGAGAAAGTTCCTTACGACAGAAAGAGCGACAGAAGGAAAGATATAACAAACGCTGTCACCAATTACATTGCCACATAAAACAATTTTGAATAATGCAAAATATCATCTAATTATTGTTGTCAGAAAAATCTTAGAAAATATTGAGATCGTTTTTTGTCAATATCGCACACCCCTAACAGAGAGTAATCAAGATTAATTTAACATGAACTGAACATGATTTGAGTCATTTTCTCTTTCTGTCTTCAGTCTGAATTACTGCAGTATTACAGAGAAACAGTGTGTCATCCTGACTTCAGCTCTGAAATCAAACCCGTCACTCCTGAGAGATCTGAACCTGAGCGGGAATGAACTAGGAGACTCTGGAGTGAAAAACCTCAGTGATCTACTGATGAACCCACAATTCAAGCTGGAGAAACTACAGTTAGTATCATTTTACTGTACAGCAGTTACAGTGAGATTGAAGTTGATTTATTTTAAGACAGCAGGGCTTATGTTTCATTCTTTATAGCAGTGAACTTTCTGGGTTTCCCTATTGGTCACATTTTTATGTGTTTTTTAATCTAGTTAGTAATTGTTGAATTTCCATCATTTGATATGATGAACTGATTGATTACATGCAGAAATCTGCCTTTTCAACAGAGAATGAAGAATAATCAAATAAAGAGTTAAAATGAAAGAGAAGAAACAGTGTCTTCCAGCACACAGAACTAGTGTAACTGCGTTTCAAAACAGACTATTGGAAACTAAATGAAGCTCTTCAATAAGATGATCATCACAGATGTGAACTATTGTTATTTCTGTCTTCAGTCTGAGTTTCTGCAGAATTACAGAGGAACAGTGTGTCATCCTGACTTCAGCTCTGAAATCAAACCCGTCACTCCTGAGAGATCTGAACCTGAGCGGGAATGAACTAGGAAACACAGGAGTGAAAAACCTCAGTGATCTACTGATGAACCCACAATTCAAGCTGGAGAAACTACAGTTAGTATCATTATACTGTATTTACTGTTCAGTTTATTTTAAGTCAACAGGACACAAGTCACATCATTTGTAGCGCTGCATCTCCATCTGAAGAGATTCAGAAATGGTATTAGTTCACGGGTTTGTATGTGAATCAGTAAAAAGAGCATTAAACTTTGAAGCGTTTTAAACTTTGTGGCTATAAAATAGTTTCATATGCTGGAATCTGACAAATCTTTGCTGTGAAACAAGACAGAAGTGAGAACAGACTAAAAAACAGTGACAAATTGTGACGAATGTCTGGTTGTAATGAAGCTCACGACGATGGAGAATACAATAACACTGTCTTTAATCACAAATCTAATCTAACTATTTTCACATTATTAATGCAATATTGTCTTAGACATGGATAATATTGCATTAATAATGTGAAAATAGTCCATTTAAATGTTGATTTTCTATTGTTTCTATATTGCTCCTATATATCAGGGGTGTCAAACTCATTTTAGGTTGAGGGTCGGATGGGGAAAACTATAACCATGTGCGGCCGAATTACCTTGTATTAACCTTATAAACTACAAATTAATTCATTCATTAATAAAACTAAAAAAAACATGCTGCTCTTTGAAAACGGCCTTTTTACAGTGAAAAGACTTTATAAAATAATGTTTTATTTAATATTTTTTATTAGGGATGCCCCGATTATGATTTTTCGTGGAGGATTTCAATTTTTCACAAGCCGATTTCGATACCTGGTTCACATTTTGTTCTTCTTTAATCAAATGTATTTGTTGTTCATTTGCTCTATAACAGCCTTAAACAAAATATATCTGTATCCAGACATTTGAAATGAGAGGAAACCACTGACTATATTTTATTCATGATGCTACACACATGTATCATGAGCAGTTATTTTTTATTTAAATTAGATTGTATAATTTCAAGATTTAAAGTAAAAACAGAACGGTCTGACTTTAGTTTTGTGAAATGATGCTAGAACACACCTGGACAAAACAAAAACAGCAGACGGACTGAATGAAAATGCAAATTCACTGTGTGACAGTAGGTGGCGCTTGTGGAACAGCAGCAAAAAAGCGTTTCCTTGTTTACTGCTGTAAACAGAGTCTCCTTTATAAGAAGAAAATGCCATCGAAACTATTCTGAAGACATTCATATAAACTCCAACCCCCATTTCACTATTTGTATTTTCTTCCTATATTTCGCGGACAGTGATCTTTCTTCACCTGGTGCAGTTTTTGCTCTTCAGCGCGTCTCATCTCTGACCTGTGTTGCTGTCACGTGCTGTTTATTTCCAGATCTCTCGTTATGTCAGTGTGACCTCTGCTGGACAAATTTATAACTTCTGAATAGAACAGAATATCTGTTGCTTTTTGAAAATTTTGGACGTCGTCTCGTGGGCCGGATGTTTGACACCCCTGATATATATTAATCTACAGTGATAAATTCACTGATTTTTGGGAGTGAGGACGGATCCAGACTTGGATTGTAACTAGTATCCTCAAATGATCCTGTCTTGGTTTGTTCGTTTATTATATTAAGTTTCCATGTTTTTGCTGCTTTATTAGTGACTGTATGACATTTATTCATGATTCATTTAACATGAACTGAACATGATTTGAGTCATTTTCTCTTTCTGTCTTCAGTCTGTATGACTGCAGTATTACAGAGGAACAGTGTGTCATCCTGACTTCAGCTCTGAAATCAAACCCGTCACTCCTGAGAGATCTGAACCTGAGCTGGAATGAACTAGGAGACTCTGGAGTGAAAAACCTCAGTGATCTACTGATGAACCCACAATTCAAGCTGGAGAAACTACAGTTAGTATCATTATACTGTACAGCAGTTACAGTGAGATTGAAGTTGATTTATTTTAAGACAGCAGGGCTTATGTTTCATTCTTTATAGCAGTGAACTTTCTGGGTTTCCCTATTGGTCACATTTTTGTTTGTTAATCTAGTTAGTAGGGCTGCCACTAACAACTATTTTTATATCGATTAATCTATCAACTAATTTCCCAACAAAAACTACAATTTTTCTTGAGAACATTTAAACGTTCATCTTTGTCATTCAGGACTCTCAGTAAGAGCTGCAGTCCTTCTTCTGCAGGAATTCAGTCTCATGGCTTTTCCTACAACTGAGAGAAAAATAAATTCAGCTAAATTATATCGGCCTAAATGTGAACATTCAGAGTGGAAAAAACATTCCTAATGTTATTTTAACTTCATAATCTCTTTTGATATTGTATATGAATAGTATTTATTAACTATGTTCATATTATATATAAATGAGTATTTTAAATGTTGTTCATTATGTCATTTATGTCGTTATGTTCGTTTACTGTCACGCAATGAAATGTCCTGAAAACAGCAGAAGTGAATGAGTTAATGACAGTAGGAAACATCAAGCTGCACATGAACAAACGCAGACACAGATCAATGTGACGTCACAGTGCTTCTCAATCCAGTCCTCGCGACACAACTTCTCTTACTTCAGGAAGGATTTGGGCTCGTTCTCGCCCTTCTAGCTTTACTACTAGATATATGAATGTAGATGAGGAATAAACTAGGGCTGCAACAATTAATCGATAAAATCGATAATAATCGATTATGAAAATCATCGACAACGATTGTCATTATCGATTAGTCGGGTCTGCCCACGTGCAGTATTGTAAACGTTCGCCAGTATTGTCAAATTACAGCACTGAATAACGCATTTCTATGAACAAAATGCATTTAAAAACAGTGGAGGAAACAGAGTGAGCTGCTGCGGTAAAGATGCGTGATCCAAACTGCCCAAAACATGAGAACTCTTTATTTGAAGCTTCAAGCTAATGCATTAGCTCCGTGTTTAGCATGGCTTGCCCCGTCAGGCGCTTGACAGATGCGCGCGCGTCCTCCGCGCAAAACGTTCATTCTACGGCTATATCCTTATCAGTACATGTTTCAAATTCACGCGAGGATTTCCGTTTTGCATAAAGGTTTGTCCTGACAGTCTGCGTTAAACTTCAAACTTTACGTTACTGAATGAGTGCCGGCGCGCGCACCCGCGTCAGACTGACGGAACGCGCTAGAGAGACAATTAATGTTCAGCGCGAAAATATTCATTTTGCTGAAATATCTGTTGTTGACAGTTCAGTTTAGGTTTAAAAATCAGTATGTCATTCAGGAATTCATGGGAGTAGTAACTGTAAAGGGATAACAGCATATAACTGAATAAATGTAAGACGTTTCTATTATTTACAGGATAAAGAAATGACAGGAAGAGGTTATGTGTGTGTTCCTGCTAAACATTTCTCTTGACTGTTGGTTAACACTGAGTTTGTGTTTTTGATTTTCTTTATTATCTTATTTTTTTAATGTAGAGATTTAAACTATATTCACTATATACAGTGCTTAAATTTATCAGACCACCGCCACCTAAACTAACGGTACTGGTGATTACCAAAATCATTTTTATTTTTCTGTAATGGTTAATACACCGGTATGTGTAAGCTGTTTAGTCACAGTAGTATTTCTAATGCTAAAATATAAATATTGTTGTTATGAATCTTCAAATTTACTGTTTTAACAGAACTAGTGTAACTGCGTTTCAAAACAGACTATTGGAAACTAAATGAAGCTCTTCAATAAGATGATCATCATAGATGTGAACTATTGTTATTTCTGTCTTCAGTCTGAGTGACTGCAGAATGACAGAGAAACAGTGTGTCATCCTGACTTCAGCTCTGAAATCAAACCCGTCACTCCTGAGAGATCTGAACCTGAGCTGGAATGAACTAGGAAACACAGGAGTGAAGCTCTTATGTGACGTACTGAAGAATTCACACTGTAAACTGGAGAGATTGAGGTCAGTAACATTCTTCACATACAAGAATCAAAATGCTTCAAATCACTTTAACAGTTTAAACTAAAACACTTTATACTCAATATCTCACAATGAGTCTGAGTTCACATTATATTTGATTTGTTTGTAAGATAATCTCTCTTCCTCTGTTTGTCTTTCTAGTCTATATGACTGTGGCATTACAGATGTTTCTTCTTTAACTCAGTCTTTGACGAACTCAGAAGCTCTGCAGTTTTTAAAAGATCTTGATCTGAGATTCAATAAGATAGGAGACTCAAAGCGGCTCAGAGACGTGCTACGAGACTCAAACTGTGTCCTGAGGTGAGGAAACATCACTGTGATATTAAAGAGATCTTCATTTTCCTCTGATATGTGAACAAACCTTTCAGATGTTCGTGAAAGAAAATCATCATTAATCTTTATTGCAACAAACCAAATGTGAAGTTCTTGAAATGTTTAAAGAGAACAAAAGCACACTGTCACAGCTTTATACAACAACACCTGCTTTATTAACTGTGTCAGTAGTGAATCATTTCAGTTTGAAAATAGACTTGGTGAGATTGTAGGAAAACGCTGCACTCCTGCTAAAATCAGTGGCGTTCAGCTTCAGCTCACAGCCGTCCAGCCTCACATGAGAAATGTCTCTGTCTCTAGTGTGTTTTTACTTTGACGAGCAACACGTCACACTACTTTACACTCACTTTACTTTCAGTGATTTACTCAGAGCCCTACAAACATGTTTCAACTAGAGGACGAACGGCTTTAACTGAAGCTTTTTGTTTGAATTCAGAATATCATTTGTATTTGCTCCCTATGGTTTATTCCATACGCCGTACACTCATTAGTTTCTTCTTTACAGCGACTCAATAGGAGTCACACCAACACAAACAAACAAACAGATCAACGTGATTCATGGTTTCATGGATTATATTTCAAACACAAATATCTCTGCAGGATCATGTAAAGTCAGTCATTAATCTGATTACAGGAATTTAATGAAACTTCTTTTCACTCAAAAAACATGAATTGAAATATAGGAACTAATTGTCACTTTGTTCCACTGAACACTGATTGTTTTCTCTTCTGTTCCTCCTTACAGTGTAGAAGATCAATTACCAAACGTCCCTAAACAAGTTCAATCTCCAAAAGACTCAGACGGATGCTCTCTATCATAGTTTGAGATGGTCATGAGAGGAGCAGGAATCATCAGGTGATCCACAGAAGAGTCTCACTACTGTGTCTATGAGGAGAAATAAATGTGATGTGTGATTAATGTGTAAATGTGTTTTGTTTTATTTAAAGGAGGAACAGGAGGAAGAAGCTCAGATGAGTCTGTCAGCAGAAATCTTCAGGCTCTTCAGTTTCAGGCCTACAAATATAATAATGTTTGGATTGAACTCATCCATAATGATTCAAATGTTTCTAATCATAAACGTGATTGTCAAGTATAGCAGAAAAATCTATCAAGAGATGTAAAGTCAACATGTTACTTCAAACATTTACATTATCTGTCTTACATTTTATACATTTATATATTTTATACAATATATTTGTTTCTGTTTGTTATTCTGTTTTATTTCATATGAAGTTCTCTATGTGTCTGTCTGTTTCTAATGCACAGATATACAGTATATTGTCTTTGTTCTGTGGATGGAGTCTCTTCTAGCCAGAACAACTGAACATTTTTACCAGTTCACAGCATTTGTGTGTCTTTCAAAGTTCAGAACGATTGTTTTAGTGTGAAAAGTTCTCGTCTGTTGTATTATTGAAGCTCCATGAGCAGATGAGAGAGATTCTCCTTCTTAAATAAAGGTGAAGGTGTAGATGTTAAAAACAGAGATGTGTTTTTTAAAAGTTGAACTTCTTTTACTTTGAGCGTCACACAGAATGGCGTCGATCATGTGTAAGATGCTGCAAAAGACGCGAGAGCAGCGGTTAAAGACGTCCGTCTAGAACATTTACACAGAAAAACAACAGCACATCGTTTACAAATCGAATAGAGTTTAAAAACGCTAAAAATAACTGATGCCAACAAATATCAATTATGTAAAAATATGGTTAATTTTACAAAAAAAAATACAGACATGTGTGTAAGCAAATATAGTTTCAAAGATTAAAATAGAAATTGCAATATTGATCGAAAATTGTGCTGGTATTTTTTTGTTCATAATTGCACAGCCAGTGTGAGTCACGTGTGCCACAAAAGTCCTGAAAAGTGAAGTCAAATGGTTTAGATCGCCCTCAGGTGGCTGGAGGCAGTATAGGTCATAAACCCCGCCCCCTCCTGTGATCTAAAGGGACGTGAGGCAAACCGACCAATCAAATTACAGTTCAAATACATTCTTTTCCAAAGATGGTTTCTGTCATTTTTTGTAGTTTGTATCACACTGATGTAAGATCAAGTGTTCATTTTTTAAATAAGTTTTGTTTTATTTATTTAATGTTAAGTGTGACGTCATGATCGACAGCTTCTCTGAGGAAACAACTGACTTTTTTTCTGGATTTTTGGGAGGAGATTGGAGCTTCAACTTTAATTTCTACATTTCCGTAACTGTTTATTTCACACTCATAATGAGTTGTTCTGCAGTGAACTGTACTAAACTGATTCTGGGACAGTGTGAGCGGGACCTTGACACTTGATATCGGCTCCACTTCTCTCTCACTACTGCACAGACTCGAGCTCCAAGATATCTGAACCAAATCTGAACATTGGCAGCTTCACTTGGTGAACTAAGATGACTTGGTGCGTCGTCCATAGATATTTTGTTTTACAGTCTGTGGTTTAGAGTAACATCTGGGACAGAGCCGTAGAAATGAATGAGAACTGAACTGAATCCTTCACTCTTAGAAAGGATGTGATAAAACTGACTCAAAATGTGTTCAATTCCTACACATCAGTGTGTGAGTTTAGGGACAAAACTTGTGTTAATTCTGACACATTCATTGACTCAATGATTTTAACAGAGTAAATGTGTCAGGAAGGTGTTTCCATCGTAGTTTATGCGCATGTCTTCAATTATCCGCCTCAGTTGAGTTCATATGTTTTTATGCACATTTTTGGAATTTATGCACATTTCCATACAATGCAATATCCCAAAATTCACAATATCCTTCAAATGTCACTACACACAGTTAACAGGTTTAATGTCGCCGTGCAGAAAGACGTAGAAGCAAATGAACTTGCACAATGACACTTCAGTTCGTCTGGATTCTCTTGCTCACTACGACAACTTTTTGCGGCATTTCCTTCGATGAGACAGCAGAGCACCGGACGTGACGAAACTCCTTCCACACGGCGGGCAGCGGTGCGGCTTCTCTCCGGTATGAACCCTCTCGTGTATTTTCAGGTTCCCCGACTGACTGAAGCTCTTGTCACAATGCGAGCACTTGTAGGGTTTCTCTCCCGTATGGACCTTTTGATGCTCTTTCAGATATTTGGCTCTAGAGAAGCGATTCCCGCACACCGAGCACACGTGAGCTTTCTCGCCGGTGTGTATTTTCTGGTGCTCTTTCAGGTAGCCCAGCTGCGAGAACATCTTTCCACAGAAGGAGCACAAGAAAAGCTTCTGGTGGATCTTCTGGTGTATCTTCAGGTGCTTCGCTGAAATGAAGCTTTTACCGCACCGGCCGCAGCCGAACGCTCTCTCTCCCGAGTGCGAGTGCCGGTGGTTTTTGAGGACGGTGGCCTGCGTGAAGCTCTTCCCGCACTCGTGACACGTGAAGGGCCGCTCTCCGGAGTGAATGCGCATGTGGTTCTTAAAGTGTCCTTTGCGTATGAAGCTCTTGGCGCACAGCAGGCAGGTGAAAGGCTTCTCTCCGGTGTGGATCCGGATGTGATTCTCCAGGCTCTCTTTGCGTGTGAAGCTCTTCCCGCAGTGAGGGCAGCTGAACGGCTTCTCCCCGGTGTGCGTTTGCAGGTGTCTCTTCAGATCTGCGTTTTTGAAGAAGCTGCTGCCGCACTGCAGACAGGTGAAATCACGCTCTCCGCTGTGAATTTTGATGTGGCTTTTGAGGTTCACTTTGAGTGTGAAGCTCTTCCCACACTGAGGGCAGATGAACGGTGGTTTTTTGGCTCCGGTGCTTTTCTGGGAGAAATCGCGTTCGGTCTGTGAGCGACTCGATGATTTTCCTCCCGTTCTGTGATCCTCCTCCACGACATTCGGTTCTTCACTCTCCACTTTCACTTCCGTCAGGTCTAAAATCAATTCAGACAAATAAGAAACAGAAGTGACCCACAGTTTCATGACAGAAAGCGGTCAAGAGGTCAAGCATCAGGGCTCCAGATGAACACAGGAACTGATCCTGGCACCAGTGAAAATTACAGTCTAGTGTTGTCACGATAGTGGAATTTATAACTTTGATACGATACCATGAAAAGTTTATTAGGCTGCTGGCCCTTTAAGAACTGACGCACGCACGGATCCAAAATACTGTTACACATGCGTTCTCCTGAACTCTTTATTGCCACGATGGGCATTGTGACATTATTTTTGTGTGTAATTGACCGTTCGCAAAGACCCGCCCCCTTTAGTTACTGTTGCTATGTCTGACAAGTCATGCGCTCTCGCGTCACACATCATGTTCTCACGCAGTGAAAAATACTGACAACACGTCGACAGTTTCATATTTAAAATATTGTCATTTTTTAAAGCAGTTTAATCAATAAATAGCGTCTAGTGTGTGTTTAATGTGTGGTGACAGATCGCTGTAGCTCCTCGTGAAGCGATCATCTCTTCATACTAGTTCATTTATAGCATCAAATAAACATGAATGAACATCAGAAGGAATGTTGTTTCAAGACGTGATTCAAGTTCACCAACGTTAATCTACTGCCTCCCCTGACCGCTTTGACGGACAAAATGGCGGATTCGGGGTTATGATTGGTCAGATCGCCTGTCAATCAAACTGCCGCCGAAGGGTCAATTGACCATAAAAAATCCACAGAAAAGATTTTGGTACTTGTGAGCTGTATGTCAGAGGAGGCTTTATTATGTGTGTGCGCTTCAGATCTGCGAGAGTAGAATTATGCGGCGAAATTCAGACCCGGTCACACCAACACTGTTTAACCGGAGCGAATGAGAGGAGGAGGGTCGCCGTCAGAGAGGAGAGCAAGAAAGCGCAGCGAGTATCGGTGTATCAATACTGCAGAAAGGAGTATTGGAATCGTTTCAGTATCAATACATATCAATATATCCATATTTTCATATTATTATTGCAGTACAACAATACAATCAGCTCATTCAGTCAACAAAAATATTTACTAGAGATGCTCTGATCGATCGTCCACAGATCGGTATCGGCCGATGATCACATTCTGTGACTCGATCGATTAAAAAGTCACGATCATTTCTTCTGGTGTATTCGTGTGTTCAGACATGAATCATGTCACGTCTCTGAGGATCTTCTCAACATCTTTGCACCATGATACGTCATTTCTGCTCTTATTTTAAATCATGATTAGAGACGCGCCGGTCGACCGGCCATAAATCGGAACCGGATGTTTTTAAGTTTTATTTTTGCGTTCTCTGTTCTAGACTCAAACTACATTGCAATCATTTCCCAAAACGTCATTTATGTGAAAATATTAGGAAGTCTGTAAACAGGATGTTAACACAGACCAGAGATGGGACACGCTAAAGACAGACGCAAAGAAGAGAAAATACCAGATCTCTGTTCACGAAGCTCAGAATAAAGGAAGAAAAATACAAATATTGAATTGTGTTTATATGAATGCGTCTCTGAAAGGAACTGACCGTCTTCAGAAATGTTTCGATGACATTTTCTTTTCCTCTTACCGCTGTATAAAGTAGTGTTTATAACTGATTTGTGTTCAGCGGTACTGAAGAAACCGCTTGTTCCATCAGCGCCACCTACTGTCAGAGAGTGAATCTGCAGCTTCATTCAGTCCGTCTGCGGTTTTTGTTTTCTGCAGGTGTTTAATGCAGCATAATTCCACACATCTAAAGTTTCAAATAAATTATACAAACTAATTTAAATCAAAAACAGCTGCTCACGCGACACGTGTGTAACATCTTTGTTTGGATCATGATTAAAATGGAGTGTTTGACTAATTTCAAATGGCTACGGATATTTAGTTTAGTTTCAGATTTAACCAGTTTGGCCTGTTATAGAGCAAATAAATTTGCTTACAGAAAAAAGCAATTGGTATTGGAATCGGCCAATTTGCTTGAGAAAAAAAAAATCAGAATCTGCCCTGAAAAACATGATCACTAATCATGATCATCTGCTTCAGTTTAACTAAAGATATTCTGTTTGTTTATGCATCACAACATGGAGCGAAGATGTTAAAGCAAAGAGATGCTAAAAAACACTCGTGTTGGTCTGAAACACTCGCTATAGAGAGTGAAACTAATGTGATTATTACTGATCGAAATGAAGATCATTGAACAGCTCCTGTGATTTTCACGCAACAGTCATGAATGAAGAGTCACGAATGATCACGACCTCTCTGTTCCTCAGTTTCTTCATCACTCGTGTCTTCACGCTCCTCTTTAATAAAGTCCATCTGTTCAATAGTGTCGCTGTTCGTTTTCTACACCTGGAAACTGTTGGAGTAGAAAGTCATTATTAGTATTTAGTGCTGAATTCATCATTCAATGGTCACGTCACTCATGAATATTAAAAAGGAGTGTGACGTGACGGGATATGAAGCATAAACTCACAGCGGCTTGTGTGAAATAACACTGAAGCTCCGACTGTGTTTCTCTGAAAACCTTTAGAAAGCGCCAGAATCACTGACGCCACTTTCTATTATAACTTACATATTCAGAATAATGTATTTCATACATATAACTGATTATATAAAACAATTCTCCTCATAGTATATATAATAATAATTCATGTATTACATCAACATCCTACAAAAATATCACTAGATAATAATAAAATATATATATATATATATATATATATATATATATTGACTATATCTGTTTTCGTTACACATATATGTCCTTGGAATTAATAATAATAATAATAATAATAATAAAAACAATATTTTAACTTTCATTGCAGATACAATGACTGAATTCATTTTAAATGATAAAATCGCCGGAAATCTTATTTCTAAACTCAGTATTGTTTGTCTGGTGTTTATGGAACTTTATTTAAGCTCAAAGATGTCAGACAGCTCGTTTCAGTGTGTGTCTTTATATTCATATACTGGCGCCATAATGAGATGTTTAATGTGAGAACAGATGATAATCAGATCAGGCTCGCGCTCACTGCTTCACCAGAGCTGCACAACTACTACCAGATCATCAGCAGAATGTGTAAACTACTGCAAACATAAACACATTTACCGTCACGCCAGCTTTCCTCTCGCTTTCTGAAGCATCTGGAGACTGAGAGACTGATCTGAATCTGCTGACATTCGTTTCAATGGCCGTTGCTCCGCTGGCGCGTGACACCCGGAAGTGCGCGATCTGCTCACAGGCGCGCGCTTGTCGCTTCCACTGCCAGGTTGATTTGAGCCAATCAGACGAATCCGTTTTGTTTGAGATGCACTATGCGATTTTTTGCTTCTTAAAAAGGTTTTATGTTTTACATTAAAAACAGTTAATCACATGGGATAACTCTATAGACATTTTAGTTTATAGAAAGTTCTGTTTTTATATATATTCTACGTGAGTGAAATATTGATAACTATACAACTGATGATAGAAGCAATGTAGGAAAAAAGCAAAAAAAGCAGCAAAATCAGTAAATATTCTTACATTATAAAATAACGGGTTTCTATCGTAATATAATTGGAAACTAATTCATTCCTGTGATCAAATCTGAATTTTCAGCATCATGACTCCAGTCTTCAGTGTCACATGATCCTTCAGAAATCATTCTGATTTGATGATTTGCTGATACTGAAAACCATGATACTATTCAAAAGTTTGAGGTAAGTGATTTTTTTAAATATTGTCTGTTCATTGATTCAAGCACTCTGGGGTAGAGCGCAATGTGAGCAGATGTCAAAACCGCAGCTAGATCCATCTGTCGGTCTGTTCTTCCATCACGTTTGGTGCGGGTCAAGGTGAGATGAGGCGAGGATCTACACCAGGACTGGCACTGACCCTCACAGCCCTGATCAAACACACACCTGGATCTTTCTAGTCATCCAGAAGATCTTGTGATTCGCTCGTCTGGGTTTGTTTGATTAGGGTTGGAGCTTCAGCTTTGCAGGAAAGTGGATTTTGAGGGCCAGAGTTGCCCACCACTGATTTAGATGCAAAACAGTATTTATTAAATGAAAACAAAACACAGAAGGACACCGGAAAACCAAAACAACACCAATGATACGTGACCGTTGTTAATCCTGACCTTTCTCACTGCAGGTAATGTGTTTTAGGTAACGACCCCATTATATCGCTCTTTGGGAACACATTTGCTCCTGAGGGCAAACCATGACCTGAGGCTTAAGCTGGGAGCAGGGATTTTTCCAGGGGCCTGTATTTATTATGTATGAATGATTTTAAATGTCTTCGAAGGCCGGCTATTTGGCTGAAACTCCTCCCGCATGGAGCGCAGTGATGCGGCTTCACTTCGCTGTGAATGTTCTCATGGAGTTTCAGGAGTGCCGCCTGACTAAAACCTTTTCCACACTGTGGACAGATGAACGGTTTCTCACTGGAGTGAGATTTCATATGAGTATTAAGGTATGATTTAAGTGTAAAACTCTTCCCACACTGCGGGCATGGAAAAGGCTTCTCTCCGATGTGAATCTTAGTGTGCTCCTGAAGGCTCGCTCTGTGTCTGAAACTCTTCCCACATCGATGGCATCTGTAAGGCTTCTCTCCGGTGTGAATTCTTATGTGTTCTTTAAGGGTTACTTTGTATCTAAACTTGTTTCCACAGTGACTGCATGTGAACGGCATCTCTCCAGTGTGAATCCTTGTGTGATCCTTCAGGCTCGCTTTACACGTGAAACTCTTTCCACGCTGAAGGCAGGTGCAGGACTTTTTAGCTCCTGTTCTTTTTCCTGATAAATTCTTTTTAGATTTCTTTCCAGTTTTCAGATGTTCTTCTTCCTGTTCACTCAGATCTTCACTTTCTTCTTCCATCAGGTCTAAATGAAACAAATTAAATGGTTAAAAGTCAAACTGAGGAGAATACAGTGAAACAGGATCAAGTTAATAAAAGTGACCCCTGATCTAATAGTTTTGTGTGATATTTTATATGCTGAATGTTCATGATCTCATTTGTAAAGGCAATAAAACTGGGAGAACTGATAGAGGCTGGGTTTCCTGAAGTATTAGAGAACAGGGATGTTGTAAAATGAGACGAGGTGAAAGTCATCAGTTTTGAAATGATAGACAGGGATGAATTCCCCATCATCCCCATGACCTCCACCCTCCTGAAGTGACAGTAGAAGTTTATTTGGGTTTATACCATTAACTCAAAACCAGTAGCGGCCTTTGCTGTATTTCACTGGAAACAGTCCTCTCAACAGAAGGAGTCTCCGCTTGAGCCTGAAAAAGAGCCCGTCCCCGTCATCACGCTGCGCACACACCAGGGTCAGAAAATAACTGAGGCTTGGGGCAAAAATGCCACCGAAATTAATAAAAATGCCCTCAAAAATGTATGAGTTCTTGTTTTTAATATTTACAGTATAAGCAATACCAAATTGTTTTCCCGAATATCAGCATTTTTGAAAATGTGATATTTATTTTATACAACATTTTAGATTCAGAATATTGTGAATATTTTATTTGCCAATGAAAATAGATCAGACAAAGCCTCAATAGCGCCACTACTCGTCTCCGAGGAACATGCTGGGTGCTTCTCAAAACTCAAATTGATGCTCCTCGTTTCCTCGCTCCTCCTTCCTGCAGTCTGTGACCCGGAAACCGATCAAAGTTAGCCATCTTGAAGAACATCTCACCTCTCTGAACGCACTGCGAGGAACAAGGAAGCTTCCAGAGGAGCTGTGAGCGAGGGTGCGCGGGTGGAAGTGTCTCGTCCAGAAACCTGATGCACGTATCAATTCTTTTCCCCTTCACATCTGTCACAATCATTTTAATTTATGCTTCACCTTTGCAGTTTAAATAAAACATATATCAGATATATTTCAACAGGGCATCTTGCTTCATTATTATTTATTAATTTCTTAAATATCCAAACTTCATCATCATAAGGGCAGATCCCTTGAGCGTGGCGAATGACGCTGTGAAGTGATGCTCGAGTGATCAAGAATATTCCAATATTCAAATAAACTTTCCTTCGATTCATCCGTCCTTGTTTTCTTTCCTAGGAGGTGGAGCTGAGACCAGAGGAAAAGAAGAAATGCTACTGGTGTTTCGTCACTTTAGTGACCCTTAATTTAAAGAAATACAATATTCAATAATCAGCTCAAGTCATTTAAACAGTTTAACTGACAGTATGGTGTCTATTACTATTATAAACTAACAAAGTAAAGTAAACTGTTCAGAAAAATATCCCTTTTACAGCACACGGCTCTGTTTTTGAAACTAGAATTTTATACATTTTATAATAATTTTAGAAGTTAAAATGAAATACTGTAAATCCATTAAACTAAAGACACAAATATATCGGTAACACTTTACAATAATGTCTCGTTTGTTCACATTAGATAATGTACAGTATTAAATAACATGAACAACACATTTCTTACAGTATTAGTTAATCTTTGTTAATAAAAATATGTTTAATAAATGGTAAAAATGTAAAGGTGCAGTTCATTATTAGTTCATGTTAACTAATGAAACCTTATTGTAAAGTGTTTCCACTACATCTGTACTTTAGTAATTATATCTATTGTGTATTTTCAATGTTTTATTTCTGTATTGTATTATATTAAATTTAGTTTTATTGTTTTGTATTGGTGACAGAAATTTACATATTACAGACAAGAATAAAGTCAAAAAACTTGAACATGAAACAACAATAAAAATCAATGAACCTTCATTTAATAATTCAAGACAGTATTGAAGGGAAAATAGTGACTGTACACAATATATAATTACAAATGTACAGATATGTTGTTTTTCCAATTGGTTTGATATTAATATTTTGCTAAACATTTGATTTTACTATTAGTTTGATACCATAATGTCAAATCGTTAAATTGTTTAATTGATTAATATGGATAATTATTGTATTTCTTTGCTTGTGCAAACCGCATTTGTTCATGTATATCTGAGTTGGTTTGGGCTGAAAACATGAAGCACAGAGAGTTTAATGGGTGTGAAACCGAATGTGAACCAATGTCTGACATTAAACTGACTTTACCGCCAAAGCTGTAATCACAATAATATTAATAATAACTGTAAATGACTTATAATGTTGCTCACAGAAAAGTAGTAAACTAGATTACGTACAATGATGTTCTACTGTCGTTCTACTTTGTACTTCGACAAATCCACGCGTGTAAAGTTGAGATTAAAGTCATGAAAACTGAAGCTTTACTCTATTGTCTGATGAAGAGTCAATAATGGACACCAACCTTCTTCCTCCTCCGTTTCTTCATCTGTCGATCTGCATGTTTCTGAGTCTCTCGTGTCTTTATCAAACTCCATCTTTCAGATGTTTTGATCTTCCTCATCCAGCAGCTTCTTCTCCAGTCTGATGATCAGGATCTGATTCTGTGTTTATGACGAGCGGCTGTGGGAGTGGCTTAACTGATCGACTAGCCAATGGAAACTCTTCTTGGACTGCCTTTCCCAAACATATCGACCCTATGCTTAAAGGGATAGAAAGATTAAAATTCTGTCATCATTTACTCATTCTCAAGTTGTTCCAAACCTGTATAAATGTATTTGTTCTGCTGAACACAAAGGAAGATATTTGGAAGAATGTTTGTAACTAAGCAGATCTCGCCCCCCATTGACTGCCATAGTATTTTTTGTCCCACTACTTCCTTTGTGTTCAGAAGAACAAAGCCAAAAATTGACATTGACATCATGTAACATTGTTATTATGTCAAATATATATATATATATATATATATATATATATATATAATGCTTTTAATGACATTTTAGATTTAATTGTTGGGCTTCACTTCCCTGTGTAGATAAATGAAGAAATGTAGTCTACAATGTATTCATGAAAAAAGATCACATATTTGTACCAGATGTGCGAATAAAGAAAATACTTTAAACCCCAAATACTCCTCTCCCTTAGGTAAACTTTTACCCTGTTGATGCGTTTATTAGAAGAAATTATTACCCATCATGTGTCAAAAATGATCCCTTGCAGGGGTGAGCGTTGCTTGTAATATTCTATGATCCTTCATATTTTTTGAAACATTTTGTAACATTTAACAAGTGAAACTTGTGACCTCAACTGCACTTGTGATTGAACCCTGTTTGTGAAATACAAGCATTGTTTGTGGGAAACTGTGGACTTGTTCATTAAAGTTTTTCATTGCTCCACAATGAAGAAAAATAAGGAAATATTGAAAAGACTGATAGATTAGAGTAAACAGGAACTTTCATTTAGAGGACACGATGACTATTGAGTTTCTTTCTTGTCTTGCTGAAAACACAGACTCACATCACCACCTGTCCACTAACAGTGTTTTGTGGGATGTCAGGCAAAATACAAGAAGACCTGATTAATGCTTTAGCTGAAGTGATGGGAGAAGAAATAAAAAGGGAGATGAATAAAGCAACCTTTGTCAGTGTTCTGGTGGACGAGACGACAGACACGAGTGACGCAGCGCCGCTCTCACTGTCCTGAGTCATGTGACGGACACCGGTGGAGAGCAGCGCTTTGTCAGAGTTGAAGATGTTACTAGTGGCAAATGAGCCGATGACACTGCTGCTCTTATTTTCTGTTTCTTGGAGGAATAGAGTTGGATAGAGTTGTGGCACAGTGTTTTATATCTATCTGTAGTGATTTGCTGGTGTAGGTTATAAAGGGATAATGAGGTGATGGGAAACAGCTGCACATAGCCGCTCTTCCTCTTCACCCTCAGATTTCAGACACTGACGGCTGTGTCCTGCTCAAGTTCTCCGACGACTTTGCCATCGTTGGCTTGATCAGTGACGACGACACGGAGGACTTCGTGGACTGGTGTCGGCCAAACCACCTCCTTATCAATGCAGGGAAGACCAAGGAGATGGTGGTGGATTTCCGCAGACACCGGTGAACATCCAGGGAATGGACAGTGAGAGAGTGGACTCTTATCAGTACCTGGGTGTCCAGCTGAACCATAAACTGGACTGGACTCTCAACACGGACGCATTGTACAGGAAGGGTCAGAGCAGGCTGTACCTCCTGAGGAGACTGAGGTGTTTTGGGGTGCAAGGGGCGCTCCTGAAGACTCTCTATGACTCTGGTGGCATCAGCCATCCTGTAGGTGTGGTCTGCTGGAGCAGCAGCATCACTGAGAGGGAGAGGAGGAAGTTGGACAAGGTCATCAGGAAGTCCAGCTCTGTCCTCTGGAGGTGGGTGACAGGAGGGTCCTGGCAAAACGGTCATCTATGCTGGACCATGAGTCTCACCCCCTGCAGGACACGGTCAGCTCAGATTCTGCAGGTCTTTTCTTCCTGCTGCAGTCAGACTGCACAATAAACAATAAGCACTGCTGACATGCAACTATTTTCACTTTTGCAATATTTTGTACAAGTAATGAGTCATTTCACTGTGCAATATTTAAAACGTGCAATATTTTTTTGTATCGTCTATATTAGTTTCTTTGTAGGTTTTCTGTTTTTATCTTAGTGTGTGTGTGATACTGCTATTTTACCACTGACCCCTGCTGTTGCTAAATGCAATTTCCCCACGGCGGGACAAATAAAGGCTCAACTTACTTATTTAATCTGGGAGATCAAACATGTCCAAAAACTCTTGAATATGGTCCTCAGTTGATCTAATGATACAAACTGCTGGATCCATGATATGGTGAAGTCTTCTGTATTTGCTGGTGTAGTTGTTGGAAGCACTGAGCAACAACAATGAAGATCCAAATGCAGTTTATTAGTATCAAGAATCGTTCTTGCTGAAAACAACACAGACTTACATTTCCAAATGTTCTGAGTTATTTTTATTGTAAGAAAAAAAAATAAACAGAAACATAATTCAACTGTAAGAGCTAATACAATTAGAGTTAAAAACAACTCAAGTAAAACACTTTGGTAGCACGTGCTTCAGCTCTATTTCACTGTTCACATTTCTGCTGCTCCAGCAGCGCCCTCTGCTGTCAGAGAGAGAATCTGCATCTTCTGTCTTCGGTCTCCTTCACTCGATCCTTCACGCGCTTCTCATCAGCGTCATTTATTTAATTAAATAATCGCCTTTTAAAGTTTAATAATCATATTAGGCTGTATCGCTGTTTTTTACATAACCAAATTGAAACCCTGTTAAAATGACACGACGTTACTTATACCATTTAAGATATTTAATAAGTTTAATTCGCACTCATCCTCCTAAATACAGTTCGCACACATCTATTTTAACTTAGTCATAAATGCGAGTGAAAATCTGTAGCAAACGAGCACAATATGATACACTAATGTTGAAAAGAAAATACTTTCAGTTTTACCTCAGAGCGCTGACAAATCTGATCACGAGCGTGTTTGTGAGCGCGACACTAAAGTAGTAAACTTCCTTAAAACTGCATCAAACACGCAAAAAAAAAAAAAACATTAAATATGCACACGGTGAAATCAAACACCTTTATTATGCATATCAGTGTAATCAATTGGTGAAACATGCGTTTTTTAAAAATCTTTAATCTCTGACAATTGACGAATGTGTCGCAGTCAAACATCTGCTGGAATCCAGGTAAACATCTGCGTGCACGCGCATATCCGGAGTTCTGGTCCAGAACACCTGATGATACTCCGAACAGACGAAGAATCTTCCAGAAAAGACGATCTTTTGAAGGCCACGGATGTTCAAACATGAAGAAAGGGTTCCTGAGAAAGAGTTATTGAACACGAATATGTTTCTGAAGGTTTTCTCCCATTTTCTCTTCCGGTTTAGACTGTTGATTTTGTGACTGAAATCGAAAGTATTTTTGAAGCAGATATTTACAGTAAACAGGAAGATGAAGCCTGACGAGAATGTGTTTTATTACTATTATTAGTTTGTCAAAGAAGAAAAATCTGCTTTTATTAAATTGAATGTTTATTTATTTATAATTCAGGTACTTTTACTCAATTATTTTAGAATCAGTTGAAAGTAATGAATTCAACATCATTGTGAACTTGAAGAAAAGATTAAATGTCAAACAATTCAACAATTAATAAAGATTGGGTAAATATGATTGTAAAATTATATTAAACTGTTATAGAGAATATAACAGATTAGGTGTAAATTTCTGTTCCCCAATAAATTCATATTTGGAGTCATGAATCAGTTAAACTCATTAAATCTGAAATGATTAAGTCCATTCAGTTCTTTGACATGACAATATATTTGTAAGTGACTTTATTTCACTCATTGTTGTTGCTGTTGTTGCTAACTCCTCATTCTTCATCATCTTCATGTTCTTCATCTCTGTAAATCTTGTCATTTCCAGGTCCTGCTGAACGATTGATTGTTTTCTCAAAGCAGTGCTGATCAGAGGAGCGAGGAAAGATGAGTCTCTCAGAGAAACACAGGTAAGACTGCGTCTGTTTCACACCATCATTTACACTCTACTGGAGTTTGTCAATTCCTGTCAATAACTGAACTTTAATCATTTCTGTGGAGGATTAGATAAAGACACGGATGTGTTTCAGACACAGTTGAACCTCCTTTACTAAAGTGTTTTTCTCTGTTCTTTGTGTCATTAGTGTGAGATCAGACTCACATGTGTCCAGCTCTGTGTCTCTGAAGAGTGACCGGTCAAAAGGAGGAAAACCACCAGAATTCAGTGAGAAAACACCATCATCTGATAAAAGGTTTTTCATGTTTCTAATTTTTTGGTCACTTGTTGAATGTTGAAAAGTTGTATCAGTGAATATCAATCATGAAACATTTTTATATCAAATATTTATCAGAGTATTCACAGCTAATGCTTTTTTTTCTCTTTCTGTAATATTTTGCCTGTAAAATCAGTATTTTATTGTATTTATATGATTACAGGCTTCAATATGAGACATTAGACTCAGACAATCAGACTCACAGGAACCAGAAGAATTTCAAAGACAATCTCCTGTGGATCTTCCAGGTAAAAAAACACATTATAACAGAAATTAAATTTAATTCCTTTCTAATTTCCCTTTTAACCACACACCGTTTTTATTTTTCTAAACAGCTGGTTAGCATGTTAGTCTTTAACTGGATATTTTTTACAGATATTATTATTGAACAGCCTAAATATTGTTGATCAAATGTAGATGTACAGTTTGGTTTAATTTGTGTTATTTTGTCTTTTTTCTTACTTTTGTTTGTAGGATCTTGAGAGCAAAATAATCATATTTCTGAAGAAAGAGCTGGAAAAGTTTAAGAAAATATTACAAAATGAGAACCCAGAAAACTTTGTGAAGGACTTTAATGAGAACAGATGCAGTATCAAAGCAGCAGCTCTTGATCTCACACTACATTACCTGAGAGAGATGAAGCAAGATGAAGCTGCTGATGCTCTAGAAGGTCAGAGACTCTTGACCATCTGACCGATTGACACTTATTAATGTAGACTGTCTATAAAACTATAAATGAAGTCTAAAACTATTTTTTGTTCCTGTTTAGTTGAGCTGATCTACAGTCATCAGTTAAAATGTGGCCTAAAGAAGAAGTATCAGTGTGTGTTTGAAGGAATGGCGAAGCATGGTGACTCCACACTTCTGAATAACATCTACACAGATCTCTATATCACTCAGGGTGGCAGTGAACAGGTCAATACTGAACATGAGGTCAGACAGATCGAAGTTGCTTCCAGGCGTCATGAATCTCAAGAGATTCAGGTTAAATGCACAAATTTGTTTGAAGCTCCTGAACAAGACGAGGAGATCCGAACTGTACTGACAAAAGGAGTCGCTGGCATCGGAAAATCAGTCTCTGTGCAAAAGTTTGTTCTGGACTGGGCTGAAGGAAAAGAAAATCAAGATATCAGTTTCATATTTCCTCTTCCATTCAGAGAGATGAACTTAAAGGAGAAAGAAACACTAAGTTTGATGGACCTTATATCTCATTTTTTCCCAGAGACAAAAGGACTGAACCTTACAAGAAGGAATCAGATCAAAGTCCTGTTCATCCTTGATGGATTGGACGAATGTCGTCTTCCTCTGAAGTTCCATCATAATGAGTCGTGGTGTGATGTATCGTCACCAGCCTCTCTGGATGTTCTCCTGACGAACCTCATGAAGGGAAATCTGCTTCCTTCTGCTCTCATCTGGATCACCACCAGACCAGCAGCTGCCAGTAAGATTCCTCCTGACTGTATCGACCGGCTGACGGAGATACGAGGATTCAGTGACGCACAAAAGGAAGAGTACTTCAAAAAAAGATTCACGGATCAGGATCAGGCCAACACAATCATTGATCATGTTAAAAAATCAAAGAGTCTCTTTATCATGTGCCACATCCCAGTCTTCTGCTGGATTTCAGCCACGGTTCTCCAGAACATTCTGGAGGAGAAAAGAAATAATGATGTGAAAAACAATCAGGCTGATGAGATCTCTAAAACACCACAGGAATCAAACACTGAAGACACTCCCAAGACTCTGACACAAATGTACACACACTTTCTCCGCTTTCAGATCCAGCAGAGCCGCCGAAAGTATGATGGAGAATACGCAGCAGATGTTTCCTGGGATAAAGACGCCATCCTTTCACTGGGGAAACTGGCATTTCATCAGCTGGAGAGAAACAACGTGATCTTCTATGACACAGACCTGGAAGCCTGTGGTATTGACGTCTATAAGGCATCAGTGTACTCAGGCATGTGTACCCAGATCTTTAAGGAGGAAACAGGGATCACTCTTGGTACCATGTACTGCTTTGTTCACTTGAGCGTTCAAGAGTTTATTGCAGCCATTTATGCACATCTGTTTCTAGACATCAACAAGAAAAGTGTGTTTGTTCATGAGCCTACAGAACAGGAAAACAGAAATAAAAAGTCGATCAAGACTCGTTATGCACATCTGTTTCGAGACATCAACAAGAAAACTGAAACCATGACTGGTTTTCTCAAGACTGCAGTGGACGAGGCGCTCGAGAGTGACAATGGACACCTGGACCTTTTCCTTCGCTTCCTCCTCGGTCTGTCAGTCCAGTCCAATCGACGACTCTTATGGGGTCTGTTGACACAGCGAGACGACAATGACCAGAGCAACAAGGAAATTGTTCAGTACATCAAGCAGAAATTAGAAGGTAATCTGTCTGCAGAGAGATCCATCAATCTGTTCTACTGTCTGAATGAACTGAACGACCAAACTCTGGTGAAGGAGATTCAGACCCACCTTAGCAAAGGAAGTCTCTCATCTGGTGACCTTTCACCTGCCCAGTGGTCAGCTTTGGTCTTTGTGTTGTTGACATCAGAGGAAGAGCTGGAGGAGTTTGAGCTTCAGAAATTCAGGAAATCAGACGAGTGTCTCATTAGATTATCGGCAGTCATCAAAACCTCCAGAAGAGCTCTGTGAGTCATTTAATGTTTTTCCATATTTTGCTTTCATCTGAAAAATGCATTTATCTTCATTATTCTATAGTGATTTCCCATCATGAACATGAACCTTTAGGGGTAAAACGAAGTTTGAAATACTTGAGCAGTGATTATACTGTAATCTAACATCTGACGCCACCCACACTGCTGAGAGCGACGGTTAAATGAAATGTTGCATGCTTTCCTCTCAGTAACAAAATAAACACAAAAAAATTAGAAACTAGCAAGGATTTTTTAATAAAGCATAAGAAAAGCATCTGATCATGGCATCGTGGATATGTTTGATTGCACAAGCTCTGTAATTCGGCTCTCCAGTAAAGTCACGTCGTGTTTACATTATAACTCTTTATAAAACAGATTGCTTTAAATCAAGTAGATTTAGCATATTAAACACAAAAAACTGTCAGTCTCTCAGTTCATCAGTAGTACAACTTCGTTTTCCACTATAAAGCAGGTCTCCAGTGTTCATGTTTTCTCTCGCGGACATCTGATTTCTACTGACTCGAGAGGAGAAACTGGAAAAGATTTTATGAGTGAAAAGGCGGAGCTTCAGCGCACACCTACCTTACATAATGACCGCACACCAATGGTAGTACGAAAGTGTTTACCAGCTAAAGCGAACTTTTCCAGAAAGTTCTGTAAAGAATTAGATCAAATGAAATTATTAATTTATAGGGCATTTTAAAAGAGTCACTTATTTTACGTCCAGCGTTCATTTGCACGGGCCGTAACTATAAAGCTCTGTAGTGGATATGAATATTCAACTATCTTGAAAACACTATTTATTAGCAAAGTAACACTGATCGGCAGTTTAAGACATTAAATTTGTAAAAAAACAAAAAAACAAATTGTAATTTGGTACAAATGTTATATATATTGTCCTAAAATAAAATAAAATTCTGAAAGGTTATGATATAAAACAATGAGGTTTTTAACTGGCTAAAGTACATGTATATTTTCACATATACAGTATATGCTCTGTATCTCCCAATAATTTAATATTTTAAATGCTTAGTTTTAGTTCTGTATTAATGTGTTAAATATGTAAACTGCAACGCATAGATGATTGATTTACAAATAAATGTTTATCAAAAGTATGTTGTATCATTTTTGATGTACACTTTTTAAGATGGTTTTCTACAAATAATTTATTTTTTATCAAGCTAAAATTAAAATATTTATTTCTAATTTAGTAATTATTAAGAAAATAAATATAAATTTAATTTCAGAAATTTCTATGGATGTGTTTTTACTATCATTAAAGTAATGATATTTCACACATTGGCCACCCTGCTCCATAAGATATCGGCATCGGCCATTGGTTGACCGCTATGAATAATCAAGAAAACCTAAATTGCTTTAATCCAGTAATTGTTAATCTTCAGATATTAATCACTAATAAAATTTCCTAGGTTCTTAGATTTAAGTAATCTTAGCTTTACTTAAATTATTGAAGATTTTATAGCAACAAGATGTATATATGTCAATGAAGGCCTTTTTCAGACATCACAACACCTAAAATCTACATAAACCCGCCCCGAGAACACACAACAAAGGTGGCGAGGCCATGAGTTGTTGTAGTAGAGTGTTGTTGTCATGCCATCATTTTACACTGGACTGCTTCACAAACGAGGGTCAAGTCAACGCTGAATTTGCTCAAAATGCTTGACACATGCTAGTCGATGAGTTGAATCAACTCCACAGCAACTACATAAATTTATCCACTAACCGTTCAGAAATGTTCAGTTGCATTCTAAAAGTTGTAACTTCTTCCTGAGTGTCAAGCGTCTCCTCACTATATTTTTGCAAGGCCCTTAATATGCAGAACTCTCCCACTTGAAGAAGATAGCCCACTACTCGAAGAATTCAATTGGACTTCACTCATTGACCACACTTTTGCTCTCTTTTCCTCTTTTTTATTTTGGAAGTGTGATGCAGTGATCAGACAATCAATAAGGTGATCAGTTAGGTGAAAAAACCAGCTGCTACTTCAATTTTTGTAGTCGGCTTATTCTGCTGAGTTTTTTACTCCAATGTAAATGATAGTTTGCAGTTCAGTGCTCACTTCAAAATCCTGCTTTCTACTGCTGAGCTTACCCTGATAATTAGCAGATCAGATTCACCTGGTGCAAACTGATTGGTGCATTCTGACTGGGAGGGGCGTGGCCAGCAGTTTGCCACCACACTGAGTCTCTCCATCAGTGTCCGTCTCCGGTTTGAACTATGTAAGGCTGAACACCATTATTATATAACACAATCCTCATTTTGACTGTGTGAGATTCTCCAGCTTGGTTGTTGTTGAGTATCTGAAGCTTGAGCTGTTAAATCTCCGCCCTCTTCTGGAAAGGGGGCCGGGAGCAGCAGCTCATCTGCATTCAAAGGGAAATAAAAAAAGGGCGTATTTTTGCTCATACCCAAATAGTGGGAAATTTGATAAGCTATAATAAATGATCTGTGGGGTTGAAACTTCACAGACACATTCTAGGGACACCAGAGACTTGTATTACATCTTGTTAAAGGGACATTATAGGTCCCCTTTAAGTGTCCCCAGCAAGCCAAAGGCAACAGTGGCAAGAATCCAAACTTCATGAGGTGACAGAAATTGGGAAGAAATTATTAGAGAAACCAGGCTCAGCTATAAAAAGCTTGAAATCTTAACACAAATATCTATTTTCATTCTTCATATTTTTCACATGCTTCATTTTACCCAGGAAATTTTAACTGGGAATACTTTTTGAAGAGTATTCATATTTTAGCTCAGCCTCTTTACTCTATATATGCTATTTATGTAAAAATAAAAAAGGGGAAATATATTTAATATTTGTATGTAGAAAATGTTATGCATGTGTTTAATATAATTCTGTGATGTGATTTATTTCTCTTGTAGGTTAAATGATTGTAACTTAACAGACAAAAGCTGTTCAGCTCTGGCTGCAGTTCTTGGATCAGATACCAATCTGAAAGAGCTGAACATGAGCAATAATAATCTGCAGGATTCAGGAGTGAAACTGCTCTCCACTGGACTGAAGAATTTAAACTGTAAATTGGAGATACTGAGGTAAGATGTGCCACAAGAGTCACATGATGAGAGTGAGTTACGATGACTGACAGGATGTTGTCAGAGGCAAAAGCGCAAGAGACCTTTTGTTAAATGTTGCATTTCTTTGTTTAACATAAGTGAGTTTTTCTTTGTTTTATTGTTGTTGTTTTTCAATAAAAAATAATACACACTAAGCATTCGTTTTAAAATCCAAAGACCTTTTATTTATTTGTTACAACGTGGGTATACCATATCATTTGTCTTTTTCATTTTTGTAATAACTCCAATGTTTAAAAAGCAAATTTGTCATTGTACCGTTTTATTGTTGATTTGTTTTCATTAATAATAATGAGCCACAAACTAAGCATTTGTTTTAAATTGAAGCGAAAATATGAATACCTTTCATTTATTTGTAACAACGCGGGTATACCTTGTCATCAGTCCTATTTGTTTTGTTGATAAAAGTTTGATGTTCAATATAAGTGAATTTTTCATTGCACTATTTAATCATTTTTCTGTTTCTTCATTAAGTATAATATTAAATCAACATTAAGCATTCGTTTTGTTCCAAGAAAAGGAAAGATCTAACGTTAGATATCAAAATGGATGGTGGTCTATCAGAGACGAAACTGTGCGATAATTCATCAGTATAGGCAGAAATTATCTTTCATTCTTTCTCCTTCTGTTTGTCTCCATATTCAGTTGTCAGTTTCTGCAACTAACTTTCAATACATTTGTACAAAGAACAAAATAAAATTCACTTTAAGGATTTATATTGTTCAGGTTGAACTGATGAATCAGCTGAATGTTGTCATTCCTGTTCTAGACTCTCTAACTGCAGTGTAACAGAAGAAGGTTATAAAGCTCTGGCTTCAGCTCTGAGATCAAACCCTTCACACCTGATAGAGCTGGATCTCACAGGAAATGATCCTGGAGAATCAGGAGTGAAGGAGCTCAGTGATTTACTACAGGATCCAAACTGTCAACTGAAGACACTGAGGTGAGACGGGATGAAATAATTACACAGTTTAATTGTGGTACAAGCTACAGGTCAAATAGTCATTATGGGTCAGTATATGTGCTGTTGTGGAGTGTGGTATACCTTGATAATTAACACGCACAATTTTGTTTTTATGCACATTTCTCATTAAAAAGTCTTGATAATCTTTCAGGCAAATTGTTTTCTGGACACAATGTTTTCCATCAAGTCCAGATTCACTGTATCTCTACAGCAGGTCTATGGCTACGTCAGTCCAAATCCCATTATATGTGTATCAGATTGGAATCTGATCTAAAATTATTGACATCCACATTGTATCGCAACTGTTCAGATCTGATTTCTGTTTCCATGACGCTCTTTCATTTTCCAGAATACCTACATTGGATTCTGTGGCAATGATTTTGTGTTGGTAGGTACATGCCAAACCACAACAACCGCAGAATGGAGGGGTTTGTAATACAGATGTTGTCTTATTTTATGTGTAGCTGCCACGCGCTGGACTACTGCGTCTTCTGAGGCAACGGCAGAAACGTAGGCGCAGGAATGTGTGGCTTTATTCCGCGCTGTCATCTCTGCCGGTCTCTCAACATGTCTCCGTTATATTGTTATTCTGCTCGTTCAGCACCAAGGTTCCTCTTGGAATTGCTCTGTTTATTCTAATTGGATTTATAAAAATCGTATTTCATGTGATTTTTGGCCATTCAGACTTGCTAAATCGGATCAGATTTCAGTCGGATATGCACAAAAATCGGATTTGGACTGACAGTCTGAACGAGGCTCATGAGTCTCCAGCTTAAAAGGCAGAAAGATCTTGAGGCCTTAATTTCACGTGTATTCATGCTGGGAGAACAATGGTTTTCTTCCAGAGCTCTTCAAATAATTAAACAAAAATAAAATGCAAATTAGATGCATTTTCATCAAGTTGGTCAAGCGGATGGCGGTGGTATTGGTAACAAATATTAAATAACTATTAAATAACTGACTGAGCGTTCACAAAGACAGAAACAAAACAATAATTGAGAGCCGTCTGAACTCGTCTCGACTTTATTAAGCGTCACACATGAGAGGATAATCTCAGTCTCAGACGTCACACTCACGGACCGTTGGCTGAGTGTCTGTGCATATGACACGCTTAACTGGAAACACCTCAGGATTTTCAAAGTCATCATCTGGTTGGTTGAATTCTACAGGATGTCCGGGAGACGAGTGTGTCGCATTCTTAAAAGTCCATGTGAAGCCAATTCTGAGAATTGTTTTTAAACACATTATAAATGTCACAAATGTATTGTTGAAACACATTACAAAGGCGATGAGCTATGTAGTCCTGAATTGTGGAGTTAAACCATCAAACAATTTTTCACAAATTCTGTGTTCAGGATTTTTTGGGGCGGGGCTAAAAGCATATGTAATAGCTAGAGTGTATTAGCATCAGTGGCTCGACCGCTCAATCACAAGTTACCGTCATTATCGTTAGTTACTACAGCCTACATTTTGCTAGCTAGCTATGCCTTTGTCACACAAATGCATGTTTCCTGGTTACTATAGTATACAAAACAGCTCAGCCTCCTTATTTAAATGAAGTAAAAACCATAATATGAAGAAGAGGTGGATTCATTTTGTGAAGAGCTATTAGATGCGTGCCGGTCTGTTATTGTAGGGACAACGTCTTCACATTTTCACGGCCCTAAACGGACTGTGATTGGTTGCCTTGCATGTCGCTCTAGTTAATATCACTGTAACTCTTAAATCAGAGCACAATAGAAAAATTTAAATAATCAAAATGGAAACTGAATATGGTACAATATGATCCTGTCCTGCATCAGGACACCTTTAAACTGTCCAGACAGATCCTTGAAAGCTGCTGATTAGTTTTGACTGTGTAAAAGTATTTATGATGTTCTACAATATGAACTTCACGAAAGACATGCTGTAGTTCTGCCTGAAGTTAAAGTGCAACATGACGCGCATTATTGTTGTTATTTATTTGGTGTTGGATTATCGTACGCCTATGTGTCAATGAACGACTGTTTTGACTGTCATTGTGTGTGCATGAACGAGTGTGAAATACCTGCTAATTATGTTGCTTATGTTTGGCACTTTTTGCATTTAAATTGGCTTGTTCTTACTGTTGAAATTAAATATGCATTTCTTTTTCTGAGGGTATTGATTAATTTCTTGTTTGCTGTTTTGATTTAGTCTGGACATTTAAGTCATATTTGGTAATTCTCTTTAATGTATTTGCCCTGATTTGATCCATTTTCCTAGGAAATGTTTATATTTTTATATTATTTCGTCATCATTATTTTGTTTGAGTTAAAAATTGTCCATTTCAACATTGATTGACATGGCAATACAATTCTATCATATTAGTTTGACATTTAAATTTTTGGGCGTTTTTTTTTTGTTGGAGTGGGCAGGTTTTGATGAGCTTTTGGGCTGGAAATCATCCACCCATCTGGCAACACTGTACGCAAAACTAATGAGAGGACATCACCAAAAATCCAGCGACACTCCAGTACAAAAGTGCACATGACCTTGCCTATCTATGACAAGCCCTGAGAGGAAAAGGCTTTGCACACACTCATATACAACGAGCGCCAGTACACCCAGAATTAAAGGGTTAGTTCAACCAAAAATGAAAATTCTGTCATTAATTACTCAACTTCATGTTGTTCCTCACCTGTAAGACCTTCGTTCATCTTCAGAACACAAATGAAGATATTTTTGATAATATCTTATGCCTCAGTGTGTCTCTATTGACAGCAAGATAATGAACACTTTCAAACACCCAAAGGCACTAAAGCATATTTAAAACAGGTCATGTGACTACACTGGTTCAACCTTAATGTTATGAAGCCACAAGAATACTTTTTTTGCGCCAAAAAAACAAAATAACAACTTTATTCATCAATATTTAGTGATGGGCGATTTCAAAACACTGATTCATGAAGCTTCAAAGCTTTACGAAACTTTTTTTTTTTCGAATCAGTGGTTCAGATCGTGTGTCAAACTGCCAAAGTCACGTGAACCAATGAAATTTTGAAACGTTTAAAAACACTAATGACGTAACGAAGCCTCGTTTACTGGAATCACGTGACTGGACACGTGACCTCACTGAGCCATCGGATTTCATCAAAAATATCTTAATTTGTGTTCTGAAGATGAACAAATGTCTTATGGGTGTAGAACGACAAGATGGTGAATAATTAATGACAGAAATTTCATTTTCCGGTGAACTAACCCTTTAATTCATCATAACAGAATCAAACAGTCTGTAAGAACACCATCAGTGGAAACAGCCGATTAGTCACATGGGTTTAATGTTCGCTATGTCACAATTTATTCGGCAAATGCGTTTCCATCTCCCATTATTCCCATTAACTCTTCTTCTCACAAGCCAAAAACCAAGAAAAAAAACTTTTTTGTGATTTTTTTTTTTTTTTTTCGAAATTTGGTGTTTCCATCGCTTCTTTCTGATGCTGTACTTCAAAATGTGCATAAAAACAGGGTGATGGAAACAAAGCTAATGTGTGTCTTTCTCCATGTTTCCTGCACCTGGAGATCCTGTTTATCTGTCAGCAAAAATCTGGATGAAGATGAACATGTTAGTTGATCATCAGAGATCTGAGTCATTGTCTTTTCTCTTTCTGTCTTCAGTCTGAATAGATGCAGAATTACAGAGGAACAGTGTGTCATCCTGACTTCAGCTCTGAAATCAAACCCGTCACTCCTGAGAGATCTGAACCTGAGCGGGAATGAACTAGGAAACACAGGAGTGAAGCACTTATGTGACGTACTGAAGGATTCACACTGTAAACTGGAGAGATTGAGGTCAGTAACATTCTTCACATACAAGAATCAAAATGCTGAAAATCTATGGAAACCATATTGTGCCATAATTAAAATTTTCAGCTGAGCATGATGATTTCTGAAGGATCATGTGACTGAAGACTAGAGTAATGATGCGGAAAATTCAGCTTTGATCACAGGAATAAATTACACTTTGAAATTTAAACCAGTTTATTTAAATTGTAATAATTCACAGTTTTACTGTTTACTGTACAAAACAAACTTAATGTTTAGCATCTTTTGACCAGTACTGTACATGCAGTGAAGATAATCAATGTAAGCGTTGCCTGAACCAAATTTATGTGGCTATTAATATGTTTAAATGAAAACGAAAAGAGGCAGAGGTGTTTTATAACATGTTGTCTGCAGTTAAACATGGAGATAACCGGATTAGCCCGAGCGAGAACAGTGACGTTATCAAGATTGCTGCTGTTGCATTTTGCAGATAATGCAGAATTACCAAACTTTGAGTACTAGATGTTGAGAAACGCCCATCTCACCTGTGCACTGCTCATTTTTATCAGCTGTAAACTCCTTGTAAACTTATTTTTTTTTGAGTTTTCACTCAAACTGATCTTTGTATTTGCTCATCACTTTGTTTGTTTGCGAGTCAAATTTTCCTTTGCAAAGCAGATCGTGTTTGTTTGCAAAATGCTGGTGTTACGATATTTGTCATCTGTTTTCTGTGTGGAGTTTTTTTTTTTTCCTACATGTCTGTGCAGGGGATTGGTTGCAGTAAAGCGTCATTGGCTCCGCCCGAAATGATTGCTGCTGCGCAGTCTTCAAAAAGGCGGCGCTCTCGGAAGATGGCGAGCTCATTCTGGCGTTGGCCTTGTGGCGTGAGGAGCTCCGGATTCCTTCTCCCGCCGACAGACTTCTAACAACTTGTCTTTTGTGAATTGTTTGTGAAGTGATTTGAGGAAGCTAATACGTGTTGTAGGAGCGTAGGGGTGTCCTGCCATTTGTTTTTGACCTTATGTGCGATTTGTTTATCTTAGGGAGTTAGGGAAGTTTATTGTATTTTTATTTTTCTTTGTTAGGTTATTTATTTAATTTCATTTTGTAAATTGTTTTGTTTATTATTTTTTTGGCCTTGGGACACCCTGAAGCCATGGCTCCTTCATTTAATTATTTATAATGATTAAAATAAATCATTTCTGGACCTTATTTATGCCTGTGTTGATCTGTCGGCTGGAGTTGGTTTTCCCGTCTACCATCAAACTCACGCCAAACCCTATTTATTTTAGAATAGGACGTAACAGCTGGATTTGTTTGTTTAATAATGGCACAATATTGTTTCCATAATCACTTAAACAGTTTAAACTAAAACACTTTATTCTCAATATCTCACAATGAGTCTTTTCACCTTAGTAGTTTGTGATCTGGTGAAATAAAGATGAAGATTCTCTTCCTCTGTCCCTTTTATTTGCTTATAGAGATGACGTGACTTTAGTGAATAGAGTTTTCTTCTGTTTTATTTGCTACTTTCTCTCTGATAATGCAGGTTAAACTCCTGTGATCTGACAGATGAAGATTGTTCTGCTCTGACTTCAGCTCTGAAATCAAACCCGTCACTCCTGAGAGATCTGAACCTGAGCGGGAATGAACTAGGAGACTCTGGAGTGAAAAACCTCAGTGATCTACTGATGAACCCACAATTCAAGCTGGAGAAACTACAGTTAGTATCATTATACTGTACAGCAGTTACAGTGAGATTGAAGTTGATTTATTTTAAGACAGCAGGGCTTATGTTTCATTCTTTATAGCAGTGAACTTTCTGGGTTTCCCTATTGGTCACATTTTTATGTGTTTTTTTATTTCTATCTAATTAGTCATTGTTGAATTTCCATCATTTGATATGATGAACTGATTGATTACATGCAGAAATCTGCCTTTTCAACAGAGAATAAAGAATAATCAGATAAAGAGTTAAAATGAAAGAGAAGAAACAGTGTCTTCCAGCACACAGAACTAGTGTAACTGCGTTTCAAAACAGACTATTGGAAACTAAATGAAGCTCTTCAATAAGATGATCATCATAGATGTGAACTATTGTTATTTCTGTCTTCAGTCTGGATAGATGCAGAATTACAGAGAAACAGTGTGTCATCCTGACTTCAGCTCTGAAATCAAACCCGTCACTCCTGAGAGATCTGAACCTGAGCGGGAATGAACTAGGAGACTCTGGAGTGAAAAACCTCAGTGATCTACTGATGAACCCACAATTCAAGCTGGAGAAACTACAGTTAGTATCATTTTACTGTATTTACTGTTCAGTTTATTTTAAGTCAACAGGACACAAGTCACATCATTTGTAGCGCTGCATCTCCATCTGAAGAGATTCAGAAATGGTATTAGTTCACGGGTTTGTATGTGAATCAGTAAAAAGATCACTAAACTTTGAAGCGTTTTAAACTTTGTGGCTATAAAATAGTTTCATATGCTGGAATCTGACAAATCTTTGCTGTGAAACAAGACAGAAGTGAGAACAGACTAAAAAACAGTGACAAATTGTGACGAATGTCTGGTTGTAATGAAGCTCACGACGATGGAGAATACAATAACACTGTCTTTAATCACAAATCTAACATGTAGGAGAGATAAAACACAAGCACTTCAACATAAACGACACGCAACAATGAACAGACAGAACTAAGAGTTTAAATACACAGAGAGTAATCAAGGTGAAACAGAACAGCTGAGGAACTGATGAACAACCAAGAACACTAACTAGGGAACACACACAGACAGCAACACCATGATAATAAAACACAACAAAACTGATACACAAATAGATTATTCTGAAATGTTACATTTATACTGGACTAATGTGCTTTTCACTAAATCTGCTTTTATTGAGCAAAATGTGTTTTTAGAGATTGTAAATTACACTCTAAAATGATTTAATAATCCATTCATGAATAAGATTTTCTGACATTAATAATGTGAAAATAGTCCATTTAAATGTTGATTTTTCTGTTGTTTCTATATTGATCCTATATATTAATCTACAGTGATAAATTCACTGATTTTTGGGAGTGAGGACGGATCCAGACTTGCATTGTAACTAGTATCCTCAAATGCTCCTGTCTTGGTTTGTTCGTTTATTTCATTAAGTTTCCATGTTTTTGCTGCTTTATTAGTGACTGTATGACATTTATTCATGATTCATTTAACATGAACTGAACATGATTTGAGTCATTTTCTCTTTCTGTCTTCAGTCTGAATAGATGCAGAATTACAGAGAAACAGTGTGTCATCCTGACTTCAGCTCTGAAATCAAACCCGTCACTCCTGAGAGATCTGAACCTGAGCGGGAATAAACTAGGAGACTCTGGAGTGAAAAACCTCAGTGATCTACTGATGAACCCACAATTCAAGCTGGAGAAACTACAGTTAGTATCATTTTACTGTACAGCAGTTACAGTGAGATTGAAGTTGATTTATTTTAAGACAGCAGGGCTTATGTTTCATTCTTTATAGCAGTGAACTTTCTGGGTTTCCCTATTGGTCACATTTATTTTTTAATCTAGTTAGTCATTGTTGAATTTCCATCATTTGATATGATGAACTGATTGATTACATGCAGAAATCTGCCTTTTCAACAGAGAATAAAGAATAATCAAATAAAGAGTTAAAATGAAAGAGAAGAAACAGTGTCTTCCAGCACACAGAACTAGTGTAACTGCGTTTCAAAACAGACTATTGGAAACTAAATGAAGCTCTTCAATAAGATGATCATCATAGATGTGAACTATTGTTATTTCTGTCTTCAGTCTGAATTACTGCAGAATTACAGAGAAACAGTGTGTCATCCTGACTTCAGCTCTGAAATCAAACCCGTCACTCCTGAGAGATCTGAACCTGAGCTGGAATGAACTAGGAAACACAGGAGTGAAGCTCTTATGTGACGTACTGAAGGATTCACACTGTAAACTGGAGAGATTGAGGTCAGTAACATTCTTCACATTCAAGAATCAAAATGATTAAAATCACTTTAACAGTTTAAACCAAAACACTTTATACTCAATATCTCACAAGAAGTTTGAAGTTGAAGTTTGGACTTTAATTAGGCCATTCCCAAACTTTAATTTTTTCATTTTTGTAAGGATCACCCGTCAGTCCAATGGTGGAATCTGACGGTCAGGTTGAAGGTATAATGCGTGTATGTCTTTTCAGCGCCCGCGTGAAGTTCACATAAATTTTAGGATTTAGTTTAGGTTTTCCTTTAGCTGTTCGCTTAATCTGACTCCAATTGTAAACGATCTCTAATTGGTAAAGTTTCTGATGTAACATTAATAGCTGATCGTGTGATTAAATATGAATTAATTTAGATCTTTGATTCTTTAATTTCTCTTAATTTCACTTATCCTTTCATCAGGGCGTCGCACGGCTCAAAAAGTCATAACGGCCGAAAATATGCTTTTACGTCACAACCTCATCAGTTTAGATCTTAGTCAGAGGATGTAGAGTTTACTAATAACACAAATTGTGGAATCGCCGCCTGCTTATTCACACAAAAGCGCCGTTTGTTTAGCCACGATACTACAACATGCTAACTCATGATAGAAATCCAAAATCTCAACACATGTTCCACCTGCTCCATTTATTGGGGTTTCAGTGTGATCATATCCTGATCCAGAATTGCGGAAGTGTCCAAAACCTCTTGATCTACCGGTGATAATGATTTCAGAAGAATTCAAAATAAATCAAGATGTAACAATTTATTCATCAGGTCAAAATGTATCAATGCCAATTACATAATCACACAATTATAAACCAGTTCAGACATAATAAATACGTCACATCAATTACTCAAAAGATTTCTCTAAGAGTATTTAAAGTTATGCAGACACACAGAGATGGAGGTGAGAGACACTCATCAGCTCTATTCAGGGTCTCTGGCTACAGAATGTCCCTCTTGCTGCTGTGTCTTTTCCCCTAAATACTCAGACCAGAACAAAAGGAGTGTAAATATTTATTGTCCCGACACCTGGTTTCGTGGGAGAGGAGAAGTTTTCAATCTTTTTCATAATTCTAGTGACTGCTGTGAAACTGAGACTATTTTACCAATCGCACTGAGACATTTAAAATCATGCTGAACATGAAATTGGAAAAATACTAGATTCACAAGATACATCCTACGTAGTACAGATGCATCTCAGAGAACTTCAGTGACTTGAATCAGGGGGAGGAAGGGAGTGGGGGGGGTTGCATAGATGAGTGAGGACAGTTTGGGCAAGCCGTTGTCCTGCTCCTTTGAGATCTTCTCTCCAGATGAGTTTTATTGCTTTATTGTAGGATGATTGATCTCAGCTTTTGTCTTAGCAGGAAAATCAAATCTGACATTTTTTTCAACCATTTTCAGGATTCTTGTTGTGAATCATTCAGATCACAGTCTTTCACAGCTGTACAGTTTTAGATCATGGAGACCTTGAAAGTGATGTTGATGTGTAACATATTAAAGTTCTCTGTGTCTTTTGTTTTCCTCCATATTCAGTTTTCAGTTTCTGCAACTAACTTTCAATACATTTGTACAAAGAACAAAATAAAATTCACTTTAAGGATTTATATTGTTCAGGTTGAACTGATGAATCAGCTGAATGTTGTCATTCCTGTTCTAGACTCTCTAACTGCAGTGTAACAGAAGAAGGTTATAAAGCTCTGGCTTCAGCTCTGAGATCAAACCCTTCACACCTGATAGAGCTGGATCTCACAGGAAATGATCCTGGACAATCAGGAGTGAAGGAGCTCAGTGATTTACTACAGGATCCAAACTGTCAACTGAAGACACTGAGGTGAGACGGGACGAAATAATCAACTGAATTATTTATATGCAGGCTAAATATTCATAACAAATATATCATTTTAGTTCTACAATAAGCTGGACAATTTGTTGCATCAAAATGATCAAGATCAGATCAGATGCTGCAGGTTCTGACATGATGATGATGATGATGATGATGATGATCGTCAACAGTTTAGTTGTGGTTCAAGCTACAGGTTAAATAGACATTTGACATATTTGTGTATTTAAATATTCAAAGAAACGTGTTTCATCTAAATAACTAACTAGAGCTTGTCTTTAGAACAATAATTCAGTTTTTTATCTTATCATTTTTGACATGCAACAGACATTTAGTTGAGAACTGAATCGACTCTTCTGCAGGTTTTTGAGTGCTGCTGCAGATGAAGCCTGTCAGTATGTGGAGAGAATTGTGGGTAAAAACCCGTTTCTCCAGAGAGAGCTGAATCTGAGTGGACATGAACTAGGAGACACACGAGTGAATCAGATCGCTGCTCTACTGCAGGATAAACACTGTCGACTCAACACACTGACGTGAGTATTGTTCATTTATTTAAATATTACAGTACTTTTAATTGTAATGTTACTGTAACTGATAATATTTCCTCATGTATTTGAGTCAGAGCAGTTTTTTCTCAGCGTCACACAGAGCCTCAACAATGTAAAGTGATACAATTAAACAGGAAATTAAAAACACACAATTAAAACGTGACATCAAGCTTTAAATATTTGACTAAGACAGTTTGATCATGGGTCAATAATTATTTCAGTGACTGTAGAGGGAGAACAATGGTTTTCTTCCAGAGCTTAAACTCTTCAAATAAGTGACAGATTGAAAAAACAGCTGCACTATAAACATAGAGATGTGTTTCCTAACTTTCACAGGTTAATTCTGTGTGAATTAAATATACTTACTTAGATACTTAGATGCCCGCTAGTCAGCCGGGGTACAGCGACGGACACACGCTTCCTTCCATTTCTTTTGATGTTGAGCGACTTGAGTCCAGTGGCCGCTAGGTGGATTTAGAGCCTTCATCGAATCGCTCCAACGTGTTGCGGGACGTCCTGGTGTTCTTTTGACGTCCCTTGGGTACCAGAAAGTCGCGCGGTAAGACCATCGATCATCAGTTCTTCTAACGACGTGGCCTGCCCATCGGTGTTTCACTGTTCTAATATGTTCTGCCACGTCTCGTATGCCTGATTTTTGCAGAAGATCGGCACTTCTCAGCCCTCGTTCGTGTTGTTCGCGGCGGTTTGTCCCTAGAAGCGATCTTTCCAGTGCTCTCTGCGTCGTGGTGATAAGCTTGGTTGAGGTTTTGTTGTCAGCCCAAGTTTCAGCTCCGTAGCAGAGTGCAGGAAGAACGGTGGAATCGAAGAGTTGCGCTCTGATCTTCTTGTCACTGACGAGTTGCGCGGCTTCCTTGATGTTCTTCATGGCAGCCCATGCAGCTCGCTTTCTCCGACTGATTTCTATTTTGAGGTCGTTGTCCATCGTGATCACTTGTCCGAGGTAGACGTATTGATCGACGTCTGGTAGTATGGTTCCTTGTGCTGCGATTGGTGTCCGGTCTGCCCACTGATTTCTCATGACTTCCGTCTTGCTTCGGTTCATTGTCAGTCCGATCGATCTGCCGACAGCGTCCAGTTCGTCCACCATCTGTTGGAGTTCTTGTGAGGTATTGCTGATCAGGGCGATGTCGTCGGCAAAGCGGAGATTGTTGATTTTCTTGCCGTCGATGGAGATTCCTTTGTCGTTCCAGTCCAGTTCCAGCATGGCGTTGTTCAATGCCGATGTGAACAGCTTCGGAGAGATGGTGTCTCCTTGACGTACTCCCTTGCAGATTGGAACAATGAGATCCTTGTGGAACAGTCGAATCTTGGTGGACGTGTCCAAATTGCATTGTTCCAACAGGTTGATGTACTTGTTGTCCACTCCGGCACGAGCGAGCGAGTTCCATACTGCGTTCAGCTCCACACTGTCGAACGCCTTGGTGTAGTCGACGAAGCAGAAGAGGAGTGGGGTCTTGTACTCCCTCGTCTTCTCGATGATTTGTGTGACGGTGTGGATGTGGTCCATGCAGCAAAATCCTTTTCGGAAGCCCGCTTGTTCCACTGGTTGAAACTCGTCCATCAACTTCTCCAGTCTGTTCAGGATGATCTTGGTGAACAGTTTGTACGGTTGGGAGAGCAGAGCGATGGGGCGATAGTTCTTGATGTCATCTTTGTCGCCTTTCTTGAACAGTAGAACTGTCTTCGAAGTCTTCCACTGGTCCGGGATTCTTCCTTCTTTCAAGTACCTGTTGAATCGGGCTGTCAGTTTCTGGAGGATGGTGGCTGATCCGGTCTTAAGTAGATCACCAGAGATGTTATCTGGTCCAGAGGCTGTTTTCCTTTTCAGTTGGCTGACTGCCTTTTGGACTTCTGATGGTATGATGTCCGGGACGACTTCTTGGGTTGGTGTTGGTATTCGTGCAACAGGCGTGGAAGATCGGTATAGTTCCGTGTAGTAGTCCACGACGATGCTCTCAATTTTTTTGCGTGTTGTCTGCTGCTTCCCTTGTGCGTCCTTCATGACTGTCATGACCGGTCTAGTTTCAGTCAAGTCCATGCGGCATCTCTTCAGGCTGGCTCTGGCTTCAGCCGTGGTCTTCAGCTTGTTGTCGCGGAATTTCTTCAGAGCTTCCTTGACTGCAAAGCGGCAGGCCTTGTTGATAATTGCCTTGTCCAGGGTTGTTGAGTTCGGATCGGTGTGGACTTTGCTTCGTCTATTTAGAAGATCCCTGGTGGCTTCGTCCAGACGACGTGCTTTTCCTGACGTGGTCTTCGATGTGGCTTCGGCGGCGCAGTGGAGAATTCCGCCGCATAGATGTTCGTAGTCCTCCGTCAAGTCCGGATGTTCCTGCCAGTCGAATGCAGCGGCCACTTCTTCTAAACGGGCGGTGTTGTATTCCGGGAATCTGATGAATGCTGGTCGATGAGTGTCTTGTCTTTTCTGCTTCTGGCGCAGTCGAAACTTTGGCTCTGATCAGTCTGTGGTCGCTTCCGGTCTGGAATGGCTCCACCACTCCAACGTCCAGCAGGCTCCAGCGTCGATTGGTCAGGATGTGGTCTAGTTCCATGTGGGAGATTCCATTTGGACTGGTCCATGTCCAGCGTGATTTTGGCTTCTTCTGGAACATGCTGTTGCCATGGAACAGGTTGCAGGCGTTCAGGAGGTCCGTCAGTCGGTCACCGTTGTCGTTGGTGTCTCCTGTGGCGTGCGGCCCGATTCTAGCTGATGTGGCGTGAGGTTGTTTTCCGATGGTGGCGTTGAAGTCTCCGCAGATGATCTTGTAGTAGGCTCTCTCTCGTTTGATGGTGTTCTCCAGTTCTGCATAGAAGTCGTCCTTGTCCTCGTCTGACGCTGCTGATGTTGGTGCATAGGCGTTGATGATGGACATAGTGGTCGACTTGTTGACTTTGATGCGTAGAACTGCGAGACGTGGGCTGATGACATCCTCTGAATCGACTTTAGGCTCGAGACTTCGGTGAACGATGAAACCGACGCCTCCGATGTTCTTCTTGTCGACTTTTGCACCAAGGATGATGAGATCTCCGTCGTCCGTCTTCCTGGTAGTTGTGGCTTTGACTTTCGTTTCTTGAAGGGCCAGCACGTCAAAGCAGATTCTCTTGCTGGCCTCCATGAGCGTTGCAAGATCAGCCTCTGAGTTGACGGTCCTGCAGTTGTATGAGCAGATCCGTAGGCAGTTGTTTTGTCTCTTCGGCCGGTCCATGTTCTGTGCACTCCAAGTCCTGCGACAATTTTCTTCTCCAGGTCCCTTCAGGTTGTAGGTTGCTCCAGTGCACGTAGAGCTCATGCTTCCGTCTGTGCCGCTCCGGACCCTCATTTTTGTGCGTGTCGTAGCTGATGGTTGCGTCTTCCTGGGTAGCTAGCCCTTTAGGTCGACGACCTGGACTGGAATTCGCCGTGGTCGCGTTGCCGTGTCCACGTTGCCGCCCCCTTGCCACGTCGAGGCTTCCAGTAGGTTTTTAAGGGGGAATTAAATATAAGTGTGTAAATATTGATTGCTCTTTTTGAACATGACTGTGAATGTGATCATGAGTCCTGCACGGGTTTGATCACTTCTACAGAAGGTGGCGCTGTTTTTAAATCATAAAGGTAATTTAATCATATTACTATTAATAAGTGCAGTTACTAAAACATGTTTATTCATTGGAAATTTGACTGTAAAGCACTGAGCTTGAATTGAGATGCAGATAATATTAGGTTAATAACAGTAACGTGCAAAAACATTTTTATAGGGAAAAGTGTAAATATTCTACTCTTATTAAATATACCATACTGAACTGACAGACAACTTTAGTGATTATTAAGAGCTCTTGCTTTCTAATTCAGTCACAATTTGAAGAAGTTTGTTTTTCATGAGACTTTTCCTACTTTTCCATCTATTATGGAGTCAGTAAGTGCTCCTCTGCCGCCATCTAGTGCTAATTTCATGTCTTTCTTTTTTAAAGTTTTGTTTGCCTAGAAGTGTTAGTTTTCCTTCAACTTTTAGTTTTAGTAATCATCAATAAAATTGGATAATATTTTTTAAGTGCTATGGACCTTTTTCACCTTTCCAGGTTTCTTAGAAGCGGAAGTCGTCATAGTTGGGTTCACTTTTATAGCAGTGAATGAGAGACTTCATTAAATATATTTTTGTGTTTCCATTTGCACAAATAGCAAAAAAAACCTTTCAAAAAGAGGAAAAAAATTGAGAGTAATCGATAACGTCAGAAGAGACAAAGATCATTTTCACCGTCACTCCCACAGCTGCTGTATTAGAAACACCTTCACAGGAGCTTTAACTACTTTTATGATTTGATGTAAAGGTAATAAAATACAATGTACAGAGTTATAAATGCACATACATTTCAAAAAATATTAAAATATGAAAAAACTTTGTAGGATTTATGAGATTGATGACCGTTAAAACAGTCTGTGAAAAGAGTCTATTTTTTCTATATTGATCCTATATATTAATCTACAGTGATAAATTCACTGATTTTTGGGAGTGAGGACGGATCCAGACTTGGATTGTAACTAGTATCCTCAAATGCTCCTGTCTTGGTTTGTTCGTTTATTTCATTAAGTTTCCATGTTTTTGCTGCTTTATTAGTGACTGTATGACATTTATTCATGATTCATTTAACATGAACTGAACATGATTTGAGTCATTTTCTCTTTCTGTCTTCAGTCTGTATGGATGCAGAATTACAGAGAAACAGTGTGTCATCCTGACTTCAGCTCTGAAATCAAACCCGTCACTCCTGAGAGATCTGGACCTGAGTGAGAATGAACTAGGAGACTCAGGAGTGAAAAACCTCAGTGATCTACTGATGAACCCACAATTCAAGCTGGAGAAACTACAGTTAGTATCATTTTACTGTACAGCAGTTACAGTGAGATTGAAGTTGATTTATTTTAAGACAGCAGGGCTTATGTTTCATTCTTTATAGCAGTGAACTTTCTGGGTTTCCCTATTGGTCACATTTTTGTTTGTTAATCTAGTTAGTAGGGCTGCCACTAACAACTATTTTTATATCGATTAATCTATCAACTAATTTCCCACCAACAACTAACATTTTTTCTTAAGAACATTTAAACGTTCATCTTTGTCATTCAGGACTCTCAGTAAGAGCTGCAGTCCTTCTTCTGCAGGAATTCAGTCTCATGGCTTTTCCTACAACTGAGAGAAAAATAAATTCAGCTAAATTATATCGGCCTAAATGTGAACATTCAGAGTGGAAAAAACATTCCTAATGTTATTTTAACTTCGTAATCTCTTGATATTGTATATGAATAGTATTTATTAACTATGTTCATATTATATATAAATGAGTATTTTAAATGTTGTTCATTATGTCATTTATGTCGTTATGTTCGTTTACTGTCACGCAATGAAATGTCCTTAAAACAGCAGAAGTGAATGAGTTAATGACAGTAGGAAACATCAAGCTGCACATGAACAAACGCAGACACAGATCAATGTGACGTCACAGTGCTTCTCAATCCAGTCCTCGCGACACAACTTCTCTTACTTCAGGAAGGATTTGGGCTCGTTCTCGCCCTTCTAGCTTTACTACTAGATATATGAATGTAGATGAGGAATAAACCCTGATCAGCTGTTGATGTTGTAACGGAGAAGCTGATCGGTTGGTTCTTCAGGCGTTCTGAAAAGTTGAGATGTTTTCATCTCGCCGCGGCAGAGGGGCACCTGGGAAAAGCGAGATGTGTGAACGCGCCTTTAGCAGCTTAAAGGACAGCGGATTTTAAACGTTCTGCCTTCAAAGGGACTTCATTTAATGGACAGAAACACTTCCGGTGGCTGTGGCTCCATCATCCAGAACATCCTAACGGTATATTCCTCTTCAGATGTTCATGGAGCTCGTGCTGCTGTGGTGTGCCAATGAAACCAGGGAACAAACACCTTTGGGATTTTCCTTAGTTGTCAGTTATAATCATCAACATTTGAAATATATCAGTCTGTGTGTAATGAATGAATATAATATACAAGTTTCACTTTTTGAATGGAATTAGTGAAATAAATCAACTTTTTGATGATATTCTAAATATATGAGCAGCACCTGTAAAATTATCAGTCCATTAAAAATATTGATGTCGACTAATTATCAGCGTCAACAATCGATTATATCGACCAATCGTGACAGGCCGACTAGTTAGTCGTTGAATTTCCATCATTTGATATGATGAACTGATTGATTACATGCAGAAATCTGCCTTTTCAACAGAGAATAAAGAATAATCAAATAAAGAGTTCAAATGAAAGAGAAGAAACAGTGTCTTCCAGCACACAGAACTAGTGTAACTGCGTTTCAAAACAGACTATTGGAAACTAAATGAAGCTCTTCAATAAGATGATCATCATAGATGTGAACTATTGTTATTTCTGTCTTCAGTCTGTATGGATGCAGTATTACAGAGAAACAGTGTGTCATCCTGACTTCAGCTCTGAAATCAAACCCGTCACTCCTGAGAGATCTGGACCTGAGCTGGAATGAACTAGGAAACACAGGAGTGAAGCTCTTATGTGACGTACTGAAGGATTCACACTGTAAACTGGAGAGATTGAGGTCAGTAACATTCTTCACATACAAGAATCAAAATGCTTCAAATCACTTTAACAGTTTAAACTAAAACACTTTATACTCAATATCTCACAATGAGTCTGAGTTCACATTATATTTGATTTGTTTGTAAGATAATCTCTCTTCCTCTGTTTGTCTTTCTAGTCTATATGACTGTGGCATTACAGATGTTTCTTCTTTAACTCAGTCTTTGACGAACTCAGAAGCTCTGCAGTTTTTAAAAGCACTTGATCTGAGATTCAATATGATAGGACACTCAAAGCAGCGGCTCAGAGACGTGCTACGAGACTCAAACTGTGTCCTGAGGTGAGGAAACATCACTGTGATATTAAAGAGATCTTCATTTTCCTCTGATATGTGAACAAACCTTTCAGATGTTCGTGAAAGAAAATCATCATTAATCTTTATTGCAACAAACAAAATGTGAAGTTCTTGAAATGTTTAAAGAGCACAAAAGCACACTGTCACAGCTTTATACAACAACACCTGCTTTATTAACTGTGTCAGTAGTGAATCATTTCAGTTTGAAAATAGACTTGGTGAGATTGTAGGAAAACGCTGCACTCCTGCTAAAATCAGTGGCGTTCAGCTTCAGCTCACAGCCGTCCAGCCTCACATGAGAAATGTCTCTGTCTCTAGTGTGTTTTTACTTTGACGAGCAACACGTCACACTACTTTACACTCACTTTACTTTCAGTGATTTACTCAGAGCCCTACAAACATGTTTCAACTAGAGGACGAACGGCTTTAACTAAAGCTTTTTGTTTGAATTCAGAATATCATTTGTATTTGCTCCCTGTGGTTTATTCCATACGCCGTACACTCATTAGTTTCTTCTTTACAGCGACTCAATAGGAGTCACACCAACACAAACAAACAAACAGATCAACGTGATTCATGGTTTCATGGATTATATTTCAAACACAAATATCTCTGCAGGATCATGTAAAGTCAGTCATTAATCTGATTACAGGAATTTAATGGAACTTCTTTTTACTCAAAAAACATGAATTGAAATATAGGAACTAATTGTCACTTTGTTCCACTGAACACTGATTGTTTTCTCTTCTGTTCCTCCTTACAGTGTGGATGAAGATGAAGATGAAGATGAAAAAAGTTACAGACAGCAGCTTTAAAGGAGGAACAGGAGGAAGAAGCTCAGATGAGTCTGTCAGCAGAAATCTTCAGGCTCTTCAGTTTCAGGCCTACAAATATAATAATGTTTGGATTGAACTCATCCATAATGATTCAAATGTTTCTAATCATAAACGTGATTGTCAAGTATAGCAGAAAAATCTATCAAGAGATATAAACTTATCTGTCTAAATTTAATGCACAGAATATATTTGTTTGTGTTTGTTCTTCTGTTTTATTTCATATGAAGTTCTCTATGTGTCTGTCTGTTTCTAATGCACAGATATACAGTATATTGTCTTTGTTCTGTGGATGGAGTCTCTTCTAGCCAGAACAACTGAACATTTTTACCAGTTCACAGCATTTGTGTGTCTTTCAAAGTTCAGAACGATTGTTTTAGTGTGAAAAGTTCTCTTGTCTGTTGTATTATTGAAGCTCCATGAGCAGATGAGAGAGATTCTCCTTCTTAAATAAAGGTGAAGTTGTAGATGTTAAAAACAGAGATGTGTTTTTTAAAAGTTGAACTTCTTTTACTTTGAGCGTCACACAGAATGGCGTCGATCATGTGTAAGATGCTGCAAAAGACACGAGAGCAGCGGTTAAATACGTCCGTCTAGAACATTTACATAGAAAAACAACAGCATATCATTTAAAAATCAAATAGAGTTTAAAAACGCTGAAAATAACTGATGCCAACAAATATCAATTATGCAAAAATATGGTTAATATTACAAAACAAATACAGACATGTGTGAAAGGAAATATAGTTTCAAAGATTAAATTCAAAATTGCAATATTGATCAAAAATTGTGCTAGTATTTTTTTGTTCATAATTGCACAGCCAGTGTGAGTCACGTGTGCCGCAAAAGTCCTGAAAAGTGAAGTCAAATGGTTTAGATCGCCCTCAGGTGGCTGGAGGCAGTATAGGTCATAAACCCCGCCCTCTCCTGTGATCTAAAGAGACGTGAGGCAAACCGACCAATCAAATTACAGTTCAAATACATGTTTTCCAAAGATGGTTCTGTCATTTTCTGTAGTTTTTATCACACTGATGTAAGATCAAGTGTTCATTTTTTAAATAAGTTTGGGTTTAGTTATTTGATGCTATAAAAACAGAAGTGTGACGTCATGATCGACAGCTTCTCTGAGTCTCTGAGGAAACAACTGACTTTTTTCTGGATTTTTGAGAGGAGATTGGAGCTTCAACTTTAATTTCTACATTTCCGTAACTGTTTATTTCACACTCATAATGAGTTGTTCTGCAGTGAACTGTACTAAACTGATTCTGGGGGAGTGTGAGCGGGACCTTGACACTTGATATCGGCTCCACTTCTCTCTCACTACTGCACAGACTCGAGCTCCAAGATCTCTGAACCATATCTGAACATTGGCAGCTTCACTTGGTGCACTAAGATGTGTGACTTGGTGCGTCGTCCATGGATATTTTGTTTTACAGTCTATGGTTTAGAGTAACATCTGGGACAGAGCCGTAGAAATGAATGAGAACTGAACTGAATCCTTCACTCTTAGAAAGGATGTGATAAAACTGACTCAAAATGTGTTCAATTCTTACACATCAGTGTGTGAGTTTAGGGACAAAACTTGTGTTAATTCTGACACATTCACTGAGTCCATGATTTTAACAGAGTAAATGTGTCAGGAAGGTGTTTCCATCGTAGTTTATGCGCATGTCTTCAATTATCCGCCTCAGTTGAGTTCATATGTTTTTATGCACATTTCCATACAATGCAATATCCCAAAATTGGCATATAAATAGGTGGATGGAAACAAATGTCACTAAACACAGTGAACATGTTTAATGTCGCCGTGCAGAAAGACGTAGAAGCAAATGAACTTGCACAATGACACTTCAGTTCGTCTGGATTCTCTTGCTCACTACGACAACTTTTTGCGGCATTTCCTTCGATGAGACAGCAGAGCACCGGACGTGACGAAACTCCTTCCACACGGCGGGCAGCGGTGCGGCTTCTCTCCGGTATGAACCCTCTCGTGTATTTTCAGGTTCCCCGACTGACTGAAGCTCTTGTCACAATGCGAGCACTTGTAGGGTTTCTTTCCCGTATGGACCTTTTGATGCTCTTTCAGATATTTGGCTCTAGAGAAGCGATTCCCGCACACCGAGCACACGTGAGCTTTCTCGCCGGTGTGTATTTTCTGGTGCTCCTTCAGGTAGCCCAGCTGCGAGAACATCTTTCCACAGAAGGAGCACAAGAAAAGCTTCTGGTGAATCTTCTGGTGGATCTTCAGGTGCTTCGCTGAAATGAAGCTTTTACCGCACCGGCCGCAGCCGAACGCTCTCTCTCCCGAGTGCGAGTGCTGGTGGTTTTTGAGGACGGTGGCCTGCGTGAAGCTCTTCCCGCACTCGTGACACGTGAAGGGCCGCTCTCCGGAGTGAATGCGCATGTGGTTCTTAAAGTGTCCTTTGCGTATGAAGCTCTTGGCGCACAGCAGGCAGGTGAAAGGCTTCTCTCCGGTGTGGATCCGGATGTGATTCTCCAGGCTCTCTTTGCGTGTGAAGCTCTTCCCGCAGTGAGGGCAGCTGAACGGCTTCTCCCCGGTGTGCGTTTGCAGGTGTCTCTTCAGATCTGCGTTTTTGAAGAAGCTGCTGCCGCACTGCAGACAGGTGAAATCACGCTCTCCGCTGTGAATTTTGATGTGGCTTTTGAGGTTCACTTTGAGCGTGAAGCTCTTCCCACACTGAGGGCAGATGAACGGTGGTTTTTTGGCTCCGGTTCTTTTCTGGGAGAAATCGCGTTCGGTCTGTGAGCGACTCGATGATTTTCCTCCCGTTCTGTGATCCTCCTCCACGACATTCGGTTCTTCACTCTCCACTTTCACTTCCGTCAGGTCTAAAATCAATTCAGACAAATAAGAAACAGAAGTGACCCACAGTTTCATGACAGAAAGAGGTCAAGAGGTCAAGCATCAGGGCTCCAGATGAACACAGGAACTGATCCTGGCACCAGTGAAAATTACAGTCTAGTGTTGTCACGATAGTGGCATTTATAACTTTGATACAATACGATGAAAAGTATCGATATTCAAATTACTAACAATAACACAAATAAATACAATAGAAAAAAGATACAAATAAAATAGACTGCTTTGTTTTTTTCATTAACATTAACAACATCGAGAGCAGCATGTTTATTAGGCTGCTGGCCCTTTAAAGATAATTTGACAACCTAAGGAGTGTACCGGTAACAAATACTCAGAACGGATAAAATTAAAAATGATATTTGCATAAGTAGAAATAATGATAAAGATAATAGATATGTGAATTTAATAATATTACCTTAATCAATTTGGTTCCTCCTTAGGAATGGAATTGCATCTGTTTTTTCTCTTCCTACGGGGATGACACGCGCTTGATTCTGTCACATCGTCAAATCTTGGGAGAGGGAGATTATATCGGATCTCGAGATCTCAAACACAGGTCGGGATGTAGAAGGGGTTGTAATACTTCTTATAGGTGGAGCCTGATCGTTGCGATCTGATTGCGTGAGATCGATAACATCGACGGGGTCATCAGACTGTGTGAGAGCTATAAATCCAGGCTGTGTGACAAGTCCAACCAATTCTGGAAAAAAATAAGATTGGGCTTTTATTAATGTAATTATTAAAATAATATGAATGTTATCATCATGTGATTTCTATTCTAACCTTCGTCATCAGCAGTCGTAGCGGTTACTGCAAAATAAGACAAGAAAAAATTTGAACAATAAATGAATAAATAAATATATAAATTGTACAAAGATTGATGGACAATATGTACTCACACAAATCAATGAAGTGAAAAGCAACGGCCTCAACGTTTCCTATAAAAAATTATATCCTATTAAACAGAGATAAACTAACAATGAGCTACGATTATTAGTAAATAAAAAAATAATAATAATAATAACAATTCAAAAAGCAATGAAACGGATGTTAATTGTTAAAATGAAAACAGAAAATGAAACGGATGTTAACATTTTGAAACTGGCTGAAACATGCAATTACACCTAAAACAATAAAATGAAGGATCAGCGCAAACACATTTTGAAGCCCTCTGCTGGCTGAAACATGCAATTACACACCTAAAACAATAAAATGAAGTATCAGCGCAAACACATTTTGAAGCCCTCTGCTGGCTGAAACATGCAATTACACACCTAAAACAATAAAATGAAGTATCAGCGCAAACACATTTTGAAGCCCTCTGCTGGCTGAAACATGCAATTACACACCTAAAACAATAAAATGAAGTATCAGCGCAAACACATTTTGAAGCCCTCTGCTGGCTGAAACATGCAATTACACACCTAAAACAATAAAATGAAGTATCAGCGCAAACACATTTTGAAGCCCTCTGCTGGCTGAAACATGCAATTACACACCTAAAACAATAAAATGAAGTATCAGCGCAAACACATTTTGAAGCCCTCTGCTGGCTGAAACATGCAATTACACACCTAAAACAATAAAATGAAGTATCAGCGCAAACACATTTTAGAGCCCTCTGCTGGCTGAAACATGCAATTACACCTAAAACAATAAAATGAAGTATCAGCGCAAACACATTTTGAAGCCCTCTGCTGGCTGAAACATGCAATTACACCTAAAACAATAAAAGAAGTGTCAGCGCAAACACATTTTGAAGCCCTCTGCTGGCTGAAACATGCAATTACACACCTAAAACTATAAAATGAAGTATCAGCGCAAACACATTTTAGAGCCCTCTGCTGGCTGAAACATGCAATTACACCTAAAACAATAAAATGAAGTATCAGCGCAAACACATTTTGAAGCCCTCTGCTGGCTGAAACATGCAATTACACCCCTAAAACAATAAAATGAAGTATCAGCGCAAACACATTTTGAAGCCCTCTGCTGGCTGAAACATGCAATTACACACCTAAAACAATAAAATGAAGTTTCTGTGCAAACTTTCACATTTTATTTCAAGAATAGTACAGTTGGTAAAATACTAAGTATAAAATATTTAAATAACTGAAGTGAATTTACAGAAATTAAGTACAATAACATTATGAAATTTACACATCAAGTAATCAGAGCAGAAAATATCTACCAAAGATCATAAAAGCCTGATTAAGAATGCATAATTTTGGTTACCAAGACCGCATCATCTCTTTAAAAATATATCACACAGACACAAACAATGTAGATTTAACACTGTTTTCAACATAATATAAAACAATGAATATCATTCATTTACAAATCCGGTGTCTCTTAAAAATTAGGTTTTATGATTAATCATTAGTCAAATAAATAAGAATATTCAATTTCAAGAAAATAAATAAAAGTATAACCCCAAGCGCACGGGACGAATGTTTTCATTCATTTAAGAAAACACCGTTCTCCACAAAATATAGAAAACAGCCAACGCTGAGTCTAAAAAGCTAAATTAATCACAATAAAACACTTAAATTCGTCTGTAATTCCTTGAAATGATACAAATTAATTACATTGAAAATGACTGTAGTTTAAACAGCAGCAGATACGCCGCATTACAAGACATCATTATTTATCATATAATGAAATTTATTTACCATTATATTTTGCCATCTTTTCAATGTTAGCTGAAAAACTGCAGAAGCGTTGAAAGTTTTTCCGTCCAGGTCAAGAGAGTTGGTGAATGGAGGAAGTTTTGTTCGCGCCCCGATTTTAAAACGGTATTCGCGGGTGTGACAAAGGGCTGGTGCTTGTATTTTATTGTAACCCGGTGCGACCAACCACTTTTTTTTTATGTATCATCGTTTTTTCAAAGTTTTGTATACATATTATATATATAATGAAGATGTAAGAATATAATTACATTTTTCAAATATTGGAAATTTGTAAATAGTTTTATCTCAGAACAGCTGGTATATATTTTAATACGGTTAGCCATCTTCATCCCCTAGATGGCGATAGTACAACATGCATTGTTTTTTCTAGGTGTGAGCGTCACCGTGTCTCGGCGCCCGTCTGTCTTCTTTCCATGTGAGATTTTCAGCCATCTGTTTAATTATTCCCCAATAAACATTCCAGCAAGCATGTTTTCAGTGAAATCTATGCATATCACCAGCGTGGTAGTCTATTTGATATATAAATTTAAACATTTTAGGATATTTTACCCCACCACTATTATATCCGTGATTACTCATATAGAAACACAGTTTGAATAACCTGTAGTTTAATATTTTTTAATTAGAATGTCTAGGTTAAATCACTACGCATATTTTGTCAATGAACGATATGAAATGTGTTTTGTCAATATGTATTGACAACTTTCATTGAGTGGGTTCAGTAAAAATTTTAGTACATAATTAAAATAAAAACTGAAAGAATAAAATGTATGGTAAGATCTCAGCCATGTGAAACTTAGCTTTGATCACTCAAAAATGAACCTTAAGAGGTGTTTGATTCCCGAGAGTAACAGCCCAGCCACTTTCCCACAGACACTGTTTCACACTTTCAAGTCAAGACAGGTCTGGAGACGTATGCAATAGGAAGAGGGATATTAGTGTTGACCCACCATTTGTTGTTGTACATTTTACACCTTTTAGAATGATTTGACCACCAGCTGTGCTGGAAGGAAGGAAGGAAGATTTTAGCTTTGATCACTCAAAAATGAACCTTAAGAGGTGTTGTGGCAAATTTGACTTGCTCTGAATTGTTTGATATCCTCAGACAGAGACTGAACCGCCGCAGCAAAGCTGGAAAGAAGCTCATTTCAGTTTAGCTACTGGACTTCATGGAACTCAAAATCAGGTAAGAACTCTTAAATCTTATCTTATTTTCATCTTATTTCACATAATTTCATATGATTTGTTTGATTCCATTTTATCTACTTTATTTACCATCAGTGTTTCTGAAGCTGGAATCTCTTAAAGAAAAAGTTCTCTTAAATCTTCAAATATACTTTCTATATAATTATATTCATTTATATAGTGATTTTCACAATACAGATTGTTTCACAATAGGTTCACAGTGATAACTGGTTAATGGACAGAGATTGTTTTGGCTTTACAACAGCTCTAAGAAAATATTATTATCGAGCTTTACTCATTTCCATTGTTTAATCCTATTACACATAAACACTTATAGGAATTGTTTATTTCTTTGTTTTAATTTTATATGCTTTATGTACCATCAGTATTTCTTATTTATTAAACATAGGCATTGTTTTAATTTTATCTTATTACATATAAAACATTATATGCGATGTTTTAATTCTGTTTTTATTTCACATTCTTATTTATTAAACTTATTTGCAATGTTTAATTCTGTTTTATCTACTTTATGTTTCATCAGTATTTATTATTTATTAAACTCATTTTGCTTTGTTTCATTCACAGACATTGTGAATGTTGCTGAAAACACACCCCTGACAGAAATTCTTCTGTTCAGAAATTCAACGACCTGATGGCGGGAAAACACCAATCATCAATTTACACCCCCAATAAACCCCTCCCCACACCCTCACCCTTCCTGTTTACAAAAACACATAAAACACAGACTGGCTGGAAACGGTACAACATATGGTCACAGCTGTTGGTCATAAAAACACACAGTCCGGATATGGCAAAGGTCAAATGTCACACCTGTCATCTCATCAATCATAGGGTCATAAATCAAAGTGGCAGAAGCACCGGCTATCACTACTAATGTCAGTTCTTGTTCATGATCAGCTGTCCATTTGAACTCGCCTTTATCTCGTAACAGCTCTCTCAAGTAGACTGTTTTTGTAGAAAGGTTTGGTATGAACTTTCCATTGATCATCCCCATCGCTCTTAATACAGCCTTATTGTCTGTGGGTCTGGGCATTTTGAGTATTGCCTGTATTTTACTCGTGTCTGGTTCCACACCCCCTTCTGACAGCTTTTCTCCTAGGAATGTGATTTCCTTCGCCCCAAACTGACATTTGTCCTCATTCAACTTCAACCCATACTTCTTCACTCGCTGTAGGACTTCCATGAGCCTCTTATTGTGCTGTTCTATCGTGGATCCCCACAACACAATGTCATCCACATACACACGCACACCCTCGATGCCTTCAATCACGTGTTCCACAGCTCTGTGGAAAACTTCAGGAGCTGAGGAAATTCCGAACGGCATCCTCAAGAAGGAGTATCGTCCAAAGGGAGTGTTAAATGTACAACACCTCGTGCTGGTCTCATGTAGTTTCAGCTGCCAAAAGCCCTGAGACGCATCCAGTTTTGTAAAGAACTTTGGACCTGCCATCTCGCTTATGATTTCTTCCCGTGTCGGAATTTGATAATGTTCTCTTTGAATGTTTGCGTTTCAGTCCTTTGGATCCATACACACACGTAGATCACCGTTTGCTTTTCTAACACACACCATCGAATTAACCCACTCCGTAGGCTCTTCAACTTTTTCTATGACTCCCATGGATGTCATTCTTTCCAGCTCTTGCCTCAGCTTATCACGAAGTGCTGCTGGAACCCGTCTTGGTGCATGAACTACTGGCCGTGCGTCTTTTTTCAACTGTATTTTGTAGGTGAATGGTAATACTCCAAACCCCTCAAAGATGTCTGGAGACTGTTTCACTATGTGTCCCACACTGTTCTGTGTTTCTCCATTATTTATGGTGTATATTCTTCTCACTAGACCCAGGTCTTCACATGCCTTGTCTCCCAACACCTGGAACAACCACGAATATGAGGTGATATTCTCTGTTCTTCACGTTCACCTTGAACCTGCATGTTCCTTTTGTTGGAATGTTCTGTCCATTATAGGCTTTGAGTTGCACCGTTTTCTGACTTATGCGTGGCTTGATTTTCATTGCTCTGATGTCATGCTCCGAAATCAGATTGACTTTTGCTCCTGTGTCTAATTTAAGCAATACTGTTACTCCATTGATGTCCAGAGCAGTCATCCACTTGTCCCTTGCAACACTATTCACATCAGTCTGTCCTGTTCTTTCTGGACTGATATCGGCCTACTGTATCATTCCAACGAAGAATGTGTCACTGAGGGCTGTTTCTTCCACTGCATGCACACGCTCTCTTTGACTCTGTCCGCCCTTTGAAAAGCATTGCTTCGCAAAATGATTCTGCCCTGGGTGTCTTCTGCCACATCTCTTACAGTTAAACAGTTCTTTCTCTTTTTGCTGTTTCAGTTTACTCACTCTGCACTTCTGCATCTTCTCTGTTGCTGTAGCTACAGCTGAACTGTCACTTCCGCTCATCTTTGTGTGTTCACCAAAAGATTTAGCATGCTGAAGAGCTCTCACTGGCATGACATATCCGCACCGCTTCATTCAGTCTCTCAAGAGCCTCTCTCTCACTTTTTTGTCATTGATGCCGAACACAATTTGGTCGCGGATCATTGAATCTTGCAACAGTCCGAAATTGCGTGTCCTGTCTTTCAACTTTAAATCCACTAAGAAACTGTCAAAAGTCTCTCCTTGTTGTTGTAGACGAGAACGAAAAACATACCTCTCAAAGGTCTCGTTTTTTGTCGGCGAGCAGTGTGAATCAAACTTCTCAATTGCCACGTCGTATTTGTCTTTGTCTTCGGCCCGTCCAAACACCAGCGTGTGAAACACTTCTATCGACGGAGGTCCCGCAACGGTGAGTAGCAATGCAATCTTGCATGCATCCAACGCTTCATCAAGGCCCACGGCTTGTAAGTACAGCGTGAATCTCTGTTTAAACGTTCGCCATTCGTGATCAATATTTCCAGTCCAGTTCACTGCGTCAGGCGGTTTAACACTTTCCATGACGACTATCAGTGTTGGTGATCATCAGCACTCCTGGAACCATGTAATGTTTCTTTATCCAGTGAAGAAACTGCTTTATAGGAGAAACATCTCTTTATTATATTGCAGATCGCGTGCAGGAACAGCAACAAAACTCTCAAGCTGTGTCCGAAACCGCTCCCTATCCACTATATAGTGCACTATATCAGGTGTCGGCCATTTTGTTGTGTTGTCCGAATTCTGAGTGAATGACTGCATTCCCTACATTCGTTCACTACTTTTACCCACAATCCTCTCTGATCTTGAGTGTACATTCGATGCATCTGAGGTAAATGTGTTTTAAACACTTATAAATTCTCTTCTTAGTCGACGAGACTTTACACAAGTAAGAAAGAGGGTGGGAGTGAATTTATCAACAACCCTTATTGAAAAACTGAAGGTTTTCTCTTCCGGTTTAGACTATTGATTTTGTGATTGAAATCGAGAGTATTTTTGAAGCAGATATTTACAGTGAACAAATGAGGAATAACGTGTTTTTATTATTAAATTGAATATTTCACTTCATATATAGCAATTATGATTAGTAATCAGTATGACCAGTATGACCATTATAATTCAGTACTTTTACTCAATTATTTTAGGATCATTTGAAAATAATGAAATCAACATCATTGTGAACTTGAAGTAATGATTACATGACAAAGTATTAAACAATTAATAAAGATTGGGAAAATAAAATTGTAATAAATTCATATTTGGAGTCATGAATCAGTTAAACTCATTAAATCTGAAATGATTAAGTCCATTCAGTTATTTGACATGACAATATATTTGTAAGTGACTTTATTTCACACATTGTTGTTGCTGTTGTTGCTAACTCCTCATTCTTCATCATCTTCATGTTCTTCATCTCTGTAAATCTTGTTATTTCCAGGTCCTGCTGAACGATTGATTGTTTTCTCAAAGCAGTGCTGATCAGAGGAGCGAGGAAAGATGAGTCTCTCAGAGAAACACAGGTAAGACTGCGTCTGTTTCACACCATCATTTACACTCTACTGGAGTTTGTCAATTCCTGTCAATAACTGAACTTTAATCATTTCTGTGGAGGATTAGATAAAAACACGGATGTGTTTCAGACACAGTTGAACCTCCTTTACTAAAGTGTTTTTCTCTGTTCTTTGTGTCATTAGTGTAAGATCAGACTCACATGTGTCCAGCTCTGTGTCTCTGAAGAGTGACCGGTCAAAAGAAGATGTACCATACTTCAGTGAGAAAACACCATAATCTAATGAAAGGTTTTTCATGTTTCTAATTTTTTGGTCACATGTTGACTGTTGAAAACTTGTATCAGTGAATACCAATCATGAAACATTCTTATATCAAATATTTATCATATTATTCACAGCTAATGCTTTTTTTCCTTTTCTTAATATTTTGCCTTGTATCAGTATTTTATTATATTCATTTGATTACAGGCTTCAATATGAGACATTAGACTTAGACGATCAGACTCACAGGAACCAGAAGAATTTCAAAGACAATCTCCTGTGGATCTTCCAGGTAGGACAAATTTTCATAAATGTTTAATATTTGTAACATACAAATGTTATTGAACAAATAAATTTAATTTAATTCCTCTTTAATTTCCCTTTTAAGCACACACCTTTTTATTTTTCTAAACAGCTGGTTAGCATGTTAGTCTTTTAACTGGATACAGATATTATTATTGAATAACCTAAAAAGCTGTTCAGCTCTGGCTGCAGTTCTTGGATCAGATACTAATCTGAAAGAGCTGAACATGAGCAATAATAATCTGCAGGATTCAGGAGTGAAGCTGCTCTGCACTGGACTGAAGAACATAAAGTGTAAATTGGAGACACTGAGGAAAGTTGAGCCACAGAGGTCACATGACGAGAGTGATATTATTGTACTATTCCAATAATAATATTTTAAAGGCACTATTTATTGTACTATTTTATTGTTGTTGTGTTTTCATTAATAGTAATATCGAATAAACATTAACTACTTTTCCAAGAAAAGGAAAGATCTAATGTTAAAGATCAAAATGGCCTCCGTGCACAAGATGGCGCCTGTGAGCTTCGGCGGTGCGAGTGTGTGCATGTTTATTTCCGCTCGTACTCTTTCAGTCTTGGCGACGTTTACGTTTATTGTAAGAAGAAACTTGTATATGAAACCTGGAGTGGTATGTTGTGATTGGTGTTTGGGAAATGCCCCGCCCCTTACTATAACCGCCAGTTTAAACACACTACTAACTAACTCAAGCCGGCTGAAGTGAATCAACACTGAACTGACTCGATCAACAACACTAGTGTCTCTGTAAAGCTGTTAATAGCTGAACTCGTTTCATAATAGATGAATAATGACACTATTGTCCTCCGTATCGCTGCTTTATAGCAGAATTTCTTTTTGATCATTATTGTCCTGTTTCTTATTATGAAGCTGCTTTGAATCGATCTGTTTTATATAAAGCTCTGTGAAAAGACACGTGTCAGTGGTTTTTGAATGGATGTCAATGTGGCTTCAGTACATTGAATAAACTACTTTTGTGAAGAAACAAATCACTTAATCTATTGACAGTCTGTCTACTGATCTATAATGTATTTTGATGTGATTTATATTGAGTTTACAGCAGAAAAAATGCTGTTTTAAAAGTCACCGGTAATCTTGCGAGAGGTAGGATTCAGTTTCCAGCACTTGTTTCATTTCTGTGGCTCTGTCCCAGATGACACCCTAAACACTGAGATCTTCCTCTGAGTCGACACGTTCATGATGTGATGGTGCTTCGACTGTTGGGTAGAAGTCTGAGGAGCTCACCAACACCTTCTGAAACCTAAACTGACCGAGCGGGACAGCCTGTGGTCTCGTGGACTTCATGATGTCTTGAAGGAGACACTGTAAGTCCACTAGAGCGTCAGTGCTCAAACTGACCAGAGCTGTGTGATTATGGACAAACAATACCTGGACAATGTTTTGATCAATATTGTGATTTCAATTTTAATCAAGATGTTGAAACTACATTTCTTACACACATACTTGTCTGAGTTATTTTTTTGTACGCAGGCTTTAATGAAGATATTTGTGGGCACCATAACTTTACATAAATCATTGTGTTGGCATCAGTTATTTATTTATGCCTTTTTAAGTTCTTTTTCATTTTTGTTCTCCTGGTTTGGAGTCTGATATTGTTTTTTTTTATGTAAACCTGATAGACGCCATTTTACATTCTGCTTAATATAAATGTTGTTTAACTTTTAAGAAACATGTCTCTGTTTTTAATCTCAAAAAATGTGTTCTGTGTGAATGTCTCTAATTTGTTTAGTTCAACAGGTCATTTTTTCTCTCTCTCCAGCATCCAAAATAGTCCTTATCCTGGCTTGAATCCACATTCCCTGTTTCTCTTCTTCCATGTCGTAACGGTGTTCTGTTCTCGCTCTAGATTTAGGCGCGCTGCATTCAGATTGAACACTGAGGGAGCTGGCCGAAAAATCGTGCTTTCTGTGGTTTAGAATTTGTGCATCACGATTTTATTATGATTTCAATCCCCTAATACTGGCTGCGTTTAACTACATTTTTGGACATACTCACAAACTTCCCTAAGCACTTCCCCTCGGGAGAATCCCTGATGCCATTTTAAAGTGTATTCAACTTCAAGTGAACAAGGGAAGTTTATTTGGACAGACCCGTCACCTCGATTTGACCGATGGAGCAGCAGATCCACAGGACACGATGTCACATGATTGATGTCACATGATTGATGTCCCTGCAGCGTCTCACAGAGCTGACACATGTTGCGTCCAGCGGTGGAGAGTCCTGAAGTATCGCTGCTTAAGAACTGATTTACTTGAGTACAAGTAGAAGTACTGAAAAATAATATAATGCAAGTAAGAGTAAATAAGTAGTTCACTGGAAAAACTACCCAAGTTAATACATTACAAAGTTATTACGGATTATTATTTTTCTATTTTTACCCAAAATGAAGCGATGTTAACAACATGGAGAGCTAAACATTTCTGTAAATATCTGTTTCATTCACACTGGAAGCCAGAGGGCGTCCTCATAGGCCTCAGAAGATCGTAGAATTTATAAAGTTTTAAATATGGAATGGGGTGGAGAGTACTCTGGGTTCAGGAGCCTTCCGCCTGGACAGCACACCAAATATGCTTAACCTTTACTCTACTTCATTATATGTGAGTGTGAACTCGTGAAATCTGGTTCAACTGGTTCAGCTGGTTCAAACCCTGCTGTTAAATCCTGAGGAAGAGGAAGAACAAGAAAGCAACAACACTTCACTGCGAACAACACATCACAGAGACACTGAGTTAAAGTGTTTCTCACTGGATTTGATCCAAGCGATATTCCAGAAAATGTTTTTACAGATGTCAATTTAGCACAATGTCTACAAAAATCTTACACTCGCGGTCATTTATGTAAATTTAATCCACAATCATCGATTCCAGGAAGAGATTTTGAGAACGACACGCGCTGACAGAAAACAAGCGAAAAGAGTTTAAATACTTATAAATTCTCTTCTTACTGGACAAGACTGCAAGTAAGTTTTAATACATTCTCGATTACTGTTATTTGTTATTATTAGGAATTATTGTATATGAAAGATTGATTTAAATGTGAAGTTACAGAAGGTCTTATTATTGTTGCTGTTTATTGAACAGACGAAGAATCTTCCAGAAATGACAATCTTTTGAAGGCCACGGATGTTAAAACATGAAGTTTATTTAGAAAAAGTTATTGAAAACGAGTACGTTTATGAAGGTTATGCAACTTTTATATTAAGGTTATGCCATTTTTTCTTCTGTTTTAGGCTGTTGTTTTTGTGATCGAAATCAAAAGTATTTTTGAACGAGACATTTACATTTACATTTAGTCATTTAGCGGACGCTTTTATCCAAAGCGACTTACAAGTAGGGTTGGGTACCGAAACCCGGTGCCAATACGGCACCGGTACCTATATAACCGGTATGTACCGGATCAAATCAGAATGCGAATGTCGGTGCCTCATTTCGGTGCCACTTAAATGCCTGAAGTGATTGAAATATTTGTCCTCTGGTGCTATGACACGGACGTAAGAAGCATCAGATTCATCAACACGCCTGATCGCTAGTTAAATTTAAATGCTGCGTTCATGGGGTGTCAGGATGCTCGGAAAAAAAAATTCCCGAATGAGAGAACTCACGTGAACGTTGGAAAGTTTTGATGATAGCCTACAAACCCAATACATCTTTGTAGTAATGTTACTGTCCATTTTGTTTTCACATTTCGAAGTAAAAATCACAAATCGTCGGGAAGTGAGACCATCCGTGAAGCGCGTGAGCGCAGCAACTACACTTGCGCTGACTGCAGTGCAGCAGGTGCTCTACCGTTAGCTTAGCTAGCAAAATTAAACACGCTGAAATTAAAATGCCTAAAACTAAACGCTCGAAAGTGTGGCTATATTTCACCAGAAAGGATTCCGACACCGCGACGTGCAGCAAATGTTTTACAACAGTTGCGTGTAAAGGGGGAAACACGTCAAACCTAATGAAACATTTGGGGGCACATGGAATATGCTCCGTATTTGACAGCTTGCGGACATCAGCTGACACTATCAGTGTGGATGACCCCAGCCCCAGTAAGCGGGACAGTCTTCCCATATTGTCTGCAGTTTCAAACAGGCCTCATCGACACCATCTGAGAGAGTTTTCTCCTGTGCAGGACATGCAATAAGTCAGGAGAGGTGTCTATTTTGCCAGAGAAGGCAAATGTGGTCATATTTCTGCAAAAAAATTGCTGAAATTTGAAGCTGTTAAATTATTGTAGTTGAGCTAGTTGGCTTAGGTTTTACTGTTGTTGTTTTGTATTTACTTATATATTCATGTATACTTTAAACTTTTAATATATTGTTCAATTTAAAGAACTTTTTTTGTCCAGTAAAAAGGTATTCTTGACTGAGTCATCCACCATCATTTTGTGGCTTTTTTTAAAGTATCGGTTCAGGCACCGTTTTGGCACTGGTACCATTTTAAAAGTATCGATTTGGCACCGGTATCGAAAAAAACCCAAACGATACCCAACCCTACTTACAAGGGAGGAAACAAACAAGCGATTCTTCATGAAGAGGCAAATAGACACAGGAAGTGCTCACAATACAAGTTTCAGACATTGCTCAGAGTAAGATAAGCTCGAGTAGGAAGGGAAAAAGGAAAGGATCGGAATTTTTTTTTTTTTTTTATGAAGGGGTTAAGTGTTCACGAAAGAGATGAGTTTTCAGCTGTCTCTTGAATATTGCCAGGGATTTACAGTAGACGTACATGAAGACGAACGTGAATGTGTTTTTTGTGAAAGAACAAACATCTGCTGTTATTAAATTGAATATTTCAGTTGATATACAGCAGTTATGATCAGTAGTTTTACAGTATGACTTTATAATTCAGGTTACTTTCACTCAATCATAATGAACTTGATGAAATGATGAAACGACAAATGATTCAACAGTAAAGAATGAGTAAATGTGATTGTAAAATGATATTAAACTGCAATAGAGAAGAACAAATTGTGTTCAGTTTTTCCAGTGTGAATTTTTGTTCTCCTGGTTTGGAATCTGATATTGTTTTTCTATGTAAACCTGACAGACGCCATCTTACATTCTGTTTAATGTGAATGTTGTGTAACTTTTAAGAAACATGTCTCTTTGTTTTTAATCACAAAAAAAACGTGATCTGTGTGAATGTCCCTAATTTGCTTAGTTGGGCAGGTCTTGTAAATGACCTGTCTCTCATCTCTCCAGTATCCCAAACAGTCCTTATCCTGGCTTGAATCCACATTCCCTGTTTCTCAGATTTGTTCCATGTCGTAACGGTAACGTAACGCTCTGTTCTCGCGCTAGATTTATTGAACACTGAGGGAGCTGGCCGAAAAAACGTGCTTTCTGTGGTTTAGAATGTGTACATCACGATTTTATTATGATTTCAATCCCTAATACTGGCTGCGTTTAACTACGCTTTTAGACATACTCACAAACTTCCCTAAGCACTTCCCCTCGGGAGAATCCCTGATGCCATTTTAAAGTGTATTCAACTTCAAGTGAACAAGGGAAGTTTATTTGGACAGACCCGTCACCTCGATTTGACCGATGGAGCAGCAGATCCACAGGACACAATGTCACATGATTGATGTCACATGATTGATGTCCCTGCAGCGTCTCACAGAGCTGACACATGTTGCGTCCAGCGGTGGAGAGTCCTGAAGTATCGCTGCTTAAGAACTGATTTACTTGAGCACAAGTAGAAGTACTGAAAAATAATATAATGCAAGTAAGAGTAAATAAGTAGTTTACTGGAAAAACTACTCAAGTTACTACATTACAAAATACACCAAATACGCTTAACCTTTACTCTACTTCATTATATGTGAGTGTGAACTCGTGAATCTGGTTCAACTGGTTCAGCTGGTTCAAACCCTACTGTTAAATCCTGAAGAAGAGGAAGAATAATAAAGCAACAACACTTCACTGCGAACAACACATCACAGAGACACTGAGTTAAAGTGTTTCTCACTGGATTTGATCCATGCGATATTTTCAGACATTGCTCAGAGTAACATAAGCTCAAGTAGCAAAGGAAAAAGGAAAGGATCAGAATTTTTTTTTTTATGAAGGGGTTAAGTGTTCACAAAAGAGATGAGTTTTCAGCTGTCTCTTGAATATTGCCAGGGATTTACAGTAGGCATACATGAACACTAATGTGAATGAGTTTTTTGTGAAAGAACAAACATCTGCTGTTATTAAATTGAATATTTCAGTTGATATACAGCAGTTATGATCAGTAGATATTAGGGCTGCAACAACTAATCGATAAAATTGATAATAATCGATAATGAAACTCATTGACAACGATTGTCATTATCGATTAGTCGGGTCTGCCCACGTGCACGCGAAACGTCCACTAGTCTTGTCAAATTACAGCACTGAATAACGCATTTCTATGGACAAAATGCATTTAAAAACAGTGGAGGAAACAGAGTGAGCTGCTGCAGTAAAGGTGCGTGATCCAAACTGCCCAAAACATGAGAACTCTTTATTTGAAGCTTCAAGCTAATGCATTAGCTCTGTGTTTAGCATGGCTTGACCGATGCGCGCACGTCCTCAGAGCAAAACGTTCATTCTACGGCTATATCCTTATCAGTACATGTTTCAAATTCATGCGAGGATTTCCGTTTTGCATAAAGGTTTGTCCTGAAACTTTACGTTACTGAATGAGCGCCGGCGCGCGCGCACCCGCGTCAGACAGACGGAACGCGGAGAGAGGGAGACAATTAATGTTCAGCGCAAAAATATTCATTTTGCTGAAATATCTGTTGTTGACAGTTCAGTTTAGGTTTAAAAATCAGTATGTCATTCAGGAATTCATGGGAGTAGTAACTGTAAAGGGATAACAGCATGTAACTGAATAAATGTAAACGTTTCTATTATTTACAGGATAAAGAAATGACAGGAAGAGGTTATGTGTGTGTTCCTGCAGATCATTTCTCTTGACTGTTGGTTAACACTGAGTTTGTGTTTTTGATTTTCTTTATTATTATCTTATTTTTTAATGTAGAGATTTAAACAATATTCACTATATACAGTGCTTAAATTTATTAGACCACCGCCACCTAAACTAATGGTACTGGTGATTACCAAAATCATTTTTATTTTCTGTAATGGTTAATACACCGGTATGTGTAAGCTGTTTAGTCACAGTAGTATTTCTAATGTTAAAATATAAATATTGTCGTCATGAATTTTCAAATTTACTGTTTTACAAGAAAGAAAATTGGACATCTTTTTTCAGATGCCCAATTACAGTCAATAACAGAGACTGTGGAAAAGTACATGAAAACAATACCAGCAAGAATGCAAGCTGTTATCAAAGCCAAAGGAGGTCAAACAAAATATAACGTTTTTTTGGACATTGTGTTAATAATGACTTTTTGTCAGATCCCTAAAATATTTGTGTTTTCTTTTCTGTGACGGGTAGTCTAAGACATTAAGCACTGTATGTGTTCATAGCATTCATTTGGCACATTTGTTTGAAGAACATTGGGCAGGATGTGTAATAATGTGTTTTTTGTCAATAAAATAATAAAAAAAAGAAAATTAGGATTTTTATCCGATTAATCGATTAATCGAAAAAATAATCGGCCAACTAATCGATTATCAAAATAATCGTTAGTTGCATCCCTAGTAGTTATACAGTATGACATTATAATTCAGATTACTTTCACTCAATCATAATGAACTTGTATGAATGAATGTAATGATGAAACGATTCAACAGTAAAGAATGAGTAAATATGATTGTAAAATGATATTAAAGTGCGATAGAGAAAAACAAATTGTGTTCAGTTTTTCCAGTGTGAATTTCTGTTCTCCAGTGAATTCATATTTAGATCCATGAATCAGTTAAACTCATTAAACAATCTGAAATGATTAAGAATATTCAGTTATTTTACGTGAATATATTGGTCTTTATTTTACTCATAGTTTTGTTGTTGTTGTTGTTGTTGGTAACTCAGTATTCTTCATCATGCTCTTCGTCTCTGTGAAATCGTGTCATTTCCAGGTTGAGCGATTGATGGTGCTGATCTGAGTTCAGTGTCAGTTTATCTGAGCGAGGAAAGATGAGTCTCTCAGAGAAACACGGGTAACACTGTCTGTTTTCATTTCAAAATAACACAACTTTTAGCATTGTTTTATATTGGAAATGCTTTGCAGAACTTTGAATTTCTTAAATGAACTCTGACATCGTCTGTAAAGCCTCGTTTCCACTATAGACAATATCACAGTTAATAATTTAATTTCCTTCTAGACGTGACCACACTCAATTAATCCAAATACATGACTTTGATTTTTAGATCATAAACTTATTGACATTAGGAAACAACTAAACACTTAATTTAACTGAAGTATGAAAACAAAACTGAGTCGCACAGACATTTCTGCTCTAGATTTCTGTAGAAACTTGACATGTTCTCTTGAATTAGAGTCTTTTTAAAAAAGAAAAAAGTATTCTTTTTTACATATTTAATCTCACTCATGTATATTTAAATGTAAGAAATCATTAAACCAGTGTGAGCCAGTAAACTACAATGATTATTAAGTATAAAACTGTAAATTGTGAGTGTGTTCATTTCTGTGGAGGATTAGATAAAGACACGGATGTGTTTCAGACACAGTTAAACCTCCTTTACTAAAGTGTTTTTCTCTGTTCTTTGTGTCATTAGAGTAAGATCAGACTCACATGTGTCCAGCTCTGTGTCTCTGAAGAGTGACTGTTCAAAAGAAGATGGACCAAACTTCAGTGAGAAAACACCATCATCTAAAAGGTATTTTGTGTGTTTCATTCATTATAGAGTTGCATTATTTGTCTCAGTGGTGTTTGTGAACTTGATAAGTCACAATAAAACTCACTTCCTGGGAACCTTAAGAAACTCATTCCAGTGACACGATAACACAGACAGACTCTTATGTAACTTTAATAAACCTTTTCACATGAGAGTAAAGTATTTCCTTTACTAAAGTGTTTTTCTCTGTTCTTTGTGTCATTAGTGTAAGATCAGACTCACATGTGTCCAGCTCTGTGTCTCTGAAGAGTGACTGTTCAAAAGATAGAGGACCAAACTTCAGTGAGAAAACACCATCATCTAATAAAAGGTTTTTCATGTTTCTAATTTTTGGTCACACGTTGACTGCGTTGTATCAGTTGTAAAAGTTGTATCAGTGAATACCATCATGAAACATTTTTATATCAAATATTTATCAGAGTATTCACAGCTAATACTTTTTTTGTCTTTCTGTAATATTTTGCCTGTAAAATCAGTATTTTATTGTATTTATTTGATTCCAGGCTTCAATATGAGACATTAGACTCAGACGATCAGACTCACAGGAACCAGAAGAATTTCAAAGACAATCTCCTGTGGATCTTCCAGGTGGAAAAACACATATTCATAAATATTTATAACAATCAAATATTTTGTTGATCAAAGAAATTGAATTTAATGACTCACTTATTAATAATAATCACTTATTTTTCCTTTTAAGCACATATTTGTCTTTTTGTTGAAAATAACAGCTGATTAGCATGTTAGATGTTTACTGTTTTTTTTTTGTTTGTTTTTTTTTACAGATATTATAATTATTGAATAAATACTGTTGACCAAGTGTAGATGTACAATTTGGTTTAAATTGTGTTATTCTGTCTTTTGTCTTTCTTTTGTTTGTAGGATCTTGAGAGCAAAATAATCACATGTCTGAAGAAAGAGCTGGAAAAGTTTAAGAAAATATTACAAAATGAGAACCCAGAAAACTTTGTGAAGGACTTTAATGAGAACAGATGCAGTATCAAAGCAGCAGCTCTTGATCTCACACTACATTACCTGAGAGAGATGAAGCAAGATGAAGCTGCTGATGCTCTAGAAGGTCAGAGACTCTTGACCATCTGACCGATTGACACTTATTAATGTAGACTGTCTATAAAACTATAAATGAAGACTAAAACTATCTATTTTTTGTTCCTGTGTTTAGTTGAGCTGATCTACAGTCATCAGCTAAAATGTGGCCTAAAGAAGAAGTATCAGTGTGTGTTTGAAGGAGTGGCGAAGCATGGTGACTCCATCCTTCTGAATAACATCTACACAGATCTCTATATCACTCAGGGTGGCAGTGAACAGGTCAATACTGAACATGAGGTCAGACAGATCGAAGTTGCTTCCAGGCATCATGAATCTCAAGAGATTCAGGTTAAATGCACAAATTTGTTTGAAGCTCCTGAACAAGACGAGGAGATCCGAACTGTACTGACAAAAGGAGTCGCTGGCATCGGAAAATCAGTCTCTGTGCAAAAGTTTGTTCTGGACTGGGTGGAAGGAAAAGAAAATCAAGATATCAGTTTCATATTTCCTCTTCCGTTCAGAGAAATTAACTTAAAGGAGAAAGAAAAACTAAGTTTGATGGACCTTATATCTCAGTTTTTCCCAGAGACAAAAGGACTGAACCTTACAAGAAGAAATCAGTTCAAAGTCCTGTTCATCCTTGATGGATTGGACGAATGTCGTCTTCCTCTGAAGTTCCATCATAATGAGTCGTGGTGTGATGTATCGTCACCAGCCTCTCTGGATGTTCTCCTGACGAACCTCATGAAGGGAAATCTGCTTCCTTCTGCTCTCATCTGGATCACCACCAGACCAGCAGCTGCCAGTAAGATTCCTCCTGACTGTATCGACCGGCTGACAGAGATACGAGGATTCAGTGACGCACAAAAGGAAGAGTACTTCAAAAAAAGATTCAGGGATCAGAATCAGGCCAACACAATCATTGATCATGTTAAAAAAACAAAGAGTCTCTTTATCATGTGTCACATCCCAGTTTTCTGCTGGATTTCAGCCACTGTTCTCCAGAACATTCTGGAGGAGAAAAGAAATAATGATGTGAAAAACAATCAGGCTGTTGAGATCTCTAAAACACCACAGGAATCAAACACTGAAGACACTCCCAAGACTCTGACACAAATGTACACACACTTTCTCCGCTTTCAGATCCAGCAGAGTCGGCGAAAATATGATGGAGAATACGCAGCAGATATTTCCTGGGATAAAGACGCCATCCTTTCACTGGGGAAACTGGCATTTCATCAGCTGGAGAGAAACAATGTGATCTTCTATGACACAGACCTGGAAGCCTGTGGTATTGACGTCTATAAGGCATCAGTGTACTCAGGCATGTGTACCCAGATCTTTAAGGAGGAAACAGGGATCATTCTTGGTACCATGTACTGCTTTGTTCACTTGAGCATTCAAGAGTTTATTGCAGCCATTTATGCACATCTATTTCTAGACATCAACAAGAAAAGTGTTTTTGTTCATGAGTCTACAGAACAGGACAACAAAAATGAAACCATGACTGGTTTTCTCAAGACTGCAGTGGACAAGGCACTTGAGAGTGACAATGGACACCTGGACCTTTTCCTTCGCTTCCTCCTCGGTCTGTCGGTCCAGTCCAATCGACGACTCTTACAGGGTCTGTTGACACAGCGAAATGATAATGACCAGAGCAACAAGGATATAGTTCAGTATATCAAACAGAAATTAGAAGGTAATCTGTCTGCAGAGAGATCCATCAATCTGTTCTACTGTCTGAATGAACTGAACGACCAAACTCTGGTGAAGGAGATTCAGACCCACCTTAGCAAAGGAAGTCTCTCATCTGGTGACTTTTCACCTGCCCAGTGGTCAGCTTTGGTCTTTGTGTTGTTGACATCAGAGGAAGAGCTGGAGGAGTTTGAGCTTCAGAAATTCAGAAAATCAGACGAGTGTCTCATTAGATTATCGGCAGTCATCAAAACCTCCAGAAGAGCTTTGTGAGTCATTTAATGTTTTGTCATATTTTACTCTCATCTAAAAACACATATATCTGTTTATTCTGTACTGATAATAGAATCTCATATAATTATAGTATAATTCCCATCATGGAGATGAAATATGAAATAATAGTCTGAAAAATCTGATTTTCTTTAATGAAGACAGTTAATCAAACCTTTAGACAAAATATAAAAGAACATTTAAATGTTTGTGTATTTTTTTTTGTATTAAGTAATCTTAGCTTTACTTCACTAAAGATTTCATAGCAAAAAGACATGTACATGTGAATGGAGGCATTTTTTGAATAATAGTGAAAGGCCTTTAACTTGCTATAAAAGTGTGAACTGTCTCATCTAATAGTGTCAAGTCAGTAATATTACTGAATATTAAGTGTCCCCAACTAAGCAGGACAAAAGCAACAGTGGCAAGAAGCCAAACTCCATCAGGTGAAAGAAACAGAGAAAAAATCCTTGGGAGAAATCAGGCTTAGCTATAAAGCTTTAAAAAGCTAAAAATCTTAACACAAATATATTTTTATCAATCTTGCTTAATTTTATCTAGGAAATTTGTCACTGAATAAAAATATTATACAGGAAATACTAGTTTTTGAAGAGTATTTTAGTTTAGCTCTGCCTCTTCACTGTTTACAGTTTATGCTTTTATAATAGTAATCGAAAACATTTAATATTTATATCTAGGAAAATGTATTCTATGTGTTGTATCTAATTCATTGATGTGATTTATTTCCATTGTAGGTTAAATGATTGTAAATTAACAGACAAAAGCTGTTCAGCTCTGGCTGCAGTTCTTGGATCAGAAACCAATCTGAAAGAGCTGAACATGAGCAATAATAATCTGCAGGATTCAGGAGTGAAGCTGCTCTGCACTGGACTGAAGAACATAAAGTGTAAATTGGAGACACTGAGGTAAGTTGAGCCACAGAGGTCACATGATGAGAGTGAATTATTATACTATTCCAATAATACTATTTTAAAGGCACTATTCATTGTACCATTTTATTGTTGTTGTGTTTATCATTAATAGTAAAATGTCGAATCAACGTTAAGTACTTTTCCAAGAAAAGGAAAGATCTAATGTTAAGGATCAATATGGGCTCCGTGCACAAGATGGGGCCTGTGAGCTTCGGCGGTGCGAGTGTGTGCATGTTTATTTCTGCTCGTACTCTTTCAGTCTTGGCGACGTTTACGTTTATTGTAAGAAGAAACTTGTATATGAAACCTGGCTAGATATAATGAATGTTTACAATTGAAATGAAAGAGAAGATAGTGGTCTATCAGTGATGAAAGAAAAAATCATTCTTATGTTTTTTGTAGCCCTGTGTGGTAATTCATTAAGATACGTGGAGGTTATCTTTCAATGTTTTTCCTGTTTGCCTCCATATATTATTTAAGGATTTATATTGTTCAGGTTGAACTGATTAATCAGCTGAATGTTGTCATTCCTGTTCTAGACTCTCTAACTGCAGTGTAACAGAAGAAGGTTATAAAGCTCTGGCTTCAGCTCTGAGATCAACCCCTTCACACCTGATAGAGCTGGATCTCACAGGAAATGATCCTGGACAATCAGGAGTGAAGGAGCTCAGTGATTTACTACAGGATCCAAACTGTCAACTGAAGACACTGAGGTGAGACGGGATGAAATAATCAACTGAATTATTTATATGCAGGCTAAATATTCATAAAAAATATATCATTTTAGTTCTACAATAAGCTGGACAATTTGTTGCATCAAAATGATCAAGATCAGATCAGATGCTGCAGGTTCTGACATGATGATGATGATGATGATGATGATTGTCAACAGTTTAGTTGTGGTTCAAGCTACAGGTCAAATAGACATTTGACATATTTGTGTATTTACTAGGGGTGTGACGAGATCTCATACCACGAGATCTCGCGAGACTAAAACGTGACGAGATTTCTCGTCGAGGTGAAAAATTGTCTCGTCGTGCTATCAGTGTGAGGGTGAAATTATTATTGAAGATGCCCCGCCACTTTCAAATCGTTTGTGTGGAAACATTTTGGTTTTCCAGTAGAAATAATAAACGGCGAAAGAATAACACACAAGACACAAACAATAAGTAAACATTGTAAGAAAACTATGCCGTACACCTCGGCCAAGGTTGTACAGACTCTTAGGGGCCGTTCACATATCGCGCGCATTTTCATTCGCGCAAAATGGAAGCGACGCGGTCGTTTTTTCCTGGCGCGCCTGTGACGCGGCGAGATGAAAACATCTCAACTTTTCAGAATGCGGCAAACGCATCCGCAAGCGCTTCCTCATGGTCGTGCAGAGCACAGTTCATGATTGCATAGCAACGACAGACGCTACAGAAGCGCGAGCTCCCGAACGCTTGCAAAAGTTTTTACTTTACACGCTTTTTTAGGCGCGATATGTGAACGGCCCCTAAAGAGGCAGAAAGCGTCGCTATTACTGCTGACGGTTGGACTTCTCGGTGTACGCAGAGCTATATAACAGTGACAGCCACACAATCGATAGTGACTGGGAAATGGTCAACTTTGTACTGCAGTTATTTGAATTTTTTATTTATATGTTTATTTTATTTATACTGTTTAATTTATGTTCAATCAGTAGAAAGAAGTTCAGTGAGATTTCTCATGTGAAATTATACAGGGCAGAAAACAATTGGTTGATTTTGTGGAAAAACATTTAGCAGTGTTTGCATGTTGTTTTACTGCAAATAATTCATTAAAATAGAAGTAAAATGACATGCATTACAAGTTGATTTCAAAATGCACCAACATTTTTGCATTTTATGATTTTCAGTTGAATAAAAGACTATTTTCCCTTCATACGTTTCATTATTGAGGATTTCTTAAAAATACTATAAAAATCTCGTCTCGTGAACCCAATCTCGTGTCTCGTCTCGTCTCGTGGGAAAGGGGTCTCGTCACACCCCTAGTATTTACATATTCAAAGAAAAGTGTTTCATCTAAATAACTAACTAGAGCTTGTCTTTAGAACAATAATTAAGTTTTTTTATCTTATCGTTTTTGAAATGCAACAGACATTTAGTTGAGAACTGAATCGACTCTTCTGCAGGTTTTTGAGTGCTGCTGCAGATGAAGCCTGTCAGTATGTGGAGAGAATTGTGGGTAAAAACCCGTTACTCCAGAGAGAGCTGAATCTGAGTGAACATGAACTAGGAGACACACGAGTGAATCAGATCGCTGCTCTACTGCAGGATAAACACTGTCGACTCAACACACTGACGTGAGTATTGTTCATTTATTTAAATATTACAGTACTTTTAATTGTAATGTTACTGTAACTGTAATTTCTCAGCGTCACACAGAGCCACAACAATGTAAAGTAACACAATTAACCAGGAAATAAAAAAAATAATTAAAATGTGACATCGAGCTTTAAATATTTGACTAAGTCAGTTTGATCATGAGTCAATAATTATTTCAGTTACTGTAGAGGGAGAACAATGGTTTTCTTCCAGAGCTTAAACTCTTCAAATAAGTGACAGATTGAAAAAACAGCTGCACTATAAACACAGAGATGTGTTTCCTAACTTTCACAGGTTAATTCTGTGTGAATTAAATATAAGTGTGTAAATATTGATTGCTCTTTTTGAACATGACTGTGAATGTGATCATGAGTCCTGCACGGGTTTGATCACTTCTACAGAAGGTGGCGCTGTTTTTAAGTGCAGTTACTAAAACATGTTTATTCATTGGAAATTTGACTGTAAAGCACTGAGCTTGAATTGAGATGCAAATAATATTAGGTTAATAACAATAACGTGCAAAAACATTTTTATTGGAAAAAATGTAAATATTCTACTCTTATTAAATATATACCATACTGAACTGACAGACAACTTCAGTGATTATAAAGAGCTCTTGCTTTCTAATTCAGTCACAATTTGAAGAAATTTTTGTATTTCATGAGACTTTTCCTACTTTTCCATCTATTATGGAGTCAGTAAGTGCACTTCTGCCGCCATCTAGTGGTAATTTCATGTTTTTTCTTTAAGTCTTGTTTGCCTAGAAGTGTTAGTCTTCCTTCAACTTTTAGTTTTAGTAATCATCATTAAAATTGGATAATTTTTAGAGCTTTTAAGTGCTGGAAAAAGTGTGAATCACTTTAAAAAGTCCTTTAAAAGTGCTTGAATTTCACTCTCAAAGGTTGAAATGAACCCTGAAATTAATCATGTAAAAGCATTCGAGTATTTCTGCCACAATACCATAGTTTCAAGTCAAGTCACCTTTATTTATATAGCGCTTTTTACAATGCAAATTGTGGCAAAGCAGCTTTACATTTATAATTGGCAGATCATTTTGGCTGCACAGCAGCTCCCAGAGAAAATGGTGTCATTGTCCAGCTTAGTCTGTAAATTATTGATTCATTCCGTTGCAAAGATCAATAGTTAGTAGTCTAGTTAATTTATGTATATCAGCACTGGAGAAAACAGTGACGTAATCGTCCGGCTCAGCTCAGTTTGCATACAACAGCGCCAATGCAGGCATACCAAAAACACTGCTGAATATCAAGCAAGTGTCCCCAACTTAAGCAAGCCAAAGGCAACAGCAGCAAGGAACCAAAACTCCAACAAATGGAGAAAAAAACCTTGGGAGAAACCAGGCTTAGTCGGGGGCCAGTTCTCCTCTGGCCAACAGTGAACACTTGTCCGATACCCAGAGGCAGAGTTACAGGTCGTAAGTCCGATTGGAGTCCAACAGTCAAAATATTTAATCGAGTTCCATCTAGTTTAAGATCTTTTTGATCACGCCGGTATGGGACGGTTTGTTGGGGATATGTGCCACTGGCTGATGAGTTGGTAAGGTCTTCACAAAGGGAGCAAGTTCGCACAGTCTCCACCGTTACCCCAGGGCCACGCTGCTGCTGCACACAGGCACAGGTTCCCCGTCCGACCCGGGACCCGGATCTAGCCAATCACGTTAATTGGTAAACCTCGGGATAAGCAGAGAGAAATTCATCTTCTTCTGATGTAACGAGTACATCCGGTGTTATAGGAAGTGTTCCCGGTTCCGGCTGACCTGATCTATGCAGCCTAACAATCCTTTAACGGATATGAAGACAAAAATTGATAATGTGTCATGTGTATGCCAGGTTAAATAGATGCGTTTTTAGTCTAGATTTAAACTGACAGAGTGTGTCTGCTTCCCGAACAATGATAGGAAGATCGTTCCAGAGTTTAGGTGCCAAATAGGAAAAGGATCTACCGCCTGTGGTTGATTTTGATATTCTAGGTATTAACAACTGGCCAGAATTCTGAGATCGTAATAGACGCGAAGGACTATAATGCATTAAGAGCTCACTCAGGTACTGGGGTACTAAGCCATTTAGTGCTTTGCAAGTAATTAGCAAGATTTTAAAATCTATACAATGTTTAATAGGGAGCCAGTGCAGTTTTGACAGAACCGGGCTAATATGGTCATACTTCATGGTTCTAGTAAGGACCAGCTGTAATTTGTTTATCACGCGAGAAGGGCAACCACCCAGTAGAGCATTACAGTAATCTAGTCTCGAGGTCATAAACGCATGAACTAGCTGTTTCGCATTTGTCATTGAGAGCATATGTCATAATTTAGATATATTTTTAAGATGGAAGAATGCGGTTTTACATATGCTAGAAATGTGGCTTTCAAATGAAAGATTGGTATCAAAGAGCACACCCAGGTTCCTAACTGACGAAGACGACTTAACAGAGCAGCCATCAAGTGTTAGACAGTATTCTAGGTTATTATGTGCTGAAGTTTTTGGTCCAATAATTAGAATCTCTGTTTTTTCTGAATTTAGTAGTAGGAAATTACTAGTCATCCAATTTTTTATATCAGCTACGCGTTCTGTTAATTTTGAGAATTGGTAGGTTTCATCAGGGCGGGAGGAAATATAGAGCTGAGTATCATCAGTGTAACAGTGAAAACTAATGCCATGCTTCCTAATGACATCTCCCAAGGGTAGCATGTACAGAGTGAAAAGCAACAGTCCTAGTACTGAGCCTTGTGGTACTCCATATTTAACTTGTGATCGAAATGACATCTCTTCGTTTACTGGTTGATAGTGTCAAAAGCAGCACTGAGGTCTAGTAACACTAATAGAGAGATACAACCACGATCTGATGATAAGAGCAAATCATTTGTAACTCTAATGAGAGCAGTCTCAGAACTATGGTACGGTCTAAATCCTGACTGGAAATCCTCACAGATACCATTTCTTTCCAAGTAGGAACTAAGTTGAGATGATACTGCCTTTTCTAGTATTTTTGACAGAAAAGGTCGATTGGAGATCGGTCTGTAATTGACTAATTCTCTAGGATCAAGTTGTGGTTTTTTAATAAGAGGTTTGATAATAGCCAGCTTAAAATTTTTCGGTACATAACCTAGTGATAAAGATGAATTAAAGATCTTAAGAAGAGGATCTATGACCTCTGGAAGCATCTCTTTCAATAGCTTAGTCGGTATAGGGTCTAACATACATGTTGTTGATTTTGATGATTTAATAAGTTTGGACAATTCTTCCTTTCCTATAGCAGCGAATGAATGGAATTTTTCCTCAGGGATACTAAAATCCACTGTCTGATGTAATACTGTAGTAGACAGTTGCATGGCTATAATTTTCTCTCTAATGTTGTCAATCTTGCAAGTAAAGAAGTTCATAAAGTCATTACTGCTGTGCTGTTTGGAAACATCAGAAGTTGAGGCTGTATTTCTCGTTAATTTAGCCACTGTATTAAATAAGTACTTAGGGTTGTATTTATTTTCTTCTAAAAGATTTGAAAAATAAGCAGATCTAGCGGTTTTTAAGGCCTTTCTGTACTCTATCATTTTCTCTCTCCATGAAATACGAAAAACTTCTAGTTTTGAATTCTTCCAGCTGTGCTCCATTTTTCTGGCTGCTCTCTTAAGGGCTCGAGTGTGCTTGTTATACCATGGCATTGGGCTAATATCCTTAATCTTTTTTAAGCGCAAAGGAGCGACAGAGTCTAAAGTGTTCGAAAAGAGAGCGTCAATAGTTTCTGTTGCAACATCGAGTTCTTCTAAGCTGTCTGGTTTGCTAAGATGATGAAACTGATCAGGAAGATTATTTATAAACCAATTTTTAGTGGTAGAAGTGATGGTTCTAACATATTTGTGGCAGAGAGACCGTTTTGCATCTTTGGTTAAATGTAGCACGCATGAGACTAGATAATGATCTGAGACGTCATCGCTCTGCTGCAGAATTTCAATGGCATCAATATTGATTCCATGTGACAATATTAGATCTAGAGTATGATTACAACAATGAGTGGGTCCTGACACGTGTTGTCTAACTCCAATAGAGTTTAGAATATCTGTTGATGCCAATCCCAATGCGTCTTTTTCATTATCTACATGGATATTAAAATCACCAACAATAAGGACTTTATCCATAGCCAGTACTAACTCAGTAAGTGTTTCTACATTTAATGGTGATTTGTGGACTGGTGAGGCTTAACTTGTTCGTGGCTCAGTGTTTCTCCTGGTTTCAGCGCTATTTGATCTGATATCTTTGGTCTAAAGCAGAGAATTCTGTGCTGAATTTGAAGCTTCTCTCTAGTTCTCGCAGCGAGGTTATTAATTTTGCTGCAAATTCAAACGCTTTCTCTCTGGATCTCCCAGCGGTGTGTAACTGTGTAGTAAACAGAGTCACGTGATCGAGATCGCTGTCTATTATTGGTCAGATAAACGGTCCGCGCCGCACAGCTCAAGCGAGTACCGCTGTTTAGATTCACTGTCGTTTCGTTTGATGTTTCTCATATGAAACAGAAATGGCAGCTCGTATCAGTTGTGGTAGAGTCACCAGTGCGACCTCGAACCAAATTTAGTCGTACTGGCAGAAAGAAAGGTTGAATAAGCGACCATTTACTCTCAGTCTGGAGGCCTGTATAGAGGTTATGTGCAATTTAACTTCCTTTTTCTGTAAAACAGATCGGATCACTTCCGGTTTAGTTCTTTTGTACGTGCCTCATGAATAAATTAGCTGTTTTATTCAAGATAACTTAAAAGGAGCCAAATATGAGCATAACTGATGTCGCTCGCATATGATTGATTGATTGATAGATTGATTTCTAAAAGCTTTTTTCATTTTTCTTCACACTAACATTTCGATATTTAATAAAATAAAACACTTATAACAATGTGAACTAGGTAGATTCACTGATTACCTTAAAAGTTCATAGATGTGCCGTCAGTTCATTCTGCTGTTAACACTTTCTCTGACAAGCGGATGAAATGAGAGCAGTTTTCCGGTTTGGTCATGTGAAGTTCGACATATACCCTATTACCTGATCTCTGACCAGTTTTATACATCTGTAGACGTTTTAATGAGGTGTGTGTACAATTAAAAAGTATAATAGTAGATAAAACTCTGTTTAGCTGACCCATCAAGAGAACAAACAAAACATCCCTGAAAATTGATAAAAGAATACATATTATACAGACACTTAATATTTAATGGCATTAGATGATTAGTCAATTGCTTCTGAAAGATTATACTTTCAATAAAACATTTGAAATGGGTTTGTAAAAGCTTTTTTATGCATGTTTGGCATTAGTTTTTGTTGCATTTACTCTGTTCTGACCAGCAGGTGTCACCAGCGCGTGGTGTTTCAAACGCTTCGAAATAGTGAATCATTTTGAAAGCAATTGGTTTTGGAAGCTTTGAAAAGCTTCATTTCTCCCATCACTACAATGAACAAATAGGCGATTCAAAGCAGAAGGAGTTGATGCTCTGCAAACGCTCTCGCGGTACTTTGATGTCATACACCGATCGGTCTGCGCATCTCCAACAAGCCTATAGAAAACGTGAACCAATCAGAACACATGAACAGGGGATCACATGACAAGATCACATGAGGAACAAGACTGTGAGAATTAAACAAATTAAAAGACATGAAAACAAACTAAACAAAACCTAGAACAGACGTGACACTGCCTCACGGTGCAGCACTAAAGCAAATGAACGACCTTTAACAAAACTAGTTTGTCTTCTGATTAAGGAAATATTTTTATTCCTTAATTTGTTCATGTTAATTTATACTGTTATAATCCCTGGTCTAGGTCAGGGCGCAACATAAATGACACAACAATGGTTACTCATTAAGCATTCATTTATTTTCTTAATTGTTCCATTGTTCATCTTTTTCTTTCTTTTCAATTCAGTCAGTTTGTCTTGTTGGTAAATAGACAGTAATTTACATACAGGAATCGGGATTGTGGGACAGAATCATCAGGGGTGAGCATATGCCAAAACAACAAACAAAACAGAAAACTAACTCCCCCCGCAAACAAAGCTAACTTACCTATAAAAAAAGAAATAAAGAAACAAAACATACATAAACATAAGCTACCTCACTGTCTACCCAAAAACAGGAGAAAATGCCCTATTGGCCAACAAATAAACAAGGTACTCACCCCTTACAGTTTCCCAAAGAAATTAAGAAATTACAGGTATGGTCGGAAGTTCATTGATGTTCTAACACACAAGGCTCTCACAAGCAAAAAGGAATAACAGCGCTCTGTTGGAGTTTAAGTCACAAAACAATAGCATTTACCAGTGATTACACACAGTATCAACAAATCAAGCTTGAGCAATTAAAAAGGCAGAGAGCCCTCCAGCGAAGTCCTGAGGAATTAATAGTTCGGGTCTCGGCACCGGTCCAACCACCAGCAGCCGCTCATTACGTCCAGAACCAATCCTGTGAGAGAAGGAAAAAACACCAGGAACCACACCAGAGTATCTCACTACGTCATCAACGTAACAATACAGTTATTCTGTACAGTTATGCTGTACTAGTATTGTCCATCATTGGCTCATGTTCACTAATGTAGTTCATGTTAACAAATGAAAGCTTATTGTAAAGTGTGAGTGAGTAGATGATGAGTCTGAAAACAACCGACATAAACACATTTGTCCCAGTGAGAAAACCAAGAGTGACATTGACACGAAAGAACCTTAAAGATGAGATGAAATGAATGTGTAAACTAACATAAATAGATCGACCATTTCAATCTTTGTATTGTTACAATGTCAGTAGTTTATTTAAATGAACAATGTGTGTCTTTCTCCATGTTTCCTGCACCTGGAGATCCCTGTTTATCTGTCAGCAAAAATCTGGATGAAGATGAACATGTTAGTTGATCATCAGAGATCTGAGTCATTGTCTTTTCTCTTTCTGTCTTCAGTCTGAATAGATGCAGAATTACAGAGAAACAGTGTGTCATCCTGACTTCAGCTCTGAAATCAAACCCGTCACTCCTGAGAGATCTGGACCTGAGCGGGAATGAACTAGGAAACACAGGAGTGAAGCACTTATGTGACGTACTGAAGGATTCACACTGTAAACTGGAGAGATTGAGGTCAGTAATATTCTTCACATACAAGAATCAAAATGCTTCAAATCACTTTCACAGTTTAAACTGAAACACTTTATACTCAATATCTCACAATGGGTTGAAGTTTAAATTTTTCATTTTTTTCAACCATTTTCAGGATGCTTGTTGTGAATCATTCGGATCACAGTCTTTCACAGCTGTACAGTTTTAGATCATGGAGACCTTGAAAGTGATGTTGATGTGTAACATATTAAAGTTCTCTGTGTCTTTTGTTTGCCTCCATATTCAGTTGTCAGTTTCTGCAACTAATTTTCAATACATTTGTACAAAGAACAAAATAAAATTCACTTTAAGGATTTATATTGTTCAGGTTGAACTGATGAATCAGCTGAATGTTGTCATTCCTGTTCTAGACTCTCTAACTGCAGTGTAACAGAAGAAGGTTATAAAGCTCTGGCTTCAGCTCTGAGATCAAACCCTTCACACCTGATAGAGCTGGATCTCACAGGAAATGATCCTGGACAATCAGGAGTGAAGGAGCTCAGTGATTTACTACAGGATCCAAACTGTCAACTGAAGACACTGAGGTGAGACGGGATGAAATAATCAACTGAATTATTTATATGCAGGCTAAATATTCATAACAAATATATCATTTTAGTTCTACAATAAGCTGGACAATTTGTTGCTTTAAAATGATGAAGATCAGATCAGATGCTGCAGGTTCTGACATGATGATGATGATAATGATGATCATCAACAGTTTAGTTATGGTTCAAGCTACAGGTCAAATAGACATTATGGGTCAGTATTCGTGCTGTTCTGGAGTATGATATACCTTGACAATTAACATACAGTTTTGTTCTTGTGAACACTTCTCATTAAAAACTCTAGATAATCTTTCAGTCAAATTGTTTTCTGAACACAATTGTTTTCCATCAAGCCCAGATTCACTGTATCTCTACAGCAGGTCTGTGAGTCTCCAGATGTTCACAAACATGCTGATGTTTCTCACTCCTCCTGCTGAAAAGCCAGAAAGATCTTGAGCCTTAATTTCACACTCTGTATTCAGACTGAAAATCATGATCTAGAGCTTTTGCCCTTCTGCTCTGTGGGACGTTTCTGTTCATATGAGTTTGATTTAGGACTGAGTGTTGCTGTAGTTTCTTTTAAATATCTCCTTTACACTTTTTCAAGTATTTATATATAATATAGTTATTATTATATATATTTATGTTATGTTTATATATATATATATATACATATATATAAAAGTTAACCCAAAAATGAGATTTCTGTCATTAATAATGCACCCTCATGTCGTTTCACACCCGTAAGACCTTCATCTTCAGAACACAAAGTAAGACATTTTTCTGAAATCCGAGAACTCTCTGACTCCTCAGTTGACAGCAATTTAATTACCATTTTCAAGGTCCATAAAGGTACTCATGACATTGTTAAAATAGTCCGCACTGCAGTGGTTCAACATTAATGTTATGAAACGACGGGAATACTTTTTGTTTGCAAAAATGTTACGGCCCTGTTTTAGTCTAGGGTTAGAGGAACACGTAACAGAATAAAATGGTGTGATGTGCAACGGTGCTCTTTAAATTCCCAGATTCACTCCTCCAATCATCAGATCAATCATTGGAGTCAGGTGGCAGCCATTACTTCCTACTTGTGGGAAGTAGAGAGAGAAACAGGGAGAAAGGGGAAAGAAAAAAAAACAACAGAACACATACGTCCTTGGACGTAACAAAAAACACAACAAAAATAACGACTTTATTCAACAATCTCTTGCCTCTCATTATCCTCACGCAGTCGACACAGTACGCACAGTGAAGGCTTCTTTGTTTATGTCCGAACGCTGGCTCAGTATTGGCCAAAGCTGATCACATGATCCCACGATGCATGAGTGTGATACTGATGCAGGAGCTGAACGTCTCGTTCCCTTTCAGAGAACTAAGGTTACATACGTAACCAAGACGTTCCCTTTCAGTGGAACTCGCGCTGCGTTAACCGCTGTGGGAACGATATACCCACGCCCCCATACGAGGCAGTGCTTGTCAGTGTAGAGTCGAAGCGAACACTAGGACGAGAGCACAAGCGCCCCGGGCGTAGAATTGAGGTCGAGGTCATAAAACCTAACAAAAGTGTGCGGGGAAGACCATCCCGCAGCATCACAAACATCTTGGAGAGAAACTCCGGAAAGTAGGGCTTTAGAAGCTGCCATACTCCTTGTAGAGTGGGCATGGATAGCCAAAGGGGACGGCTGACCTGCTGACTCATAGGCAAGTGAGATGGCCTCAACCACCCACTTACTCATTCTCTGCTTAGATGCAGGGAGCCCCTTCCTGGGGGACCCGAAACAAATGAACAGCTGTTCAGACTTTCTCCACAGGGCAGCTCTGTGGACATAAGCATCTAGAGCTCTAACAGGGCAGAGTCGATTTAGTTTCTCCTGGTCCGACGTCCTGAACGGAGGAGGACAAAAAGCTTGCAGTATAATGGGTCTCACAGTATTAGTGGGAACTTTAGGAATATACCCCGGCCTAGGGTGAAGAAATGCCCTAACCATACCAGGGGCAAATTCCAAACATGAGGGTGAGACTGAAAGGGCTTGAATATCTCTGTGAGATACCTGTGAGAACAGCTTCCACAGCTCGGGACGGGGGTGATAAATCGGCGCCTTCGCCTGAGACAGAAGATCTTTCCTGATCGGAATCTCCATAGGAGGGCACACTAGTAGAGATACTAGGTCCGAAAACCAAACTCGGGCCGGCCAGAATGGGGCAATCAGTAGAACACTGACCCCGTCCTCGCGAATTCTCTCCAGAACTCCCGGGAGCAGAGCAATCGGGGGGAACACGTACAGACGTAGCCTTGGCCACGTCTGCACCGTGGCATCCAGCCCAAGAGGTGCTGGAAGAGTGAGTGAGAACCAAAGTGGACAGTGAGTCGTTTCCGCGGACGCAAACAGATCCACGTCTGCTTGGCCAAATTTCCTCCACAGGAGCTCCACCACCTCCGGGTGAAGTCTCCACTCCCTGGGCCTCGGCCCCTGCCTCAAGAGGACGTCTGCTCCCTGGTTTAATACCCCGGGGATGTAAATCACCCTCAGAGAGAGCAGTTTCCCCTGGGACCACAAGAGGATCTGGTGTGCCAGCTTGCATAAGGGGCGCGACCGCAGACCCCCTTGGTGGTTTAAATATGAGACCACCGATGTGTTGTCTGTTCAGACTAACACATGACGGCCTCTGAGGTCTGTGATGAAATGCTTTAGCGCCTGGAAAACAGCTAACATTTCTAAGCAATTTATGTGCCAAGAGAGATGATGGCCTTACCACAGACCTTGAGCTGGGCGAACACTCATGATCGCCCCCCAGCCTGTGAGAGATGCATCTGTCGTTAGCGTGACGCGACGACAAGGAGCTCCCAACACAGGTCCCTGGGACAGGAACCAAGGATCCTTTCACATGACTAAAGCGCGAAGGCATTGCCGCGTGACCTTGAACATGCGAAGAGGGCTTCCCCTCTGGGAAAACCCCCTGGTCCTGAGCCACCACTGCAATAGTCTCATGTACAGCAGGCCAAAAGGTATCACGTTGGCTCCTGCTGCCATCAGACCCAACAGTCTCTGAAACTGTTTGGCAGTGAGTGACTGGCCTAGCTTTAACCCATTCACGGCTGAGAGGATCGTAGTGATACGAGCAGGAGACAAGATTGCTTTCATCATGGTCGAATCCCATATTATGCCTAGAAAGGTGGTGCTCTGAGAAGGAGACAGCACACTCTTCTTGGCATTCAGCCTCAACCCCAACTTTCTCATGTGGGCAAGAAAAACATCTCGATGTTGAGCTGCCTGATGCTCCGAATGAGCTAGAATCAACCAATCATCGATATAATTGAGTATACGGATACCCTGGAGTCACAGTGGAGCCAGAGCTGCATCCACACATTTCTTGAAAGTTCGAGGAGATAAAGCTAGGCCGAACGGAAGAACCCGATATTGGAACGCTTCGCCCCGAAAGCGAACCTCAGGATCTTCCTGTGTTGAGGAAGGATGGAGATATGGAAATATGCGTCCTTGAGATCTATTGTGACAAACCAGTCCTCGGACCTGATTTGTGTCACGATCTGTTTGATGGTAAGCATTTTGAACTTGAGCTTGCCTACTGATCGATTTAAAATTCTTAAATCCAGAATTGGACGCAGCCCCCCATCCTTCTTCGGAATAATGAAGTATCGGCTGTAAAAGCCTGACTCCCTGCTGGGAGGAGGAACCCGTTCTATTGCCTCCTTTTGCAAGAGAGCTTTCACCTCTTGTTCCATAACCAGAGCCTGCTCGGGGCTCACCACAGTGGGTAAAACCCCCCTGAACCGAGGGGGGTGAGACCTGAACTGAATTGCATAACCCTTTTCTATTGTCTGCAGGACCCCACGAGATATATTCGGCAGAAGTCTCCATTCTGTCAGAAAATCTACTAAGGGTACCAGTCTCTCGAAACTGGCCTCTGGTATAAACTGAACCGCCAGCACAGCATCCTGAAGCGGCGCACCGGCAGGAAATAACTGGCTTGACCACTCTAAAATCCTCCATGGAGGATGCGGGCCACCCTCGGGTGGAAACCTGCTGAAGGCGTCTGTGCCCCGGCAAAGAGGCGGGGTTGGCAGAACGGCCCCCTGAGGGCACCGAAGGGAGACGGGCACCGTGTAATGAGGTGGAAACCGCTGACCTTCAGTGGGGTGCACCCTCAGAAGCCTGACGCTTTTGGCATCAAGAATGTTTCTTGGACGAAGCCCTCTTGGCGATAATAACGGTCCTCAGATCCGCTTTACCTCCAGAGGACTTCGCCTGAGAGCGCCGCGCCGCCTCCCAGTCTTTTTGAGGGGGAGCACAGGACGCGACACTCTGCTTCTGCTGCGCTCTATGCAGGTACGAGGATCTGGTACTCGGCTGAGGCTGCCCCTGCCCAGCAGCCCCAGAGATGTGAATTCGGCAGGGCAGGAATGACTGGAGCGCCGCCGCTTGCTTTTTCGCCTCCTGAAACCTCTCGGTGACAGAGGTTATAGCATCACCGAAGAGGCCTTCAGGAGAAAGCGGGGCGTCCAAAAGGAAGTTCTAATCTCTTTCTTTCATCCCTGCCAGGTTCAGCCAGAGATTTCTCTCCGTGGCGACAAGGGCTGCCATAGAACGGCTGATGGATTTAGCCGTCTCCTTGGTCGCCCGAAGAGACAAGTCCACTGCCTGACGTAATTCTCGAACCTCATCGCTATCACCCACATCTTTCAGCAGGTCAGCCTGGTATGCCTGCAGAATAGACATAGTGTGCAGACACGCCGCCGCTTGACCTGCTGCCGAGTACGCTTTCCCCACCAAAGCTGAAGTGGTTTTTAGAGGCTTGGTGGGGAGTGCCGGTGTCTTGAGAGGCGATACTGAATCAGGAGAGAGATGGCTCGCAAGCATCTCTTCAGCCTTAGGTATCGCCCCATAGCCATGTTGTGTAGCCCCATGGATATTCGCGTAAAGGGAAACCTGGGGACTAAATACTCTATAAGAGAAAGGTTTCTTCCACGACCTCGACACCTCGGTGTGGAGGTCGGGAAAGAATGGCAGACACCGGCGTGGAGGTTGAACACGCAACGGCAGAAAACGTTCATCGAGCTTACTTTTCTGCCGCGACTCTGGTTTATCAACAGGCCAGTCAATGTTTAATTTAGCGACCGCTCGTGTGATCACCTCCACTAGCTCCTCAGAGCTGGATATGTGAAGCACCGGTGCCTCACCCGGGGAGGAAGTAACTGCAGGGCGTGCTTCCAATCCCTGGGAAGAGACACTAGATCTGGCAGGTGAAGGAAGAGATAGGGCTGGGCCCGTCTCCATCCAAATCCAGGAAATATTATCAGTTACAGTAACATTTCCTGCCAAATCCAACTGCGAACCCCACGACCTGAGTTTCCGCTCTGCCTTTTATCAAACAGTGCTCGGCGGGAGCGCAGCGTTCTTAATGGAAGCCGCTCGCAATGTTCACAGTCAGCCCCCTCGAGAGCTGACTGGGCATGCTGCACTCCCATACAAACAACACACATCAAATGTGTATCCCCTCCCGAAATGAAGCGGGGACAGGGATGAACACACTTTAAAAAATGCTGTTCAGACGCCATAATGTCTTATATATATAATGCTTTGTGACAGACAACAATAAATAAGACAGACAGAGTAACATGTAGCGCTTGCTAAAGACACAGAAGCTGACTGTGTGTGATCGCGGGATTGCTTTATAGCTTCCTGGTGGATGATGTCACCCGCTTATGACGTTCCGTCACTCCATTGGACAGATTTCATAAGTGCTTCATGACGCAATCACGCAGAGGCGTTCCCACAGCGGTTAACGCAGCGCGAGTTCCACTGAAAGGGAAAAATAATAAGTCTGTGTTCTGATGTAGAACCCTGAAGCGCTGAGCGTAAACAGAGTAAGAGAATGACACGGAAGAGAGGATATCATTGAATAACGTCATTAGGGCCCGAGCACCAAAGTGCGAGGATCTTCTTGGAATTGCTCTGTTTTTATTTTTGTTTTTGCACACAAGAAGCATTCTTGTTTCGTCATAAAATTAAGGTTGAACGCCTGCAGTCACATGGACTACTTAAACAATGTCTTTAGTACCCTTCTGGACCTTGAAATTGGTGGTTAAATTGCTGTCTATGGATTAGTCGTATACCGTTCGGATCAAAAATATCTTAATTTGTGTTTTATAGATAAATGAAGGTCTTACTGGTGTGGAACAACATGAGGGTAAGGAATTAATGACAGAAATTTCATTTTTGGATGAACTAACCCTTTTAGTATTTTTTATCTTATCAATCATGTTTGTAATGAAAAAGACATTTAGTTGAGAACTGAATCGACTCTTCTGCAGGTTTTTGAGTGCTGCTGCAGATGAAGCCTGTCAGTATGTGGAGAGAATTGTGGGTAAAAACCCGTTACTCCAGAGAGAGCTGAATCTGAGAGAACATGAACTAGGAGACACACGAGTGAATCAGATCGCTGCTCTACTGCAGGATAAACACTGTCGACTCAACACACTGACGTGAGTATTGTTCATTTATTTAAATATTACAGTACTTTTAATTGTAATGTTACTGTAACTGATAATATTTCCTCATGTATTTGAGTCAGAGCAGTTTTTTCTCAGCGTCACACAGAGCCTCAACAATGTAAAGTGATACAATTAAACAGGAAATTAAAAACACACAATTAAAACGTGACATCAAGCTTTAAATATTTGACTAAGACAGTTTGATCATGAGTCAATAATTATTTCAGTGACTGTAGAGGGAGAACAATGGTTTTCTTCCAGAGCTTAAACTCTTCAAATAAGTGACAGATTGAAAAAACAGCTGCACTATAAACACAGAGATGTGTTTCCTAACTTTCACAGGTTAATTCTGTGTGAATTAAATATAAGTGTGTAAATATTGATTGCTCTTTTTGAACATGACTGTGAATGTGATCATGTTTACTGATTGCTGGTGTGAAACAGTTTTTTTGTGACATCAGAACTGTTATTATCACTTTCTGCTTCTCGTAGTGATGTTTGCACTGCGTTTGTATACTTTATCACAGCTGAAGTGAAATAAATGCAATATTTGATTAATACACTGATGTTTCAAAGATTATGCCGCTCTTAGTCACAGTGCGAAGGCTGAGGTTCTTTTTCACAGATGTTTAATGCACTCATCGACACAGACACCGACATAGACGGCGACATCAACACCAACACCGAGAACTGAGTAAAAAGGACGAAATATAACATCAGTCACACATTCAGTTACATGGGAGACAAACACATCACATTAAACCCGTAAATAAACAGAAAATACATCCACACACCACTTTTACCTGTTTGTGAGCGAAGAGAGGAGATTATATCTTCAAGTTTCTTGGTTGGATGGCTTATAACTATAGAGAGAAACAACTTTTCAACTTTGCTATGATTACGTTGTTCCATCTCTTCATGTGTGTGACAAAAACAGGAAGTTATATACAAAGCACAATGGGAATAAAATAAAATATAACCAAACAGTTTAGTGTAGAAATCGCCATAAACATTATAAAATAGTCAAAATATGAAAATATACAAAATTAGATTATTCTAAAGTAACTTCAGTAAATAAACATTGAAGTATGCAAGCGCTATCTAGTGGAAATAAACATTATAGACAAAGCTTTGTGACAGCAAATACAAAGATATTTCCATTCAATACTTTATGTACTGTTTACAGCTTCTGTTTTTACAAGTATAAAGTTCAACATAAGCATATATTATTTAAATACCAAAGTAGTGGGTCTACATTTTTTTTATCAGTTTTATTTTGATGACACAATATAACATCGCGACATGAAAAGCGTGTTAACTGTTATAAAAATACACATTTGTGGGAATTAGTGGATCTGAAGTTTTCAGAATAAACACGAAACATACGTGATCGTCGTCATGCGGTGAATCTGGCCAATCGTCTGTGTTGTCATCACAGCTCGTGCAGCTGCTCTTCAAAACAGACTATTGGAAACTAAATGAAGCTCTTCAATAAGATGATCATCATAGATGTGAACTATTGTTATTTCTGTCTTCAGTCTGAATAGATGCAGTATTACAGAGGAACAGTGTGTCATCCTGACTTCAGCTCTGAAATCAAACCCGTCACTCCTGAGAGATCTGAACCTGAGAGGGAATAAACTAGGAAACACAGGAGTGAAAAACCTCAGTGATCTACTGATGAACCCACAATTCAAGCTGGAGAAACTACAGTTAGTATCATTATACTGTACAGCAGTTACAGTGAGATTGAAGTTGATTTATTTTAAGACAGCAGGGCTTATGTTTCATTCTTTATAGCAGTGAACTTTCTGGGTTTCCCTATTGGTCAATTTTTATTTATTTATTTTTTTTAATCCAGAAAATAATTGTTTAATTTCCAGCATTTGATATGATGTACTGATTGTGTTCTTCCAAAAATCTGCCTTTTCAACAGAGAATTAAGAATAGAGACATCAAATAAATAGTTAAAAATGAAAGAGAAGAAGGTCCATGAACATTTGTGTCCGTTCCTTTTTCCTTTTTTAAACCAGAAATGAAATATGGAAAATGCGTTTCCTTTTTGTATTTTAACACTGATTAATAGAATTATCAGATAAAAGCTAATTTCCCTTATGCAAGATTATTATTTTATTAAAAATAATATAAATGATAGACGACTTGTTTATTAATATGTAAAAATGCTAAATTTAATTTCTAGTGTTTTTGTGTCATACAGACAGTAAAGCGCCCTCTAGTGCTCTTTCCTCCGCCGTCAATAGAATGACTCGCATCAAAAACGCCTAAAAAGATGCCATTGATTATTTAATTAACTCTAATTCGTTAAATTATTATTTTTTACATTCATATTTTAACCTAAAGATGCTCATTTCTAAACCTTATAGCTCTTGTTTAGCGCTCAAACACATTATCGAGTTCCCGCGTGTGTGATCTCTATCCCGCTTTGCTTTTCACTCAGTTTTATTTGAACGAAGGCGAAAACATCTAAATTACTGTGACTTTTTGTCTGGCTGTTGTCATGATGTCATGATCACAAAATTAAACCCCAATAATACGTCATTTTCATGAAGACAAAATTCAATGCCCTTTGCCTCAGTGGAGGTTTGACATTAAATGTTCCTCAATTCTCATTGAAAGCAGTGCGTTACGGCCGCGTCGCTGCGACATGAACGCTTTATGAGCTTAGGTACAACAACCAGGGAGAAACTATTTTCTCACATGTTTTCTTGTCATCAACAACACCTTGGCAAAGACAACGGCAACATAAACAAAGTGGAAGGACAATATTTGGTAACACTTTATTTTACAGTGCCGTAGTTACAATTTACTACATGTACTTACTATAGTAATAACAGTAAATCATGCATAATTACAAGTAATTAACCCTAAACCAAATCTTAACCCTTACTGTAATTCTATTGTAAGTACATGTAATCAATTAATAGTACTCAGTACTTATTTGAGTAATTACAATGTAACTCTGGCACTGTAAAATAAAGTCATTCATTCATTCATTCATTTTCTACCGCTTATCCGGGGCCGGGTCGCGGGGGCAGCAGTCTGAGCAGAGATTCCCAGACTTCCCTCTCCCCAGACACTTCCTCCAGCTCTTCTGGGGGGACACCGAGGCGTTCCCAGGCCAGCCGAGAGACATAATCTCTCCAGCGTGTCCTAGGTCTTCCCCGGGGCCTTCTCCCGGTGGGACATGCCCGGAACACCTCCCTAGGGAGGCATCCGAAACGGATGTCCGAGCCACCTCAGCTGACTCCTCTCGATGTGAAGGAGCAACGGATCTACTTTGAGCTCCTCCCGAGTGACCGAGCTCCTCACCCTATCTCTAAGGGAGCGCCCTGCCACCCTGCGGAGAAAGCTCATTTCAGCCGCCTGTATCCGGGATCTCATTCTTTCGGTCATGACCCAAAGCTCATGACCATAGGTGAGAGTAGGAACGTAGATTGACCGGTAAATCGAGAGCTTCGCCTTGCAGCTCAGCTCCTTCTTCACCACGACAGACCGGTACATCGACCGCATTACTGCAGAAGCTGCACCGATCCGTCTGTCAACCTCACGCTCCTTCCTTCCCTCACTCGTGAACAAAACCCCAAGATACTTGAACTCCTCCACTTGAGGCAGGAGCTCTCCACCAACCTGAAGAGGACAAGCCAGCCTTAAATAAAGTGTAACCCAATATTTTTATGTTAAATCTTTCTAACGGTTTTCTATAAGTGGAAAACTTTGAAAGTGTAAGAGCGTTTCCTTCATATTTGGCCTGACCTGCTTGTCTAAAGCTTTATCGGTTGTTTAATATCAGTGTCTTAATGCATGAAGCGTTAATAAAACAGTATTTTATGTTCTAGGAAAATGTTTAACATGTAATTAGTTGTTCATGGTGTGGCTCGTCTGCTTGTCTGTTCATAGCCTATTCTTTATTTATCAGGTGTGTAACTGAATTTGCTGCTCCAATATCACTGTCTTAGCAGTACATTAAGCCACATTAAGCATTTTTCACGTTAAGCGCTTGAATGTCCCGCTTCACTGACTCGTTTGCCGCCAGTGTGCTATATAACATTCTCTTGGACATGCGGCAGTATCAAACCCCTCGTGAGTGAGAAAGTGTTGAAAATCAAGTCAAGTATTATCATGTTTCTGAAAGATTGTGTATTTTCATCATCTTTAGTTAAATTCATTTACATTGAGACTGTGACTCAGATGTGATCAACTCTGTCTGTGTCTGTAAAGGTGTGAACCAAATGTCTCATACAGATGTGTGGTCCACAGAAACTGATGGGTGTAGGGTAGATCAATCTCCTGTGGGACGTCCTGACAGTTTTCTATTGTTTGTAGCTCTTTTGTCTTCATGTATAAAGTTCTGTCCCACAAACAGAACTTTGGGTTAAGATATTTTGAAGGCCGACACGCTGACACTACTGCCTTCAATAAACTCTTCTCCCACAAGAACTCTGGTCAAGCTACTTATTTTATGTGTTAGACAAATATAATACACCCCGAAAGACTGCTCTGCCAAATACAGCAAAATCTAACAACTCTCAGAGACATGACTCTCGAAAGTGTGTGAGAAACAACAATTTTACTAACAAAAATTGTAAATTGACATTTCTTCGACTTTAATCTGTCCCTTTTAAATTTTGGTTGATAAAGATGCAAAACATAATAAAAAAATTCTGAAAAGAAGTCTATATTTATTTTGTTTTTAATTTCTCAGTTTTAATTTAAATTTCAGTATTCAACATAGCATTTAAAACTACAAAAACCTTTCATTTTGCTTTTATCGACGTGGTTAAAAAACAAAAAACAAATGGATGAAAAAATTCACGGACCAAAGAAACAGTGTCTTCCAGCACACAGAACTAGTGTAACGGCGTTTCAAAACAGACTATTGGAAACTAAATGAAGCTCTTCAATAAGATGATCATCATAGATGTGAACTATTGTTATTTCTGTCTTCAGTCTGGATAGATGCAGTATTACAGAGAAACAGTGTGTCATCCTGACTTCAGCTCTGAAATCAAACCCGTCACTCCTGAGAGATCTGAACCTGAGCGAGAATGAACTAGGAGACTCTGGAGTGAAAAACCTCAGTGATCTACTGATGAACCCACAATTCAAGCTGGAGAAACTACAGTTAGTATCATTTTACTGTATTTACTGTTCAGTTTATTTTAAGTCAACAGGACACAAGTCACATCATTTGTAGCGCTGCATCTCCATCTGAAGAGATTCAGAAATGGTATCAGTTCACGGGTTTGTATGTGAATCAGTAAAAAGAGCATTAAACTTTGAAGCGTTTTAAACTTTGTGGCTATAAAATAGTTTCATATGCTGGAATCTGACAAATCTTTGCTGTGAAACAAGACAGAAGTGAGAACAGACTAAAAAACAGTGACAAATTGTGACGAATGTCTGGTTGTAATGAAGCTCACGACGATGGAGAATACAATAACACTGTCTTTAATCACAAATCTAACATGTAGGAGAGAGAAAACACAAGCTCTTCAACATAAACGACACGCAACAATGAACAGACAGAACTAAGAGTTTAAATACACAGAGAGTAATCAAGGTGAAACAGAACAGCTGAGGAACTGATGAACAACCAAGAACACTAACTAGGGAACACACACAGACAGCAACACCATGATAATAAAACACAACAAAACTGATACACAAATAGATTATTCTGAAATGTTACATTTATACTGGACTAATGTGCTTTTCACTAAATCTGCTTTTATTGAGCAAAATGTGTATTTAGAGATTGTAAATTACACTCTAAAATGACTTAATAATCCATTCATGAATAAGATTTGACATTAATAATGTGAAAATAGTCCATTTAAATGTTGATTTTTCTGTTGTTTCTATATTGATCCTATATATTAATCTACAGTGATAAATTCACTGATTTTTGGGAGTGAGGACGGATCCAGACTTGGATTGTAACTAGTATCCTCAAATGCTCCTGTCTTGATTTGTTCGTTTATTTCATTAAGTTTCCATGTTTTTGCTGCTTTATTAGTGTCACGTCTTCACCACATGGACTGTCACTTTGTTGTTGTTTTCTATCTGTCACATGTTCCTTTGTTTGAAGTTCCTGCCACAATCTGTTTCCATGGACACTAATCTCATCACCACAGCTGTTCCCAATCACTTGTCTCATTATCCCCATGTTCTCAGTGTATTTAAGTTCAGTTCAGTTTGTCCCTCATTGTCTGGTATTGAATGTTCATGCTTTGGTTGTGTTCCTGTGTCTCTGTTGGATTAACCTTTTTGGATTATATAAAGTTTACCTGTTTATGATATTATCTTCGTCTTCGTGCTTATCTACACAGCCAGCGTTACAATTAGTGACTGTATGACATTTATTCATGATTCATTTAACATGAACTGAACATGATTTGAGTCATTTTCTCTTTCTGTCTTCAGTCTGAATTACTGCAGAATTACAGAGGAACAGTGTGTCATCCTGACTTCAGCTCTGAAATCAAACCTGTCACACCTGAGAGATCTGAACCTGAGCTGGAATAAACTAGGAAACACAGGAGTGAAAAACCTCAGTGATCTACTGATGAACCCACAATTCAAGCTGGAGAAACTACAGTTAGTATCATTATACTGTACAGCAGTTACAATGAGATTGAAGTTGATTTATTTTAAGACAGCAGGGCTTATGTTTCATTCTTTATAGCAGTGAACTTTCTGGGTTTCCCTATTGGTCACATTTTTGTTTGTTAATCTACTAACAACTATTTTTATATCGATTAATCTATCAACTAATATTCCACCAAAAACTAACAATTTTTCTTGAGAACATTTAAACGTTCATCTTTGTCATTCAGGACTCTCAGTAAGAGCTGCAGTCCTTCTTCTGCAGGAATTCAGTCTCATGGCTTTTCCTACAACTGAGAGAAAAATAAATTCAGCTAAATTATATCGGCCTAAATGTGAACATTCAGAGTGGAAAAAACATTCCTAATGTTATTTTAACTTCGTAATCTCTTGATATTGTATATGAATAGAATTTATTAACTATGAACATATTATATATAAATGAGTATTTTAAATGTTGTTCATTATGTCATTTATGTCGTTATGTTCGTTTACTGTCACGCAATGAAATGTCCTTAAAACAGCAGAAGTGAATGAGTTAATGACAGTAGGAAACATCAAGCTGCACATGAACAAACGCAGACACAGATCAATGTGACGTCACAGTGCTTCTCAATCCAGTCCTCGCGACACAACTTCTCTTACTTCAGGAAGGATTTGGGCTCGTTCTCGCCCTTCTAGCTTTACTACTAGATATATGAATGTAGATGAGGAATAAACCCTGATCAGCTGTTGATGTTGTAACGGAGAAGCTGATCGGTTGGTTCTTCAGGCGTTCTGAAAAGTTGAGATGTTTTCATCTCGCCGCGGCAGAGGAGCACCTGGGAAAAGCGAGCGCGCGCACCGCATACGTTTCTATTATGAGCGCTTACTGCGCCCCTACATTTGAAATGAAGAACTTAAGCGTGCAAAAGATGAGATGTGTGAACGTGCACCTGTAAAATTTTCAGTCCATTAAAAAATATTGATGTCGACTAATTATCAGCGTCAACAGTCGATTATATCGACCAATCGTGACAGGCCGACTAGTTAGTCATTGTTGAATTTCCATCATTTGATATGATGAACTGATTGATTACATGCAGAAATCTGCCTTTTCAACAGAGAATAAAGAATAATCAAATAAAGAGTTCAAATGAAAGAGAAGAAACAGTGTCTTCCAGCACACAGAACTAGTGTAACTGCGTTTCAAAACAGACTATTGGAAACTAAATGAAGCTCTTCAATAAGATGATCATCATAGATGTGAACTATTGTTATTTCTGTCTTCAGTCTGTATAGATGCAGAATTACAGAGAAACAGTGTGTCATCCTGACTTCAGCTCTGAAATCAAACCCGTCACTCCTGAGAGATCTGAACCTGAGCGGGAATGAACTAGGAAACACAGGAGTGAAGCACTTATGTGACGTACTGAAGGATTCACACTGTAAACTGGAGAGATTGAGGTCAGTAACATTCTTCACATACAAGAATCAAAATGCTTCAAATCACTTTAACAGTTTAAACTAAAACACTTTATACTCAATATCTCACAATGAGTCTGAGTTCACATTATATTTGATTTGTTTGTAAGATAATCTCTCTTCCTCTGTTTGTCTTTCTAGTCTATTTGACACTGGCATTACAGATGTTTCTTCTTTAACTCAGTCTTTGACTAACTCAGAAGCTCTGCAGTTTTTAAAAGCACTTGATCTGAGACTCAATAAGATAGGAGACTCAAAGCAGCGGCTCAGAGACGTGCTACGAGACTCAAACTGTGTCCTGAGGTGAGGAAACATCACTGTGATATTAAAGAGATCTTCATTTTCCTCTGATATGTGAACAAACCTTTCAGATGATCGTGAAAGAAAATCATCATTAATCTTTATTGCAACAAACCAAATGTGAAGTTCTTGAAATGTTTAAAGAGAACAAAAGCACACTGTCACAGCTTTATACAACAACACCTGCTTTATTAACTGTGTCAGTAGTGAATCATTTCAGTTTGAAAATAGACTTGGTGAGATTGTAGGAAAACGCTGCACTCCTGCTAAAATCAGTGGCGTTCAGCTTCAGCTCACAGCCGTCCAGCCTCACATGAGAAATGTCTCTGTCTCTAGTGTGTTTTTACTTTGACGAGCAACACGTCACACTACTTTACACTCACTTTACTTTCAGTGATTTACTCAGAGCCCTACAAACATGTTTCAACTAGAGGACGAACGGCTTTAACTAAAGCTTTTTGTTTGAATTCAGAATATCATTTGTATTTGCTCCCTATGGTTTATTCCATACGCCGTACACTCATTAGTTTCTTCTTTACAGCGACTCAATAGGAGTCACACCAACACAAACAAACAAACAGATCAACGTGATTCATGGTTTCATGGATTATATTTCAAACACAAATATCTCTGCAGGATCATGTAAAGTCAGTCATTAATCTGATTACAGGAATTTAATGAAACTTCTTTTTACTCAAAAAACATGAATTGAAATATAGGAACTAATTGTCACTTTGTTCCACTGAACACTGATTGTTTTCTCTTCTGTTCCTCCTTACAGTGTGGATGAAGATGAAGATGAAGATGAAAAAAGTTACAGACAGCAGCTTTAAAGGAGGAACAGGAGGAAGAAGCTCAGATGAGTCTGTCAGCAGAAATCTTCAGGCTCTTCAGTTTCAGGCCTACAAATATAATAATGTTTGGATTGAACTCATCCATAATGATTCAAATGTTTCTAATCATAAACGTGATTGTCAAGTATAGCAGAAAAATCTGTCAAAATATGTAAAGTTTACAAGGGATATAAACTTATCTGTCTAAATTTAATGCACAGAATATTTGTTTATGTTTGTTGTTCTGTTTTATTTCATATGAAGTTCTCTATGTGTCTGTCTGTTTCTAATGCACAGATATACAGTATATTGTCTTTGTTCTGTGGATGGAGTCTCTTCTAGCCAGAACAACTGAACATTTTTACCAGTTCACAGCATTTGTGTGTCTTTCAAAGTTCAGAACGATTGTTTTAGTGTGAAAAGTTCTCTTGTCTGTTGTATTATTGAAGCTCCATGAGCAGATGAGAGAGATTCTCCTTCTTAAATAAAGGTGAAGTTGTAGATGTTAAAAACAGAGATGTGTTTTTTAAAAGTTGAACTTCTTTTACTTTGAGCGTCACAGAATGGCGTGTCGATCATGTGTAAGATGCTGCAAAAGACACGAGAGCAGCGGTTAAATACGTCCGTCTAGAACATTTACACAGAAAACAACAGCATATCATTTACAAATCGAATAGAGTTTTATGGTTAATATTACAAAATAATAATACAGACAAGTATGTGTGAAAGGAAATATAGTTTCAAAGATTAAAATAGAAATTGCAATATTGATCGAAAATTGTGCTAGTATTTTTTTGTTCATAGTTGCACAGCCAGTGTGAGTCACGTGTGCCGCAAAAGTCCTGAAAAGTGAAGTCAAATGGTTTAGATCGCCCTCAGGTGGCTGGAGGCAGTATAGGTCATAAACCCCACCCTCTCCTGTGATTATTATTGCCTCCTGCAGCATTAATGAAAGATCATGTCAGGAGGGAAGCAGAACATTTTGCAGATGACATTTAATGTTGTGTCTGCTGGCTTTATTTCGTCAAACAGCTTCAAGTTTTAAAGTTTGGTTTTCTGTTTAGTTTCACACACCTCTTTCTACACCTGTATTGAGACTTTTCTCCACGATTCAGTCTTTAAGTCCATATCATTTGTGCTGGCAGTGATGGAAACATCTGTTTGCTTGAAGTAGAACTTGATTCCAGTCCATAGTGGTTCCTGCAGTCAATGTACACATCAGTAACACTTTATAATAACGTTCAGTTATAAGTCATTTATAAATGATTAGTTAATCCTTTACAAAACATGACTACAATGTAAAAAACGTTGGGTTATTTCATTAACCCAACCGTTGGGTTACACATATTGGGTCACTATGTTGGGCTATTTACCAAAATGTTTTGAGTTCATGTAACCACACTTGTATTATGAATTTAATATGTACACAATTATGTATATTTACATTAAATGACTCCACAATATTTGGTTTGTAATTGAAAATATATTTGTTAAAACGTATTATTTTATACAAATAAACAATCTTGAAAACAAAGTATATTTTATATATTGAAATAATCTCATGAATAAAAGTAAATAGTTAACCCAACTGCTGGGTTACTTTTAACCCAACTGGCTTTTAACCCAATCATTGGGTTAAAATAACCCACAGTTGGGAAGGTGCTATGTTAACCCATTATTGGGTTACTCTTTAACCCAACTGGCTTTTAACCCAATCATTGGGTTAAAATAACCCACAGTTGGGAAGGTGCTATGTTAACCCATTATTGGGTTACTTTTTAACCCAACTGGCTTTTAACCCAATTATTGGGTTAAAATAACCCACAGTTGGGAAGGTGCTATGTTTACCCATTATTGGGTTACTCTTTAACCCAACTGGATTAAACTCAATTATTGGGTTAAAATAACCCACAGTTGGGAAGGTGCTATGTTAACCCATTGTTGGGTTACTCTTTAACCCAACTAGATTTAACCCAATCGTTGGGTTAAAATAACCCACAGTTGGGAAGGTGCTATGTTAACCCATTATTGGGTTACTTTTTAACCCAACTGGCTTTTAACCCAATTATTGGGTTAAAATAACCCACAGTTGGGAAGGTGCTATGTTTACCCATTATTGGGTTACTCTTTAACCCAACTGGATTGAACTCAATTATTGGGTTAAAAATAATCCACAGTTGGGAAGGTGCTATGTTAACCCATTATTGGGTTACTTTTTAACCCAACTGGCTTTTAACCCAATTATTGGGTTAAAATAACCCACAGTTGGGAAGGTGCTATGTTTACCCATTATTGGGTTACTCTTTAACCCAACTGGATTAAACTCAATTATTGGGTTAAAAATAATCCACAGTTGGGAAGGTGCTATGTTAACCCATTGTTGGGTTACTTTTTAACCCAACTGGCTTTTAACCCAATTATTGGGTTAAAATAACCCACAGTTGGGAAGGTGCTATGTTTACCCATTATTGGGTTACTCTTTAACCCAACTGGATTAAACTCAATTATTGGGTTAAAAATAATCCACAGTTGGGAAGGTGCTATGTTAACCCATTGTTGGGTTACTCTTTAACCCAACTGGATTAAACTCAATTATTGGGTTAAAATAACCCTCAGTTGGGAAGGTGCTATGTTAACCCATTGTTGGGTTACTTTTTAACCCAACTGGATTTAACCCAGTCATTGGGTTAAAAATAACCCATAGTTGGGAAGGTGCTATGTTAACCCATAGTTGGGTTACTTGTTGGGTTATTTTTAACCCATCATTTTTTAGTAATTATACATTCATAAATGATTAAGAAGTGATATGTTAACATTTTACAAATGTGTTGTAAATTATCTTGAAAAAAATGTGTGAATCATGAAATGAATCGTCAAACAGATCATTAGTAGATGATTTATGAGTTATTAGTTGATCAATGATTTATAAGTGATAATGGAAGTCAAAGTTGTTTTGTATCTCAATAAACAATCAATCATGAACAAACCATTAGTAAATGATCAGAGTTTGATTTATTGGCAGTTTTAAGCACACTACAAAGTGTTCAACAGCTGTTACAGATGATAAATCATTTCTAACACTTTCTGCATCCCCTAATCTACAGTGTAAACTATTCATCAGCTGTAAATGTGTTGAATGTCATTTGCAGATCTTCAAATGATCCATCTCATCCCATCACTTTCCTCAAGCCTGAACTTCAAGTGTTATTTTTCAAGTAACAAAATAAATGAACACTCTGCCACCGTTTAATCGGCATTTAACCGTTTATCTTTTATTTTTTTTCCCACAACATGAACTCTCTCTTGCTCCACAGGTGCAGTTTTCACTCTACACACCATTAAACTGCTCCAACTTCTCATCTGTGCCACTAGACTCTGTCAGAAAACTCTTTAATTCTTCTGCAACCTTGATCTCCAGCCCCACCAGGTGGCCATAACCTGCACTACAAGCTGTTCGTCTCGGTGCTCCATACTGGTGTTCTGTACCCAGAACCAAATGCCACACCTCTCTGTTTCTGCACTGTGTCCTCATCCAGACAAAAGGTCCCATCTGCAATTTGGGAACATCTCAGGCCTGTGCTGAACGACATCAGACGGCAGAACTCTGCTGTGAAGGTGCTGCGTTTTCTAAGCGACGGTCCTGCACACAATACCTCCAGAGGTAGCCTGATCTGCAGTGATGAAGAGGCTTCAATACCAATGCCAATTTTTTTTCAATAATGCATCCATGTAAGTGCAATAACAAACCAGAGCTGTAGGGTGAGATCTTCACCCCAATCTCGCAGTGATCGAGAGTGTGAAACCAAACTTCAGCATCAAGATCTTGGTCTGGTTTCAGATGGTGATAGGAAGACCAAGATCTGATCATCTTCCTTGCCTAATAATTAAACCAGATAATATATATATGCTAACGCTAACAGATGGACGCATGGGTCTAATTACAGTTCCCTTAAAACATTAGATCTCGTAGAAACTGAATGTTTCACTGATAAAGCTAAAGTTAATGCAAAACAATAGAATGTAAATTAAAAAAGTTACAAACTATTGTGTAAACATACAGAGTGTTTGCTGAAGAACGTGTGTCCCGTCATCCCTGTTACTCTGGTCAGTTCTGTGACCATTACGTCAATCCTGTTACTGTCATTAATTTCATAAAAACAATTAAGAATTATATTTGAAATGGCCTTCCAAGTTTTTCTGTTGTAACATTAACTATATTTTGTTTTGGACAAAAACCTTCTTTTAATATATTTCTCGCACACACACACACACACACACACACACACACACACACTCACACACACACACACTCACACACACACACACACTCACACACACACACTCACACACACACACACACACACACACACACACACTCACACGCACAAACATATATATCTTAATTGACAGGTGATCAGCTTCCAAAATTAGGATGTTCTTGGTAATCCGAATGGCAAATATAATATTAAAAAAATAACAAACAAACAAACAAAAAAAAACCTAACAAATCTGAAACAACCCCAGAGAAAAAAGGGACAAAAGTGCTGCTCATACATCTGAAAACTATTACACATTTCAAATTAAACCTATAGTACATAGTAATGATTTTGTCTGCTACAGGGTTGACAAAAATGCCAAAACATGAGAAAGGTAAATAGTAATAAAATTAAAAATGACATAGCCTTGAGATGCCACCATACAATTTCATATATTATTTTTTTTATTATTAAATACATTTTATCTTTCAATTTTTCAAAGTTTAAAAGGCACCGATTTCACGGAATGGCCCATATATTGTTTAATTAATAAAGTTGTTTTTCTGATGTCTCCGCTTTATGTGATCGACGTACACTTATTTAACGTCACTCTCGTCACGTGGTCACGCATTTGACGTGCGCGAGCAGTTACTCGACTCAGAGCCGTTACTTGAACTGCGAACTTCGTGAAACTGCTGGAAATGGGCTTATCGTTTACTACTCCTTTGGCGGAACCGGAAGCTTTGAATTTCGATCTTCCCGAGTGGAAGCGCAAAGAAAGTAAGTGACTGAATTAACCGTTGAGTTTAAAATCCTATTGGAGAGACGAAATTCGTTATTTTAAGATGGCGGATTGTCCCAATGTGTTGTTATTCTTATCTATAAATAAACTGAACAGCTAATCTCAACAGTACACCATTTTAGTGTAAAGCTACAGAAGTGTATAGAGAAAATGTGAGCGTTGGTTTATTTGGTTTAAACTGACAGGCTTTTTTGTTGATTTGAGCAAAAACGAGCAGCGCGCTGCGGTTATTATGTTGCTAGGCAACCACTGAATCAGCTGTGCTGTCAGTGTAGCGCGAGCTGTTGAACTGTCATATTAGCAGAATGCCGCGAGCGCGCCGCAGGTCACGTGACAAGAACCAACTGATCAGCGTCGGCCTTTCCATAACAAAACATGAACAGCTCAGCCGAACAGCTGCAGAAGGTGCTTGTTATATGTCTCTCCATGAATGTATCTAGTAGTAAAGCTAATGCAAGCGCTAAAAATCAATGTATCCTTTGCCGAAACTTCCTCATCGTCGTGGAGAGCGCGGTTCATGGTCGCATAGCAACGATAGACGCCACGGGAGCGCGAGAAAACGGCGCGGCCGCGCTTTGCACGCGTTTTTAGACGCGATTTGTGAAAAGCCCCTAAATCAAGCTGGATAGGATGGCACGTAATTTAATATGGGTCTTGTTTGGTTTTGATTTTGGGCAGGGAACTGCAGCCTGGAGGAAAATAGCGTTTGATGACCTAATTGTTTTCCATCTTTGCATTGCAGTGGAAGAAGAACACAAAGACTTTCTAAACGAGTATCACAAAAGGAACGAAGCCTGGAGAGAAAAAATGTCTCAGCACAATACTCGTGCCAAAGACGAGGAGGAGAAGTTTAAAGGTATGAGTATCAACATTTTTAAAACATGAAATCAAAATTTTCTTTTTTGCAACCAGTGCAGAAAGAGCAGATGTCTAGAATCCCGTGTCAGTGTTCACGGGTCGAGCTGTAATGTGATGTAATGATTCACATGTTTTTCAGAGTACAGACAGAACTGGAGAGAGGAGGCGGTCCACTTCAGAAAGAAGTACCCGAGATGGACATCGGATGACCTCACGAACCTCAGAGGTCATTTTGAGGTTTCTGTCAAAGAGCAGCATCTTCTCTTCTTCAGTGACCTGTAAGTGAACACTTTCAGCACCAAAGCTAAAAATACACAGATCTCTCTTCAGGAAAGTCACTAGAATGTGTAACAGAAGCTGTTTCAGCTCTAGGTGGCAGCACTCTCTAACATCACAAGATTCCAACCCCACTAGTCACTGAATCACGGAGCCCCGCACATGAAGAGCAAGAAAAACATTCAATCGGGCGCAAAATTTACTCTTTTCCTGGATCTCATGTCCGGGGCTCCGTACTAAAGCCCAAGCTATTCTTCACGGTGCGCGTACAGCACACCCGCACTCTTCTGATGACGACATTCGTGTCAGGCGCACTGTACGCTGACCCTCGTGTACGCGTGAAAATGTAGGACACTCTGGGCTTCATAGATCAGATTATTTGATAAAATAAGTTTTAATATTCTACTCTTGTTTTTCCCCATTACCGTCTCCTCATGAACTCTGGGACAGCAATGAGATGCTCGACTTGTTTGAGGACGACACTTCTCCAGAACGGCGCAGAGAGATGTTTGACGCGGCCGACACTCAAGACTACAAAGCCATCAACTTTGAGGAGTTTCTTGAGGTTATAAATAACACCTTAAATAATAAGACAACACTGTAAACCCGAATTAGTTGACAAAACTCAAAAAATTAGGCAATCAGTTACCTCAGTTTTTAAGTTAAGAAATTCAAAGTTCAAGGAAGCAGAACTGGCAGAACTTTTTATTTCGTATGCATTTGAATTGTTCTTAACTTGAAATGTTTGTGCACTAAATCATATCATTTAACCTCAATGTGAACATTTTTATCAGTGTAACAGCTTAGCTAGCTGTAATAAGCTAATTCAGAAACTTTCTAACATGTTATCAATAGTGTGGTTTGATGAACGAGTGCAGCGATATAAAGTCTTTCATTGACCCGCTCTCAAACTAAGCCACATGCTCCACTTTTCACAATGTTGGTAAAACTCTCCAAAAACACACATGAACAGAAACTCTTCTAAATTTGCAGAACAAAACATTAATCACTGCAAAAAAAACATTGAATAACACTGAATTTGACCATTTACTCTCCCATTTTGGAGTGCCATGAGCAAAGCATGCTGGGAAATAGACATTCCAGCCCAGTTTAAGTTTATTTAAAGTAAATAAGTTCATAAAACAATGAAACAGTTCAGTTTACTTAAATATATCAGTTCTGTGAACTTGAAAAAGAAAGTTTATTTTGGCTGAACTAATTTAATTGAAGTTTGTCCTACTCAAACCAATTCATTACTTTGATTCTTAGGGTTTACAGTGAACTTGTACATTATGAATTTCTTTAACGTCTGTGTCATTTTGTTGAATTACCAAGACCAGGAGTATAAAGCAGATGTTTGTTTCACACCATTTTCATTCGTCTCTTTCTTTCAGCTGATGGACAACATCAACATTGGGACTCCTGTTCCCAGACCGGCTGGGATTGAGGAGAACCATGAAGAGATCAATCTGCTCTGTGCTGAAGCTGCAGAAGCCGAGCCCTTTAAACGGATGTGCTACGGATTGTTTTAAATATTTTTATAACCATTGTTTAATTATAACTATTATTTAATAAATTATTTTATCTGTTGTTAACTCTCTCCCAACTGGGTTTTGTCTTTAAAGTGGCGTACACAGTGAAAGACATTGTTTTTTTACTTCAGTTTTTAATTTTTAGTTGCAGTTTAAGACATATTTACAGCATCTCAGACTGAATTATACATTCTGTATGGTGGAAAAGTGATTACAAACAAATATTGTCGTGTTCAGGATGACTAGAAGTCAAAGTATGATGTATGAGGACAATCATCAGTAATTAATGGGATCTTCTGTCCATGTTTATGGGCTGTTGGAGGTTCTGGGAGCAGTGGTGAGGTGCTGAGGGCCCTTGTCTGTCAGTTTAGCTATTTTGGACCTATAAAGAAAACGTAAATACAAGTCAGTGTTATTTTGGCCATCATAAAATAAGGAATCAATGAGAGTCTGAGACTCACTGATCACAAATATGAGGTGACTCGTTTTAAACGTCACACTCGTGGTCGTCCTTACCTCAGACGAGCGAGCGCCGCTCTCGCCCACTGGTCCTCCACGCTCGCACAGACCTTCTTGTTGTTCTTGGTGAGGAAACTTGAAGAGAAACATTGTGAAATTTAGTTTTGGAGACAAAACAATGATGAGAAACTGTTCATGTTCTTCTGAAGGTACTGTAAAACATGACATGATCAGTGAGTCTTACTTCAACTCGTCACAATAATTCACACAATATTTATAAGTTGTAACAAAATTTCACTTTAATATAATTTAAGTTGAATTGACTTGCACAGCCAATTTAATTATTAAACATTTAAGGCAGCAACTGAACTTACGATTTTAAGTTAAAATAGGGAAATATTTATTCATTATTTGACATCACAGTTCAGTTTTCATTTCATTGTAAATATAGTGTAGATCAAAAGTCTTGAGAGCAGTAGTGATTTGACTATTTTTAATAATTCATTTATATACACTCTTTTATTCAGCAAGAATGCATTAAATTGATCAAAACTCGACATTTACAATAGTACAGAATCTTTCTAACTGAAATAATTTATCAAAGTGTTCTGACTGTATCATATTTCCACAGTTTCAAAGCAGCACAACTGTTTTCAACATTCATAATAATAGGAAAACAATTCTTGAGCACCAAATGTGCATATTATAATGATTTGTGAAGGATCATGTGACTGGAGATTTGGTGTGCATGAGAGACTTTCAGAAACAAAAAACAATGGTGTATTATATAATATATTTTATATATAACTTATAGATTTTAATAAAATTAATTTTCAAATACATTATCAACGTAACAATGTGAGTGAAAAGATGAGTTCAAAAATGAAAATGAAGTTTTTCAGTTTCCCTTTTTCCTCCCATTGCATCTGAGCTCATTTTTTTATGTATAAAATAGTGAGCTATAAATAACACTGAATCTTAATTGCACATACTCGACCATTCAAAAGCTTTTAAAGAAATTAATAATTTTCTTTAGCAAGGAAGCATTAAAGTGATCAAAAGTGACATTAAGACATTTGTAATGATCTAAAAGATTTTTATGTCAAACAAATGCTTTTGAACTTTCTATTCAACAGAGAATCTTGGGAAAAAGTATCAGTTTCCCCCAAAATATGAAGCAGCACAACTGTTTTCAACGTTGATAATAATCACAAATGTTTCTCGAGCAATAAATCATCAAATCGGAATGATTTCTGAAGGATCATGTGACTCTGAAGACTGGAGCAACGACGCTTTGATCACAGGAATTTATTTATTTTAAATCGTAAAAATATATTACAATATTAGTGTTTGTTTTTCTGTAATAACTGCAGCCTTGGTGAGCAGAAGAGACTTCTTGTTTCTCATTTTATGTTATCATTTTATAGAACACTTTTTCTTTCTTTTTTTTAAACGTCCTTAATATTATAATGATTATTTAGTTTTTTAATTAATTTAAGTCACTGATTTTTCAACGTGTGAGACCGAAGGTGTTAATCCTGTGGGGTTTTTGTATCGGCTGTGTGCCGTCATATTTAAATGTATGGTTAAATGTGTAAATATGTGGGTAAGTGGGTGAACCCTGACTCGTTCCCGCGGTCAGGTCACATGACTCACATGATGGCATCAATGCGACACACCTCGAGGGAGCTCTGCTGGATGAAGCCCTTGATCACCTTGAAGGGCAGAGGGGTTCGAGTGTATTTCACACAGCAGGCATAGTTCAGCGGCCCATCTGACATGAGACACAGCATCTTTCTTACAGTCATAGACCCACATAAAATAGCTCAGTTTATTGGATCTACTAAATAATGTCCATTAAATGCAATGCAAAAAAAGCCGCAAGACCTCATTTGTGTCCACAATAAACTTACATGCTGGAGTGTGAGGAAACAGGCTCAGGAGAATGCTGCCGATGAGAGTGATGGTGACCAGAGACATCGTGGAGCACGTTTCAGTCAGACTGAGATGTTTGCAAACGCAGTGCAGGGCTTTATATAGTTGTGTGCGATAAGATCAGTTACACGTGTGTCATAGAATCATAAATCAGATGCAGGCTCCAAAATGGGGACAGCAACCACGGAAAAATAGGACAGGAAAGCCAATATTGCCGATATTACAATGCTTACAAAGCAAGTCCCAACCGCAGATGTACAGAGTGATCTAACACTGTTTCCTCTAGCGTCTTGAGCAATTACACACATCCCATGTGAGAAGCTGCTGTGCATTTGAACACATTTTGCAGTAGGACTGAATTTATTGTGATTGACGTAAATTAATTTGCCCCTTTTATAAGATGTAATATGAGTGTCTGGTGAATGTCGGTGAAGTTTCAGCTCAAAAGCCCCCCAAGGATCATTTATTATCGCTTGTCAAATTTGCCTCTATTTGGGCGTGAGCAAAAACACGCCGTTTTTGTGTGTGTACCTTTAAATGCAAATGAGCTGCTGCTCCAGAAGAGGGCGGAGCTTTAACAGCTCAACAACAACAAAGCTGGAGAATCTCACGCAGACAAAATGAGGAAAGTGTTCAAACCGGAGTCGACACTCAGGAAGAAGTTCCAACTTTTAGACGTTTCTGAACGGTTAGTGGATAAATTGATGTAGTTGCTGTGGAGTTGATCAACTCATCACTAGCATGTGTCGTCATGTTCATCGTTTGTGCAAATCCAGCATTGAATTGACCCTCATTTGTGTAAAACGACCCCTCTTTGTTGTGTGTTCTTGGGGGCGGGGTTTATGTAAATTTTAGGGTTTGTGATGTCACTAAACCAGGAAGAAGCTCGTTCTCTACCAGCCGTTTAAAAAGCGATTTCTGTAAAAGAAAATATCTCTCTTTTCATTGAACTTTGAGTGTCGTAACTTCACAGATGTTGTTTCTGCTCAAACAGCAACATTACACACTAACTGAAGTTACAAAAGTGAAATCATAATCAAGGACCTCTTTAACATCCTCTGTGTAATACAGAATCCCCAAAAAAATGAACCCAGTCCAATTCTATTCATTTTTCATCCCACTTATGACTAACATGGAAAAAGATGCATGCTATCTCGTCATCTATTTTGAATCAATTGTTTAGCTCTTTCAGATCATTTATTTTATCTGATGGTATTACATGATTACAGGTATCTGAGATTGAAGACATCAATTTGCATCTTATCTTGAGCAACCAAATGTGTTTGCAGGGGAAGTTGTTTATTACACAATATGAGGATTAGCTAAACCTCGTCTTTACCATGACCCATTTAGTGGTGAGAATGACAATTTTCCCCTCTGAGCAAAAGAACAAATTAACATGCACAGCTTCTGTGACCTAGAAAACATCTCAGTACTGGAATCTAAACATCAAGGGGGAGTTAATGTAAAGATCACACATATATACACATATATATATAGTTGATCTTGCTTGTATGCGTGTCTTTGAGTGTAACACACTATTAATTGTGAAATAGTTTTATAGTAGAGTTTAATAGTAAGTTTTGTCTTGTGAATCTGCATTTCTGTCTAAATGCTGCATATCTTTGATACAGTGGTGAGAAATGGTGTATGTATATATTTAGCAAACATCTCATGCAGGGTTCCAGCTGTCTGTTGTGAGCAAGTTCTATTTCTGTCGGCTGGTAAATCATTTATACTGTATTTCCAAGAAATTGCAACCAGGCGTAATATCTAAGCAACCCTGTGACTTTCGAGATGTCTTTTTTTCACATGCTGTATTTTTATCACACATTCTCTAGCTACAC